>PKRV01002005.1:117633-234522 GCA_003709505.1 Hyphantria cunea
TGAGGGGGGAGTAGTTAGTGTATGGTACGGCATTCTCACTCACTCCGTGAAGCACAGCGCTAGCGCTGTTTCACAAAGAAGGTCACGAAGGTTCCTCTATCTTTGAAGTTGTCTTAAAAATCATAGAAAACTTCGTTCACGTTGAAGTATAGCGTTTGGCAGTTATCTGGTACAGTAATCTCTGTTTTTTTTGCACTTCGCTTCTTATCACTACAAATTATAAAACAAAGTCCTTTGCCATGTCTGTCTGTCTATTCGCGATGTACTCAAAAGCTACTGCAAGGATTTTGCAGCGGTTTTTACATATAGATAGAGTGATTCTTGAGGAAGGTTTCTGTATATAATTTGAATTTTTTTTAAGTATATTAGCCGACATATAGCGATATTAGTTCAAGACGTCTGAAAAATTAAGCCACATATTTTCTCGGGGTAAGATAACATAGGCTATATTTCATTTTGCGTAAAGTGCCCGGGCGATGTTATCTCTATTATAATACTGTTATTTACACATTATGAAAGCGTTATGTATCAAAGAAAATTTTGTTTCATAGAATGTAGAATATAATAATCTATTTCAAAGCATCGAACATAGCTGAGGTGTCCGAGTGGTTAAGGAGTTGGACTTGAAATCCAATGGGTTCTACCCGCGCAGGTTCGAATCCTGTCCTCAGCGAATCTTTTTGTTTTTTATAAGGTGACTCTTTTTGAAGTTCTTAAAGTTGTTTTTATGTCAAATAATGTACGTGTAGTTTAATTTTGCCCGAGAGCGTTAGTTTTTGTTTTACCAATTTACCAAAGCGTGCTTTAATTTTTATTAGTTCGTTACTAACAATAAGTACTAAGTATTTTTTTTAAATAAGTAAAATTTTTATGGTTCCGTATCCAAAGGGTAATACGATATCTTATTACTAATACTCCGCTGGTCGGCCGTCTGTCTGTCCATCTGTCACCAGGCGTCTGTCTGTTCATCGGTCACCAGGCTGTATATCATGAACCATGATCGATAGATGTTGCAATTTTCAAAGATTATGTATTTTCTGTTGCCTAAATTAATCGATAAAAACAGATTAAATTCAATACGTGTTTTTATGCGGTTTTTATAGATAATAGTACTGAACTCTTCGCACTTACACTTGGCTGGTTTTTTATGCCGTTTACCTTTAGATGAAATAAAATAAAAATACTTACTAATTTTCCTCCTGCCTTTAAACTTCTGCCCCATTTGTAGGTTATAAAAATTACAATAAACTATTTGGAACAGGAAAATACAAAAAAATCAAATAGTCTCTATAAGTGGATTACATGGTATTCCACCAAGTGGTTGTATGACGCAGTGAGTCAGTTCTACGAACTAATCGAACTAAAGATGTTCGTTAAGAGGTATATTCGAGGCATTCAGTCCTTACAAAGTCCCAAACGAAAAATTTTAATAGTAGACAATTTTTTCTAGAAGTCCTATGTATGAATAACTAGCTTTGGTATGTTTAGTGTTTTCTGGATGAATGGAAAGGTATTATTATTCTTTGTTATATATAAGAACAATAATATTATTAAATTGGAAAATATGCAATAAAATATAATGCGACTGAAATTTATTACAAAAAAACTATTGGGCATTTATCTAAAATATTGCTTGTACTAGTTCCTGATAGAATATAATAGCAATACATTTTTTTCACAACTAATAAATAAAATCGCAACAGGTGTCTTCTTTGAGAATGTGGGCTAGTTTGTTTATTGATCAACTTTTAAATTATTTCGTCCTTTACTAGAACATTCTATATTAGTATAATTATGGACACAGTTTGTAACTATGTTTGCTACCTCAGTGGGCTCTTACGACAGCCACGCAATGATTAGGGGTGGTGACACTCGGTATTCTCAGTCCGTCAATACACGTACAGTTAATAAAATAAAGACAAAGTAAATTGTCTCATCAGAAATTATGTTTAAGCTACTTTAAAGCTCACAAGTTTTCAGGAATAATCATACATTATCAATAGAATGTGAAATATCAATATCATGAGGCCGCAAACGCACTTTAGCTGTGCTGTACGCATGCGATAGTCACTCATCACGAGGGGTGACCCGTCCATTAAACATCTATGTTACACAACTGGTACATGTGACTCCCGAATTGCAGGCGTTCATGGGCGGTGGCTGTCACTTTCGTTAGCTCGCTTGCCCGCTCTCTTGCAATATTCTCATTTCTATATACAACTTTTACAAATTAAATTAATTTATACCTATAACATACGAGGATCAATATTATTTATGGTCCCAGAAACCACTTTGTATGTGATTGTACGTTTGTTTATAGCTATGTTCATTAATTTAATAATAAAATGCGTGCTTCCAGTTCGAATGCAGTCATACCAAGCGCATTTAGTTCAAAAACGTGGTAAGTCTAGACTGTGTTTAGTTAGTTTAAAAAAAATGTATCCTTATGAGCAGGTAAATTACAATTTACGTACCAAAATGAGTTGTATTGGTAACTGTCAAACATATATATTACACTAGCAATTTTAAGGTGTCATATACTGAACTACAGACCTAGGAATCGGTTTGTGATCGAAGAATTTTTGGAGATATCATTCGAACAGATCACAAGATGGACCACTAACTGTCAGGAGCTGTCTCCTTAGAGAAGTGCCACAGATGGGTGATAAAATCGGTCTGAAATCGATCGCCTAATAACAGACAAACAGCGGACCACCACCACACAGTGATTTTAGGCATCTGAAAATCATTTTCGTCATCCCACGAGGATCTTTTACCTTGTCTACGAAAAATATCTAACATAGCGTTTGTATAGGTGCTTCCTACACAGACGATCACAATCGTAATGACAAGTTAATCTGCTCTTTCTTATACATACATATATTTAGGATGCCCGGACCCTGAGTAATAAAACTTGATAATTTATTTCTTGTGCCTATAAAACATAACACAACATAAGCAATAAAAAGCCCATAAAGTGCTCCGCAGAAGTTACCCCAGATTTATGACGCAAGCAATGTAGATGAAGCTTCGCAGCCTGTCTCAAGTCCTTGATAAAACAAACGGCAACTAGGAACAGTCCTCATTTCACTGGATTTTTCCAGGGTTGTTGACCTCTAAAACCCTGAAAACAGAAAAACGTAAATGTGAAAGTCAAATGTATTAGTGTGTGATACTAAACCTTATCTCCACTAGGACTAGGTGCCTTTTTAATAGATCGTTCGTAACAAAATGTTGGTTCGATGCGGTGTTTTACTAAATAGATATCTATGTAATGAGTGTAAGGTTGAATTTTATTGTAAATGGTTGTTTTGTCGGAAGTAGGTTAAGTATAAGTTATTTTTCACGAAGTCGTGAACGCGGTACCATTCGCCTCTAGTCCCGTATTAGAAACTGGGATAACTTTTGAACGTAGTAAGGATAAAAATTCCTATCCTTTGATACTGATCTATCTTGAGAAGAAGTCTTTCTCTGATAGAAATGAGATAATATCTGATATCTTGAATTTATACATATTGTCTTTCAAAAATATTTGGAGCGAAAAATAATATCGACTGATTTATTCGACATTTATACGATTTACGCGGCAATTTATATCTTACATAGTTCCGATAAAACGAAGTTGTTCCCGCTGTCTGCTCGCTTAGGAAATTCAATCTACTTTTCATCATCGATCCCACAATACCTAAAGACGTCTTCGATGTCGACGTCGAAGTCTTCAATGCGTACGTCTTACCCGTAATGACATACGGAAGCCGAAACGTGGACACTTACGGTACGGCTAGTCCATAAGTTTAATGTCGCTCAGCGTGCAATGGAGAGGGCTATGCTCAGCTTTTGTCTAAGGGAATTTGTCTAGGGGAATTGTGTTGCATCAAAAACAAGGTAATCCGACGAAGAACTAGGGTCATCGACATAGCCCGCGTAAACTAGTTCTTAATAGGAGACCGCGTCCAGGCAAACGAAGTGTAGGACGTCTACAGGCCAGCTGGAGTGATAATTTGCGCAAAAGGGCTAGATGAAACGTAGTTGGATGCGAGAAGCCGAAAATCGAATTATGTGGCGTGTAATTGGAGAGGCCTATGTTCAGCTGTGGACTGCAAGCTGATGATGAATGTATTGAATTGATGAATATACTAGATGGCGTTGTGTGTTAAAATGTCCGAAAAATATTTACAACAACAACAAACAACAACAACAACCCATGATGTCCCACTGCTGGGCTCGGGTCTCCTCTCAGGAGAGGGTTAAGGCCATACATCCCCACGCTGGCCAAGTGCGGGTTGGGGACTGGCAAGAATACGTTGTGGCTACGTAAATCTTGCCGTTGGATGTTTTTAAGCCGCCCGAAGGCCTCCAACTAAGCTTCACGACTGTTATCGTATGATAACAGCCGGGACCGACTGCTTAACGTGACCTCCGAATCACGGAGACGCTCATGGTAACATGCCACTAGCGGTCACCCATCCAGGTACTGTCCGCGCCATCGTTGCTTACCCTCGGTGATTGTTTCTAATCACCGAGTGCAACTGGGCTATGAGCGCCTCTAAAAAATATTTAATTGAATGCAATAGATAGAGAACTTCATGGAGTAGGTTTATATGTATAACTAACCTAGCGCCGCGGTTGTAGTTGTGCTTTTATTTATAACACTAATTGTGGGTAACGCCACGGGTTGCAGCTAGTCACTTATAGGCAAATAATACAAACTAGTAAGATTGCGGTTCTTATCGATAATAATTTTCAAAATACAACCTTTCTAAAATGAATGAATCATTTGTGCTAACTAAGCGCTTCTTTGGAATTTCAATATTTCTACTTCCGTTGCAGAATGCGGGGAATACCTGAAATGTGCTAATAAATCATTTTTAGAGACTCGATGAAGTTGCAAATAAGTCATGAATAACTTAATACCGTAATTAATTGGCAATACTGTGTAATATAACACTGAGTTAGAAGTGTTCTAGATTTCATTGTTTATTAAGTTTACGTATAAAACGGCTGATGTAACTATAAAAGTTGCTTTTCTGCCGCCGCGTTCAGAATGTTGCACTATTTCACCGACACCAAAAAGGGGTTATCAGTTTGACAGACCAAACATATTGTATGTGTGTGCTACGTCACAGCTACGTTTTGTATGCTACATTTGCAAGTCGTGATTATATGGAAATAGATATCTTTACCTCTTTTATTTAGAAAACGTAGTGGTTTGGACGTCCACAGGCCAGGTGGAATTAGGGATACCAACGTTTTTTATTTTGTAAATTACTTGCTTTCTATTTCCTAGCTTTGCTCCATTGTGTTGGCCACAACCACGTCACAAAATAAAAGTAGCCTTAGTTACTCCTGGCGTAGGTGGCAGTGCAAGTTCCAGAGATTAACCGATACAAGCAGACAGACAAATTTTCAGTTGAATTTTATTATAAGAAACAATTCCTCGACTCGACTTAGTGCAAACGAAACATTTATAATTTGCTTAACACGTATAGCGAGCTATTGAATACAAAAAACAAAAACAGTACACCAATACAGCAATTATATGAGGACTGGTGTCCGAATTAGACGTGAGTCTGTAGCTCAGATCACCAGGCACTCACCCCGCTGATACATAAGTCAGCTGTTTGTAAAGTTACAATAAAGTCGACTCGACCTAGTGCAAACGAAACATTTCATCCCTGCAGAGTATTGAGAGCTATAATCAACTCCTCTTAAAGATGTCAGTTAACAGTTACAAGTTGTGGTTATATTGCTATGCTATACGTGATTGAAAGTAAAACATATCCAGTTTCAAATTAAGATAATGTCGTATCAAATGATGGGAAACCACAGGCAGACAAATTTCACCACGTCAATGAAGTGACGTGTGGGAATGATGTTTGGTTGTGAGCGAATAATCTGGTTTATATTTAGTGGCGACATTCTTAAAAAGCTATAGATAACACGATAAAAAAAAGGAAATTTGTAGTGATAATAATATGTTGGTATACAGCTAATCATTTTTCGGTTCGATTCGGGGGCGATAAATCGATCTAGCTAGGATTACTTTTAGATGATTAACCAAAAAAAAAATTGCGATCAAAGCTCGGTCATCCAGGTACTAAAACTTATACGTAAAAGGATCCCATTTCTCGTGAACACAAAAACCCAGAAAGCACTTAAACAGCCCCTCTCCGAGAACAAAGTACGTAGGGGGATGGTCTTACTGACATTTTACTCAACGGTAATGAGAAACGAAAGAATTACTTTCGCCGTCGTTGCTCGAGTGCGATTGGACTATAAGCGCCTCCATAATCCAGAATCCATTCATACTACATGTGAAATAATATCCTTAGTATCCATATAATTTATCAATATTAAGAGTGAAACTTAATTTTTATTTTTTTGATCGGAGATCCTTACAAAACAAATTTATCTTCTAACGCTTTTGAAAAATAATAAATAATAATTACAGCAGCAAAGCCACGCTTCGGACGAATGGGCTGGCTCGATAGGAGTGGTGCCACTGCCTCACAGAAAACCGGTGTGACGCACAGCGCTTGCACTGTATTTCACCGAGGGATTGAAGATACCGGAGGCCTATACCTCAGTCCCTCCTCTTCCCCCACCTCATCTCCTAAAGGTCGGCAATACATTTGTTATTCCTCTGGTGTTGCGTGTCCATGGTCCATCTGGCTAAACGTCTGCAAGTTTGCCCCTATACCATAAAAATTAAAAAAATAGATGGCAATTTACGCCTTATTTTCTTTTTTCTCCATTGCGTCATTTCGTTCCATTTTTAGTACAAACTCTTATGTGAGTCTGTATTTAATAAACAAAGCAGACTTGAGCTTCTGTGTACTATGAGCATTATAGGTTGAAAACAATTTCCACGAGCTACCCGTGAACTGACTCTATCAGTGTCTATTATAAAATCATTTCTTACAAAACAATGTTTATGTTTGATGTTCATCGTTTTTTTTTATTTACCAAATAAAAATCTTCTACAGTAAAACAAGAAATCGATAGTGAAACTAAAAAATGTTTACGCTGTGTGGTTGATTTACACTATAACAGTTGCAGGTGCTCATATAAAAGTATATATTATATTCTATGTATTCCGAATGGTACAGAAATTAATATTCAAAGTAGCAAATATAATACTGAATGATCTAATTGAAATTCTTTTAAAAAAATAACCTTATGCAAAAACTTCTTATTAAAATATTATGTACTTTTGTGTTTACAATTAGTTTTGAGTTTAAATTAATAGATATCTGGCAGTTGTGCTTTTTATTAGATATTTCGTTTTTTTAGATAAATTCAGAGCCGGTGTTAATTGCCACTATTTAGAATTTTATGAATTTGTTGTCAAGTAGTTTTACGTTCAAGTTTTCGTAAATTCTGTGATATTGAAAGCGATACTCTATTGAAACGTTTCTTATCCTATTAGACCCTGTAGTCCGTGAGCAATGGCCTAATTAATACACGAAGGTTCCATATCTGTCTTGGGTACATATGACGCGCAGAGACTAAAGAGGAGTCCATAGCTTGTCGGTGAAAAGGCGGGAAATATATATTAAGACGCGTGCATGTGTGTGGGCGAGTCAGGGTGAAGGAATTAAATAAATGCATCTGAACTGATTATATTGAACATACTGTGTCAGAACTATAAAAAAACCATGGGAAACCTTTTATTCAGGTAAAGTCATTTTTCTGAAAAACAAATCTCGGCGTCAAACGTAAGACTCGGGACAAATTATATTTGAGAATAAAATGCATCGAACATCATAAGCTGTAAAATTTAAGCACAAAGTGACATCAAATGTTTTATAAATAAATATATTACGGTAATCATTAAAGTTGTACCGTTGTTATCGCCAAGACTGAAGGAGCCAACGGTAAAAAAATAGCAATTAAATGGCGGGATGGATTTACAAGACGATTAATATTGGTCCGTCATCGCTAAGGATGCTCAATCACTTACAGTTAGTTTAGAGTTTTAAAATTTTATGTGTCGCTTCTCTGTAGACCTTGGTAGTAATTCGGTGCAGAAAGAATGGAAATATGTGATAGAAAACCGGGAAATCGGAAAATTACTTCGCCAATGAAGGCGTGCTTTACAGGAGTAGACTATCAGATGCCCGGCGTTGTGCGTCATATATGTCTACTTAAATGTTATTTTTTTATCAGTTGCAATAAATCTCTTTTTCTCTAATAAATCTCTAGAATCTACTTTTCATATTTGTGCAGAAACTGCTGTAGTAAGTGAGTAGCAGTAATTTTGATAATCATTTAAGCAAGCTATTAAACGAGGTCATCGAAGGTGTGGGCCAAGATGTTTAATGACTATTATGTTGTCACTGGGAATCATTTGTCTCTATCATTTCAAATCATTAAAATTCACAGTACTCAATGCTACAGCAACAATATTTACTTCCAGGATAGGCGAGAAAACAACTAAGTAATAAATACTCGTAAGTAATTATTTATGAAGCCTTTTCATGCGGAACGGCGAAACAGATGTTTCATACCTTTTAAAAACTAAATATTGAGTAAATCTGTTACTACGTTTATTTAAAGAAATTAAACCCGATTGAAACAAAATAAAACGACAATAAAGAAAAAAGTGTTATTAAATTCTTCGTCTTTTGATGATATGGCAATCAGCCGGATCAGCTATTTCTGCCAATGTCAAGTATTTCGAGTCTTCAATTCTAAGTCTTCGAGTCTTCAAGTCTTCGTCGTGATGGAGTTAATGATAAAAATTATAAAAAATGTGGATGACTTGAAATGGGGACCGTCTTTCGAAAAAACAAAAATCGATCTCCGTGTTATTAAATTAAACCCGTTAGAAAAATTCTGCAACTGACAGGTCTGACAGTTTAATTTCCAAAAAACCGCAACCCTGCGAGCCGCCTATCGTGAACAAAAAGCAATATGGCGTCAATAAAAAACTTACTGTTACAATTGGCGACTGTTAAACGATTTATTTGTTGGCGCATCTGCTTAAACGGCACCACACGTCATGACCCAATATATTATAATCATTAGATCGGTATAATAATCGTATATTAACACGGTCCTAAAGTAAACTATAACTTTTAGTGTACTTTACACGCATTTTGTATATAAAAATGTAAAAGATTTTTATAGCAATTTATAAAGGACGCAAAGGCATCATATATTGTTGACCCTATGAAAATAAAAAATACTGTCATTTCTACGAAAACTATATTGAAAATAGGTTTTCCTGAAATATGTTAATGGTAGCACTTTAAAGGATATAGTGTGTCCACTCCTTTTCATCCCGTGGTTGCTGTACATGGCAACTAAGGGAGCGGCGCGATTTAGTAGGCCAAAAGTGTCTTTCGAAGAATGAATGAAATGATGACCCCTTTCTAAGATAATTCCTCTGTTCTTCTGATATATACAACTAGACTAACACTTCCGGTGGCACTAGCGCTGACTATGGATAGGTACATATCTCTAACTCAATAGACTAAGTCCCAAAGGTGGACAAGTCACAAAACTAATAATTATAAAAGAGCACATGTTTTAGAAGCAGTTGTAAGGCGTAGTAAATATATTTTTTTACACAGCCTGAATTTTCAAAGATGGATTTTTGTCGTTTATAACTAGTACAAACTTAGATAAAAAAAACTAAGAACTCTGAGGAAATTTAGGTTTGTCTCGTTAAGCTCATCTTAGCGGATAGGGAAACTAAAAGAGATTAGAAGTTACTTTATTTAACTACATTCCTTTATCCGTGAGAGAGCCATGCTTCGGCACGAAAGGGTAGGCTCGTCTTGAGTGATACCACGGCGGAAACAGCGCTTGCGCTTTGTTTCACCGAGTGAATGAGGATATTCTTCCCCTCATCCCTCTCCATACCCCCGTCCCAATCTCCCAATGGGCGGCAACGCACTTCTGATGCCTCTGGTGTTGCGGGTGTCCATGGGCGGCGGTAATCGCTACTATCAGGTGATACGTCGGCTCTTTTACCCTGTGGAGGTACGGGCCACATATTCCTCCAACACAAAGGGAGGATCCTCCGACCAGGCTAGGTGATCATGCCTGGCGGGCCACTGCCCAACGGTTGACGTTGGGAAGTTGTATATATGTTAATCGGCGCGAGAACTTCTATTGCGCGATTTAGGATTGGTAATTTCTTAGTTTTCTTCGTTGCTCCGTAGTTCGACGTTTCTTCGGTAGATGGCGCTGTCATATCTTTTTTATCTTGATGTGGAAGTCGCCACATTACTCCCCTCCAAGACCGGAGGTTGATATCTGGATGAGTCAGCTGTCTGTGCTCTGTTGCGGAGGTTGCCAGTGCCAGGATTGAGTAGTTCTAGTAAGTCGGAACTGAGTGCCGCAAGTTCCAGTGAGTCGGAACTGAATGCCGCTAGTCCCAGTGAGTCGGGGCTGAAGTCCGCTGATCCCAGTGAGTCGGGACCGCATGCGGTGCGCGGTGCTGCGGTGAGATCCCCAGTGAGTCGGGGCGATTGCTGCGTAGTGGCTGGCTGCTGCATAGACGGGAGAGAAATGCTCTGCTTACATGGACCGTAGTTGCAGTGTGCTGTGCCTAGACACTGTTAAGGCCGTAGGGGTAAACCAGGCTGGAGCGGTCGCTTCCTGCGTATGGTTTGTGTATCCCTGTTGAGGCCGAGATTGCTGGCTGGCTGAGACTTGCTGTGGGAGTGAACATGATGGTGGCGCTCTGCTGTTGATCTGCTCCTACGAAGGCTGCTTCCAATCACGTCGGGGTCACCACTGTGGAGGAACGGGTCACATGTTCCTCCAACTCAAAGGGAGGATCCTCCAACCAGGCGAGGTGATCATGCCTGGCGCCGGTTGACGTTAGGAAGTTGTATATATGTTAGTCGGCGCGAGAACTTCTATTGCGCGATTTAGGATTGGTAATTTCTTAGTTTTCTTCGTTGCTCCGTAGTTCAACGTTTCTTCGGTAGATGGCGCTGTCATATCTTTTTTATCTTGATGTGGAAGTCGCCACAGCCCCTATTCCATAAACAAAACTCCTGAAATTATTTTTCAGTATCGAAATCGCGTATATGTCTATTTTTTATAATCCTCGTGTTACATTGTTCGAATGGACTACGAAACTATCTAACCGATATTCACGTTTCGGTTCAGTTAAATATTTAGATGAATATTTCGGACATCTAACACATAACGCCATCTAGTCTCAAGCTAAACAGAGCTTGTGTTATAACTGATATAAATACATATACACTTTTCTTACGTAAATACATGCATATTATACATAGAAAACACCCAAACTCCGAAACAAATATATTTGCAGATCATCCGTTCATCGAACCCGAGACCTCAAACACAGCAGTCGCATTAAAAATTGTATATTTTATTTTCACTAAGTTTTTGTTACTAAACATGTAGTACCTACTTATATTGGTGCCAGTGTCTAGATACATACATTTGACATAGACAAAATTTTGGCGGCTTTGTGATTATTTTCCAAAAATCTTAATATTTAATTATTTTTATGTTCTTATAGTCCCGAGTGTCTAATCTTTGTACTACTTTATATTTGGTTGTGTTGAGTTATTCAGAAGTTGAAAGGTAATTTTCGTAGACCTTATTTATTCATTAATCATCCCGAGGGACAAAACGATGTTGATATATATAAAAGTATGTTTTTATTTTTTGTATATTGAATGGTTCTCAGAGAGAGCACTTTAGATTTTTAATACGAATGAACCGAAACATATTTTAAAAAAATGTAATGAATAACTTTGTATATCGCGTATTTTTTTTTCATTTAGTTGGTTTCACAGTTTTAGTTTACATTTAATTATTAATACTGAGAGGAAATCTAGCAGACTGGTCTAGTGAGCACTTATGTTAGCAGATTTTTTTGGAATAAGGTATAAATGAGGAGAGGAGAGGCGCTCATAGCCCAGTCGTGCTCGGTGATTTGAAACAATCACCGATGGTAAGGAACGACGGCGCGGTCGGTATCTGGATGGGTGACCGCTGATGGCATGTTTCCAGGAGCGTCTCCGTGATTCAGAGGTCACGTTAAACAGTCGGTCCCGGCTGTTATCATGGAAAACATCCAACGGCAAGATTATACGTAGCCACAACGTAGTCTTGCCAGTCCCCAACCCGCACTTGCCCAGCGTGGAGATGTATGGTGTTAATCATCTCCTGAGAGGAGACCCCGAGCCCAGCAGTGGGACATCATAGGTTGTTGATGTATAAATGAGACACCCGCAACACTAGAGGCGTCACAAGTGCGTTGCCAGCCTTTGGTGGATGGAGAGCGGGATGGGGGGAGGGATCGAGGGCCTCCATTATCTGCACTCACTCGGTGAAACACAACTCTGCAGCTGTTTTATACTGGTTTTCTATGAGGTCGTGGTATCGCTCCGGTCGAGCAGGTCAATTCGTGCCGGAACGTGGCTCTTGCGAGGTAAAGATGGTTTCGAATGTCTGTAAATTATAAAATACGGCATATAAGATATTTAGATATGATGTATATGACATCTTACCTTATTCCATGGGACGTCTGATAATAATAAACTAGTTTTAGTTGTGTAAAAATATTTAATGAAAATGAGAATAATTTAATATAAAATATTTAAATGAAATGAGGTCATATCAACCACAAGGGTTCAAAATTTACCTACAGTTCATTGTATCTGAAGATATTTTATTGATTTATCTAACACTATCTGTTACGATTGTCATGAAATTTCATATGCGGGGGTTTTGGGGATGATAAATCAATCTAGCTAGGATTCAATTTTAGAAAATTTATCAAGAAAATACCGAGCGCAGCTCAGTCAACCAGGTACCTTCTAGTACTTTTAATCAAAGACATGAATCTATTGTTGTAAATTCCAAAATTTTACAATTCGAAATTTTATGTTACGCCTATAATCAGTCTACGAAAGGAGCCTTTTTCATTCCCTTCAATATGTATACGCATATGTACAAATTACTACATATAAGTTTACGTATATGTGTTTTAGTAACTTGTAGCTGGCCCTAAACTTTAATACAACGATGATCTGCCATAAATATTAGGGTAGATGCGGCAGACTGGCTAGTTTCCACAAAACATAACAGTTATATTTTATAGTATCATAAATATGCAAATTTTAAATACTCTAGATAATTTAAGCGGTTATTATAAGGAATGTGATATATATTAATCTACATTGTAGATCACATCACACACCAGCTAAGCTACAACTATTATTTTTTCGTCATTGAGTATAAATTTGAATAGAATGACCGCGCATGCTTGTCATTGCTGAGATCCTATCATAAATTCGAAAGAAACTCTGTCTGTCTGTCTAAACCTTTTTACGGCTAAACCGTTTAACCGATTTCAATGAATATGTTTTTTTTTTTTTTTATATTTAACTGCCAAAATGACTCTGCCTTGCCTGATGGAAAGCATGAGCAGAATCCAAGAGTGGTGGTCACCATCTTCAATGCGAAAAAGAACAATGCAGCATGGTGACCCACACTATGGCGGCCTGGGGGGAAAGGGGATGGTGAGGGGGATAGGGGGCGTTGGATTGCGGTATGGGCCTCCGGTATCCTCACTCACTCGATGAAACACAGTGTAAGCGCTGTTTCACACCGGTTTTCTGTGAGGCCGTGGTATCACTCCGGTCGAGCCGGCCCATTCATGCCGAAGCGTGGCTCTCCCACGGTATAAATGTCATGGATATACTGTGATTCTTGAGGAAGGACATCGACTACTTTTTTCTGCGATAGCCGATACACACGCGGGCGGAGCCGCGGCAAAAGCTAGTCTTTTATATTTTAGGAAATTCTAATATTTTCTCGAAGTAGTGGCATTATTTCTCACCATTCACCATATCACCAAGCCAATACTAGCTTTTTGTATTATATATAAATATTAATGTATCTAGTCTTCTTTATATAGTATAAATAAGCAATTAAAGAAAATGTTTTTTTTAATTACTCTCCAGGTACATCAAATCCTTCTCAAATTCAATTTTTATATGAAACAGAATTTTATATCAGACTAGCAGCCGAGTCTCCTGAGCATTGATCTATTATTCAATGCTCCTGAGGGCATGGACACTCTAAGTTAAACAACTTAGGAAAAGGCTTTTTAAACAAAAAACTACACAAAAATACAAAATAATGATTGTAAAATTTGTAAACATTTTGTTTTTGTTTGAAATGTTTCGTTCGATCAGCACCATGTTGACTCGTCTTTATTTTATGACCCAGTAATTAAGTAACATTACATTATAATATACAACCGCTAAGGTTTGCTTTACAGACAACCTTTTACCGAGCGTGGGATGTTTTGCACTCATTATAGGCATAAATTACTGATGTAATGTGATCCCACAAGTACGCCCGCTGAATATACGAAATAATGACTTCAAAAAATGTTGTTGCGGTTGCTTTATTTAGATCAGGGTGAAAATATCTAATGAAGGCAAAATAAAAATGCTTTCAACAATAATATATGTATTATAAGTAGTCAGAATAAAGAGAGGACTACACATTATGATCGCTGATGTTTAATTAAGCAATGTTTTTAATCATAAAGTTGTCACACAAACAAAAAGGTAAATGAATTTAAAGTTTTAAAAATCTATTAATAACGACTATGTAAGCAACACAGATTTTATCCGCAGTGATATACGTAGTATGTTCTTGAAATGCTCTTCCCACTGCTTGTCAGGAAGGGGCTCTCAACTTACTTTCATGCAACTCGTTATCGTCTGTCTAAATTGTAATAAATAAATCCACACTAGGTGCGTACTTGCATGACGTCACAGGCTGATGTGCGCACGCATATCGGCCGCGTCATCGCTCTCACGCATCCTCCTATTGTTTTACTTAATGCGTCAATAGACATACATTTTGTCATCGGGTAAATATTTAAGGGCATCGGCGGATGATGCACCCGGAGCTGTATTATTTATAATATTTTTGTATTTGAATGTGAAACGTTTCCGACCCTGACCTGTTCCAACTACTGCTTACTCTCGTCGATAATGCGTTATTTACGCATTAATAACTTTACACATCTCATATAGGGGCGTCGAATTTCAAACTAGGCAGAGTCTATATTATAATAACCTAACAACTTATAAAAATTATTATATATATTATATCCAAATGTACACATATTCATAGAAAACCTATTGCACCCAAAAACAGATAAATGATCGTAGTTATTTCACACCTATTTGATCAGGAACTTATGAATTCTCGCTTTCCAGTCAAGATCACTATACATTTTTAAAGAGGCGTAGTATCCCATTTTTCTGTCTTCACATTTCTGCAACAAGATGTTACCAACTTAAAGTGCGCAGGAGTTTAAATAGTGTGGTCGGAAAATATGTTTTTTTTATTAGAACTTTAGCTGAAGTGATTGACTTGACGGCACCAGTGGCGAAGCTAAGCGATTACCTCACCGCTACCATCTTTGCTTCACATTGTGTTATTGCACCTGCAAGTTATTGTTGTGTTCAATAATAATTTGCAGACTTCGGGAGTTCATAGTATCCGTTTTATGTGAAATATCCCTCGACATAGGGTATACTCCTAGGTGATAGTTATCTTTTTAAAAATAATAAAAAAACTGCTGATTCCATCGACATTTAAGTTAATAGTGTTAAAATTACTTCAGACGTTTAGTTCTATAATGAAACTGAAGCATCACATTTGCGAAAGACGAGGCCATGTTGGTAAATTTCGTACACTTGATAGATAGTATTGGTTTGTAAACAGAAAGAATTTTGTCGATCCAAACGGAATGAATATGTTGTCAAATTTCATTGTATACATTTGTTGTAATTTTAGTGACTGAAGTTGTGGGAATATGTTTTATTTATTGTTGCTAGTATCTAGCAACGTTTTGACGTTTAATATTTTCTGTAACTTGTACTGACCACAACAAGCTAATTTCAGTGAGAGTGTTTTTGGTATGAATGAATTATTAGAGAGATCTTTCAATATACTTTAAACTCAATTATCGTTAGAATTAAAGTAAACAACAAAGTTTATGGCAAACAAAACTGTTAACGAAGAAAAGATAAAATTCTTTTTGCATCAATAGAGCTATGCGAGATGTTTAACAATGAACCTGCTAGGCTCGTAGACCTTAGCGATATAGTGTGATCATGAGAGTAAGAACTAAATAAACATCAACGGATTTACCGGCTATTGTCTGTCGACATTGTCCCATATCTCAATGCATAGTACATTATATCACGTATGCCGCCAGGCCGCGCAACTTGTGTGGTCGACATACGTTACATTTGTCACCGATGGTACAAATTGTTATTTACAGATCATTGCTTGGACATTTAAGTAATAATAACCTTTTTTATCTGTGATTATAGCCAAAACTTAACTCTTTGTTCATACCATATACAACGTAGGAAAAATCCCTTCTCTTTGGGAGAATTTAGCTGGTGATAGACCTGAATTTAATAAATAAATATCTTTTGTAATTTGAAACAGTGCCATTTGATAACATATGTAATGGGTAATCACTTTCCCATGTAAATTAAATGAAATTGAAGTGCCTGTTTATTATTTTAAATTCATAGCTTTCCACTGAACGCAAATAAAAGAATGTAAGTCTATATACGGTGCATATATTTAAAAAAAAAATTGTTAACATTTTAGTCTGTGTATTCCGGCTAATCTCTGGAATGGCTGGACCAAACTTGACCGGACTATATTACGGTAACTTTTTTCAAAAGTATTTATTTAGACTAGCTTAGTCCGCGGTTTTGCCAGCTATTATTTTGTACCTTTACAACAGCAGATAACGCCGCCGGGCTAAGCTACATCATTAATAAATTGTTATATTAGGTGTGTCTGTTCAAGACCTATCAGCACCTAGTTACCATTAGGAGTTGCCAAGATGCTCGCCTAGCAGTTTTGCGGATAGAATTGTATCATGTTATGACACCCACGACCTACGGCATCAGCATTAATTGTTGCAAAACATCTGAAATGACACTGACCCAAGCAGTCTGATATACAATATTAGGTACCATTGATAACGTACACCATATAATGTAGGTAATTTATTTTATTTTTTTTGAAGTGTTGAAAATTCTCGTCGGTTCTCATGCTCCTTAGGACGCAGGAGAAACGAGTATGTAGAATCACAGGTGCGTTACCAGTCTTTGACTCTCTTTCCGAAACCCTAAAATGATAGTATTTTTGCTGTTTTGTTTCGTTGGTGAAAGCTCAATCTCAATAGGCCACCATAGTGTGGCCACAATCAGTTTGGCAGGATCATTTTCATAAAAAATAGGAATGGTTCCACTAAAAACTACTCGGACCCTTTTGGTCTTAAGCATCCTACCCTGGGAGAACTATAGGAGGAAGGATCGACACCACACCTAATCTGGCCTTATCCTGGGAACATTAATTTACTTGCCAATTTATTATTAGTACTTTATCTTTAGCAAAGTAATATTCAGCTGCTTACATTAACATAACTTTGCAAAAATCAACTTCGGGACTTAGTATTCTATGTTATTGAAACTCGGAGCTTTTTACCATGTTGAATAGGAGAGGTTACCTGAGCTCAATTTCCTTCCTTTTTATATGTATGATCCTGCTATAGTGTTTATTTTCTGCCTCATGGTAACATGAACAGAATCCAAAAGTAAGGGTCACTATACTCATTGCGAATGCAGACAATGTAACATGATGACCCACACTTTGGTGGCTTATTGAGAAACTTCTGCACCATTTTGCCTTGAGTCTCGAATTCACCAACGAAACACGTGTCAGCACGAATGCTGTCGTTTCAGGCGTTTGGAAGGAGAGTCAAAGACCGATAATGCGTCTGTGGTTCTTAAGCTTCAGGTACCCACGGGCGGCGGTAATCACCTACTTACCAATAAGTGATTCATCTGCTTGTTTGTCCCCTTTAAAATAAAATAAATATTATATTTAAGTGTGTTTGTTTGTGACTACTTTGTTGTTAATTGATCATCGGAATTTTGATAACTATAATAAAATAGTATTTCCTCCACCTCTGCCCGCGTGTAAGCCGGTTACCGCTGAAAACAGCAGCCTATACTAGCGAATGATGAAACTTTTCGTTGCTTAAAAAGGTTCGATATCGGTTTGAGGGTTAAGCTGTGAAAGTGTAACAAATAGACTCACATTCGCATTTTAAATATAAGGAAGGGTGTTTAAATTATTTTATATAAATATAGGAAGAATGAACTGTACATATTCGTAACTATTTAAAGCAACGTGAACCATGTTATAACAATTAATTATATGTTGTTATATCACATATTTTATCTGTTGCTGGGAAGGCATTCTGCGTGTCATGTCAGAATCGCTCTACCGCTAGCACCTGATGTCTTGTAATATGAGACCGGTAGCCCAATTCATTATAACAACTGACGATGCCAAATAATAAAGGCACGTGTAATGCTTGTTACTACGATGTGAGGCACGAACTAATAAACAATATTTGGAAATCCAGGCAATCGTTCCCAGTACAAATGTTTAAATAAATTACATATCTCATTAATTATTTAATCCTAACAAATTATATTTCTGCAGGAGATAAATGAGTCACAATAATCAAGGAATAAAAAAAGGATAATAATAAAATAAATAGTATTTACTGTCTAGAATTTAGGAAGAGCACTGAGTTTTTTATGATTGAAATTAAATTTAATTACAATGCACAATTACATCGCTAGATAGCGCTATAAGCATATCTAGATAGATGTAAGCATAATTTGTACTGTGTGCACTAAATAATTACTTACTTGTAGATATCCAAACATTACTTTATAGATACATTGCATGAGATGGTAGTCACAACTGCGATGATTCAGTCGCAGGCTAAACCACACTTAGCCGCGTTACACCAAAAGTAGACAAACGTGGAACGTTAAAACGTGACTCTACTCCGCCTGAAGAAAAACATGAGTGGAATCCAAGAGTAGTGGGCACCATACTCATTGTGAATGTAGACAATGCAGCATGGTGAACACACTATCGCGGCCAGTTGAGATGCTTCTGCATCATTGCATCGGCAAGACGTGGAGTGAGGTCAAGTGAAAAGCACAAAGTGGAGGAATGTTGTAGACGCCCTCTGCCCTCTCAAAACGACATAGGGTATTAGATTAAGTAAGTTCCGGTATTCATATCATCGCAGTCCTGTTAATGCTTCTCCAATGATCTGTGGACCATGACATATAATGTTATTAACTGTTATGGTCGACAGATCATTTATTGATCAGATGTTATTAACTGACCCACGCAACTGCGTATGCATCTCTTCCCAATCATGATTCATATTAAGTGATGTTAACTATTCTATTTTAGACGATCCAGAAAAACAAACACTAAAAAGATAACTCGTAAATCAATTAGCTACTTTCCGTGTTAATCGTAAGGAACAACGTGACATGAGAACCATAGATAGTTTATAGAGTGGCCGAAAAAATGTAAACAGTATTAATAAAAAAGAGTAATGTTATAAGAACTGAAGGGAAGGGTCATGGAGACGGTATGTTGTAATTAATTGCTCAACGTCGACAAACGATTCACGGTCGGTTGACAACAAACTGTTGGAGCCCGCCCTTTGGCGTCGTAAAAATGTACTGAGAGATTATGTAAGATTGATAGCACCCGAACATAGGAGTAGTTTGTGCTTATTATAGGATGGTTGAACTTTACCTCTGAATATGGAAGTTACTGATGGAAATAAGTGGACAGTAAATAAGGGCCAAAATATCAGTTACTTGCTGACTCGAGCAATTTTGTGTATGTCCCACAGGAATTAATTTTGCATAGAAACTTTTTCATTGATACTTATAAGTTATGATATTATGTATGTTAATTTATGACTTGATAAATAAGCTACTGAGAACTCAAAGAATTTTCGAATTCGACCAAGTAGTTCATGAGATTCAATCAAAGCAACTCTCTAGCCCTGTGATTTCAAATAATATACATTTTATATTGATAAATGCAATAAGTTTATCAAGAGCTGCATTAATTAATTGAAGAATTTGATGTACTAACTGTATTATGTTCATTTAATGCAAGCTTAAAATAAAATGAGCTCATGCAAACATAGACAATTTGAAAAGATATTAATTTTAAATGGTAGGTAATCCTATTCAATTTTACTACATGATATTTTGCGAAAATTGAAGTCCTCCCATAAAATAAGTCAACGTAAAAGTTATTTCAGTGTTATAAATATGTGTACAGTATCACGGTTGGGCGGGCAGGCGGAAAGGCGCCCGCCCATCGCGTCCGGTCGGCTGCGCCCACATTTATCGCGCTCGCCTGCTTCAACCTTCATGCGCCGAGGGAAGTGGCTCTAGGTATCGTAAATATGAGATATATTTATATATATATTTTTATTTTATTATACGTTTATATATATATTATATATATTATATTATACGTTTATATACATTTAATCAACTGAATTTTAAATACACTTTATCTCTAGTTTATATTTAGATCAAGTGCTCGCTGCTTTTTTACTTGGTGAAATGCAACGAGAATTTTTAAATAGTTTATACTCTCGATTGTCGGCAGTTGGTGGAACTGGTTAAAATACGTTTTAGAAATTAAACTCACTGGTACTTTTTGTCCACCAACTTTGTAAAGATTCCTAACTACTTGGAATACTATTCACGGTTTTTTAAGAATTTATAACTGGCCCTATGGCATTATCAGCAACGACAAATATTTTATCATCAGTTTTCTATAAGCACATGGTCTTACTCAGGGTAAACCTGCTAACAAATGCAGAAACATAACTTGAGCAGAAGTTCGTACGTCTTTAATGTTTTAAATACCGAAAAGGCCAAGGTGTCTTTATGGTATTTAAAAAGTAGTATTTTAATAGGTGTTTCTATTGACAATTATCACTGCATAGGAAAGTAATTAGTGAATCAACAACTCAATTCCCGACAGTTACGTTCAGTTGTGTTGGCGTGCCACTCATTGTTCTTTAGATGACAAAAACTGTGAATTTATGTATAATGAATACTTAAAAATAATTGCTCTATTAGTACTTTCAAGGTAATTGGTAAGAAAAATTCTCGATAGATTGTTGAATAGAGATTTATGGACACGATTTGGTGTCTGAACCCGTCGCACCAAGTTCTAGGTCAAAAACTGATGAGGCACCCCTTTAATTTGGTCTTACAGGCCTAAGGCCTAGAGGCCTCGAGGTTCACTGCTAAACTGGGTTTTCTCATCCAGAATAAATAATTATACGATGAACACGATCTTTTCTTCTGTTTATGTGGTTTATTTATCGATGCATATCATCAATTACTAGAACAAATAAATACGAACGTCTATCAGCATTTTCGTTAGAACAAGTTCCGTCTAGTAGGTGATCGGACTTTGAAGATCACTTATGAGATATATCAAAATTTGAATTTAAGACCACGAAACGTAGAGCAACAGAGCGTAGTCTGTCCAATAAGGTGGATGCAGAATGATCTCCTCTATCCCATACGCTCATAGTATTAGTGTCCTCTAGGTCGAGTAATCGGTAGGCAGCTAATACTTTTAAAATAATGATGATTAGATCTTGCATAAAGTGTGTAAGGTAACAAAAAAGGTGCCTCTACTTACATTAAAGTACTCGCCGGTTGCGACCTCTTCTTCCTCTCTTGATTATACTTGCTTTTCTCCACAAAACATCTAAAAAAAAAAGAGATTATCTTGTAGTCCGGTGAAGGCCTCCACGGCTTTAATCCTAGCATTTTAAAACTAATGAATTTCTTGTAAGTTTCATACAAAACTCTTACAAAATTCCTTTGACCGGGTCAACTAGATGAAAGAATTTTAAATCCATTTAGCTGATTAGTTTCAAAACAAATTCGAACCTTCAAGAAAGTTAGCGTGACAAATTGCTAAAAAATGCGAATGCAAATTCCGTTAATGAGCGTTTCTTAGTAGAACATGCTGCGATAACGGCCGCGTCATTTTCGGAAACTTGAGGAAAAAATGTAATAAAAGCAAAGTTATTTCTTCCTTTTTATACGTTAAAGCGCCACGAATAGTTTGAAATGTTTAAAAGTTCAAAGTGTTTAGTGCCTGGTACGTAATCTAAGAAAGACTTACACAATGTCATCACCTTCAGCGCACCTTTGCTTTGAGCTCTGTTCCTAAAGATTCTCCTGATTGTTGGTGATGCGGAAAAGCCATGTTTGGGCACGAAAAGACCGGCTCGACCGGAGTGATACCACGGCCTCACAGAAAATCGGTTTGAAGCAGCGCTTGCGCTGTGTTTTGCCGAGTGGGTAAGGATGCCGGAGGCCCATACCCAACGGGGGGGGTTGTCATCATCCCCTAAAGGCTGGCCTCTGGTGTTGCGAGTGTCCATAGGCGGTGGTAAACCTTACCATCAGGCGATAGGTCTGCTCGTTTGCCCCTATTCCGTAAGGAAAGGAAAAAGTTCCCAATTGCAGTAATTAATTTTTGAAGGTACGATATTACTGTTAGTTGGAATGAACGGGTGTGAGGTCTTTTAATCATCAAGCGAGAATATAGAATTACTACCAAATTAAGTCGTCTTGCGTCTGTTTCGCCACTGTAATTCCAGTAAGTGGGATATTCTCGGTATCTCAGGGATGAAGTGCAAAGTGCGCTGATGCAGTGAAATTCCTCACTAAGCCTGTTTTAACGTTACTCATTTGATAAAAAGCAAAGAGAGAATTGCTTAACACTGATTTTTTTTTTTTTTTTTTTTTTTTTTTTCAAGACAACTCCCGCATTAGGAATATACATTCCTGTGTCGCGGGGATCTTTACAAACATACATGAAACGGACACAAAGTACACCCAGACTTAGAACAACAATTTATGAATCACACAAAGTGTTGTCCCATGTAGGATTTGAACCCACAACACTTGGCGCAGTAGGAAGTGGCGTGGCGACCACTGAAACCACTAGGCCAACCGTGCAGTCATTTCAGATTTCTTGCGAGGTTGAGATATACATGCTATTCAATATTATGAATTCGAAAGTAACTCTGTCTGTCTGTTTGTCTGTTTTGTTTTCTTACCTAAACAGTTAAATTAGATTTGGATTTATGCCTCTGCCTAATGAAAACATAAGCTGTTAATAGAATTTAAGAGTGATGGTCACAATACTTTGCGAATGCAGATATTGCAACATTGCAGGCCTGGCGATGCTTTCGGTATTTCATTTCAGTATTTGGTAGCGGATGAATTTTGGTATATAGATGAATTGGACTTTGGAGAAGGACAGCGGACAACCGACATATATGAGAGCGGAGCCGCGTCTAAAGGCTAGTAATATTATAAATTCTAAAATAATTCTGTCTGTCTGTCTGGTACGGTTTCGCTTTAACAGCGACACCGTTTTAAATCAAGTCGGTATAGAGATACTAGTGGAAGGACGTCTGCTTCTCTTTATCACGATAAAAGCTGTTGGTAAAAGCTAGTTATGTGTGAAATTACCTTTAACATTCGTTGTACTTTAGTTTAGTACGGTTTTTTAACTAAACAATGTTCATTTTAAAAAAAGTACCTTAAAGATTGATACCGTATTTAGATTACAAGGCTTTCCTCTAGTCGATATCTAACTTCAACAACAGCCTATACAGCTAGTAAAAGCTAGCATGAGATTTTCGTTTATGGTTAGTTTTTAATTTTCGTTCCCTATGTAGTATCATTGTACTGAGAACATTATTCCCTTAGTAGACTCTTATGATATCCACGGGATGAAAAGGGGTGTCACTTCATGTTCTCAATCCATCATAAATGAATACGTAATCGATATAGTAAATACGAATATACGTTGACGACAGTAAATGTGCATTTTTCTTCGTCTCAGATAAATGTTTACAGGCTGTGTCCACTGCAATACGCCAATTACATCGCTCTCCATGTAATCACATTTTAATTACATGTGACAGTTTCATAACTGGTTTGTTTTTACAACGAATACAAACACGGAAATCGAGTCTGTCATATTTTGTCAAAATGACAGAAGCAATTTACTTTAAAAACATACTAGATTTCATTTGTTTTGAGATGACCTGGAGTAATGCTCTACTGTGTTTGTATGCTAATATTATAGAAGCACGCATCTTAAGTTCGTGTTTAAATATACACGATTAACATATGAATACCAGCGCTGATATATATTTAGCGAGCTAAGCATTAAGCATCTAAAAAATAGACATTTGGTTATCTATTAGCTAAATGTGCTAATATAGTTTCACATCGGTATTCTATGAGGCCGTACTATCACTCCGGTCGAGCACGGTTAACCTTTCCGAGATTCAGATTATATATTAACAATAATTGTTTGTTAAAAGTATTAGAATCTTAGACATCTAGATATAAATGATATAGTTATAAATAATAGCGATTTAATATGGTCTTTTATTTGAAATATTACACAATAACAAATTTATTTACATGTAAATGTGACTTTTCAACAATTAGACAAAACGGCTAAAAATGACACTTGAAGGAAAGGTGGTCTGTTATAGCTTTTGTGTAGGTTAATGTATAACAAGGATAAAGGTTACATAAATTATATATATTTAGCATCTCCGTACCATTGACTCAGACCGAGTCATCTGCATTGCGTGCTTAGGATATTAAGTAGGGCCTTGCTCAGTCTTCATGTTCTGGAAATTACGCCGGACTTGGCTCATCATCAACTATATTGGCTATGACCAGCTGTTCCCGGATACTAATGATGTTGATCATGTCTACAATGTGGTTTAGCCGATTTGATTCCGACACAACATTCTACTGAACTAAAATCTCAATAGGCTGATTGTCCGAGATGGTGCAAAAATTAAAATTAGGTGAACACAATTATTTAATGTACTGAACTTAAAAAAATGTTAAATCTAACCGCTTCTTGTCCATCACAATATAAGCCAAGTGGAAAGGGCAGAAAGTAAGGAAGGTTATATAACTATTGGGAAATTAATGGCATTCCTCCATTTTGTCATTCCCTTTCCCCACACATGCTCTGACACTTATAGGGCGCTTGAATTGCGGGGGCCATGGGCAGTAGAACTTGTTTACCATCAGATGACACGTCTACTCCCTTCCCTTCTAAACCAAAAAACAAAAGCAAGACTGTTGCTTCAGTATACCTAAGAAAACTACTAACTTTTATTTTCTATATTTTAGCCAATCCTAGTATAGGCTGAACTTATTAGATGTAGCGTCCACAGTTACTATTCCAAAAATACAATCCTCTGTTAGTGAAATTTTCCTAAAAAGAAATACCTACAAATAATTCTCTTCACGTATTCTAACTATAATACAAATGCGAAAGTAATTTTGTTTGTGACGCTTTCACGCCCTATGTACGTAACTGATGATAGAGAAATTTTGAATGCACTTTGTCACAGTACGAAAAAATAATTAGGAACGAGCGAAGTCAACGCAAAAGTTAGTGAATTATTACAACTACGCTTCGCTTGACAATGGCTGTCACTCTGTTGTTAACCATGACCATGGTCACTACTAAGTAAGGTCACGATG
Organism: Hyphantria cunea; assembly: GCA_003709505.1. Lineage (NCBI taxonomy): Eukaryota > Metazoa > Arthropoda > Insecta > Lepidoptera > Erebidae > Hyphantria > Hyphantria cunea. The sequence goes on from PKRV01002005.1 coordinate 143,169, forward strand.
GTGTATTAGACACCGTTACTATTGGGAGCGTCTATATGCACCATTAACCGCATGCTTTGAGAGGGGACTCGTATCATTTACAATCACTTGGGTTCTTCACTGTATTTTCAAATTCTATGGGTGATAGTTATATTGTTACAGAGTAGAACAGAAACAGCCTACAATAACACTTTGTTAGAATATCTGTCACTCTTTCACGCGAAGTCCACTCAACGGATCTGTATGAAATTTGGCACAGAGAAAGGTTATAGGCTTGAAGAGTCCTTTTTATTGCGGAAAAAATGTAGTATTCCTGTGGAATGAGTAAGGTAAAACAATAACGATGGATCGTAGCTAGCGAGGAGGCCCAATAATTTCGTTTTTTTATATAAGGTCTTACCAAAATGTCTCTGCTCTGCCTGGAATGCATAAGCAGAATCAAAAAGTGGTGATCATCATACTCACTGTGAATGCAGACAATGCAATAATGGAGTCCGTCTAGTGATACTTCTGCAACATTGGGCCTCTGATTAAACACCCACCAACAAAACACGACAGCACAAACGCTGTTTTTTTAGGTAGATTTCCTATGCGTTTGTAGTACCGCGGCGGTCGAACCGGCCCAATCATGTTGAAATCAGCGTGGCTCTACTACCTTGAATAATGATACAGTAGCATCTCAATTGGCTGCAATACTGTGGGTCACTATGCTACATTTTTGCATTGCCTGCATTCGCAATGATGACTACTTACTCTTTGATTCTGGTCGCACTTTCCAACAGGCAGAGTGGAGTCAATTTTGCAGGCCCATAAACAAAAAACATGTATTAAGTACGTACCGTTGAAATGACTGAAGTTTTAACCAGGTTGCATTGGCTCTCGTCGTCTGACTCCATGACCCAAGTTAGACCAGAACCAGATTGTTACATAGCTGTGGAAAATATATCACATTATGATTGTTATGAAGTTATAAATTCATTACAATAATAATGTGATACATATATATACATTATAAAGTCACAATAGCCGTATCTTTAGTTTGCCGCTAATCTGGCCGAGCAAAACTATATAAAAATTAGTTACAACACACAAAGCGTTTACGCACCTATAATACTTGTTATTTACCATTAATTTCGTTTGTATATAATATATTGTTTGTGACTATTAAACAGAATTTGTGTGAGTGACGTCACCGCTTTTGAAGAGGTGGAGGGAGTTTGTTCGACTCTGGTGAATTAACGCCAACCAACGAAGGCCTAATCTTTCTGAGGCCTTTGTCCAGCAGTGTTCTGTTAAAGACTGTTGATAAAACTAACACACTAGGCGAAATGTAACTAAGAAATAGATTAAAAGCGGTCGGTCGGTCCATGTTATCAGTCCGTTCCAGCAGTTCTACAGAATGTTGTCTTGTTGATGGAATTTTTTATTAAAATATATAAACAGATGAGAGCTATTGACTTAAACCATTGAGGGGCAAATACGACAGTCAATGGTGGAATTCTACTACAAAAAGACTTCTTCCTTAATTTGTACAGTAGGGAATCGCAAGGATTTCAAGGCATGAGGTTTAATCTTTAGAAGGTCTATGGGCGAAGTGTAGTCACTACATTTACATTTGAAGGTTGCCTGGAAGAGATTGCTTTTGGCAATAAGGCCGCCCTTTGTACATTATATTATATGTTGATCATTTTATGTGTTCAATTGATATTGTAAAAACTGTGTACAAATAAAGAGTTTTCTATCTATCTATCTACATTTTTTCATAATAGGCAGATAATGTGCTGACTTTATAAAAAAAAAATTGTTTCAAATCACGTTGAGGTAGATAGGAGTGAGAATGTGCAAGAGCATGCTGGCTGGTATGGATAGTTAATTTATTTAACCATTTTATTTATTAACGAATCTCGTGCAGAAAAATCATGCCATAGTGGTTTGAAATTGTATAAATGCTAGATTTAGTTTTTTGGTAATTTGTTAGTTACGCTTCCATGCCTTAGCTAATCAACCGATTATTGTAGCGCCTCGTGGCTAGCCGATAACTGCGTAGGTTGCAAAGTCAAATAACCTAGTCAATCTAAGGATGGATGACCCTTTATTAACACATTGAGACACCTCCTTCGAAAAATACGTAAGCTGTCCGATCCGGTTGCCATGTATAGACCTGTGGTAAGCGTTATTAGTTGGGTCCCTGAATAGTTCGACAAAAGTTTTTCTACAGAACTTCCATATCGCCTACTTAAGTTGTGTAGATTTGATAGCAGTTGCACTGAGTATAAAATTGAACTTCAAATGATTTTTTTCTGGTATAGGGGCAAACGAACAGACGCATCGCCTGATGATAATCGATTACGCGAGAGAGAGAGGCGTCAATAGCGTGTTTCCAGTGTTCGTGTGTTATGAGGCAGTACGCTCTTTTCTTGAAGGTTTAAAGGTCGTGTTGGTCAGGGAATACCGCAGGCGACAGTTTTGTTATGCGAGGCAGAATTTTTTTGGATAAACGCACAGTTTTGGACTGGCGACCATCTAGATGATGGGGATGAAACTCCTGCCGCGTAGGACGGTGGTGGAAAAAGACGGTAGGGATCAGTTCGAACAATTTCTTGGAGTTATCCTTATAACAGATGCGGTAGAAGATATATATAGCGAGGCCACATCTCTGAGCAGCGCCAGGGGATCCAACCAATTTGAAACATCTAGAGGAAAAAGCTGGTACTGGAATGCTCCTACCCAAAGATGAGAACAGTATTCCACATGCGGCCGAACCTGCGCCTTAGAAAGTAGAAGGCGGTGAGCCAGAGGACATACGACCATCGACAGTTTTTTTTTGCGATGAACACGCAAATTGTGTCTTTATGGGGTTAAGTAGGTCTAAACTAGGTTGTAGTCGTCGCATATTATAGTAGGCCTAAAGGTCTAAACCTAGTTTGGGAAAAATACTTGGGAGGAAGCCAGAACGCTACCATATTTACTTAGAAGGACAAAAGATGCTTTTTATCACGATAAAAGTCGTTTGTGATAAAACTGTTTTAGACTTATGCGATCGTCAAACAGTTTTAGCATACTGATAGGCGAGTAGGCCATCACGGGTTTTAAAAGATTTATTTACTGCAATACGTTTTTAATTTACTACTTCTACTAATTAAAAAAAATTTACCTACCTGCGTAAATCAATCAGAATCAAATAGCTCAATAAATTCGCATAACATAATCGTGGTTAAACTAAAATTGAAATCTTTTTAATCCATTAACACACTGCTCGATTACTTTCGTAGGTGTCTGATCGGTAACGTAACAGAAAAACTTACGTTCCTGAACTCTTTCTTATATACCGGACATTGAACGTTTCACTGAAATGGCAAGACGTAACTTAAAACAAGTATTTTGTTTTCATACTAGTTATTGCGATAGTAACTGCTATGTAATTAATTACCGGAAAATAATTTTGTCAAGTATGTTCGCAAAAATGTACGAATTTTATCGAATGATGCACTGGCGGGTTAAGATGCGGAGTCAGCAGTGAGCCTGCAGGCCGGTGTGCAGATCGGCGCGGCGCACGCTCGGTACGCGCCACCCACTTGCCTCCAAACCTTCGTCGCGAACGGACGGCATGGCGACCGCGCGTTGAACCGAATACGTGTCTGTGCTCTGTGAAATTTAACGCACCGCTCATCACTACCCAGCGAACAATCACTGAACACATTATGCACCTGTAAGTACTTAAATTTATAATAAATAGCTAGAGAAGTACCTGCTAGAATGATCCGTTTATAAATTTCCATTTTTCATCATTTTTCCCCTTCCCGGTGTTTTCCCTCCGGAAAATTATAATTTGCACATCCTCCGAAAATATTACTTTGATTTCAGTCATAAAACATCTGTTTAATAGTATATTGTAAATGGCGCATAGACATACATCGTTAATTGCCTTTGACTTGGTACGAAAGGCTCTATTGTGTTCTCGTATTTGTTTTAATGTTTCAATACAGACGATGAAATGTCACGAAATTTCAATAACAGCCGATGAAGTGAATCACGCCTTAGTCATCGGTTCCGTTCAAATGTAAACTTATCGGTGAGGTCGTGACACCCAGAGAAAAACGTTTGTCTAAACATTATATCATTGCTTAAAGTTGCAACTATGTACATTGAAGAGACTATTCAATCACAACAGTTTTCCTTGATAAATTTATGTAAAAAATCTATTCTTTGTTTACTTTGCGCGTAATGAAGAATTTTTTGTATAATTAAATAATATTTATGTACTTTTTATATTCATATTTTATTGTAATGAACATTAGTAATGTCTGTTGCTAGTGTTTTTCTTAACTATTTTAGCTGAGAATACCGGTGTTGTGACGTATACATCAGTAGGCTACTGGGTGGTTAGCGGCAGTGATTCGAACCCTAATCACTGCGGACTGCGGAAGTCCGACGTTTGAGCTATTACTTATATTAGAGTAGCTCTGATAGCACTATGTCCTGATAATTATATGTGACAGAAGTTAAGAAATTAGAGTTTTTGAACGGCATCAGCAAGAGCTATCTCTGTTGGCCGTCGAAGGCCCATTACTTTGCATGAGGAATTTTAATTAATGACGTAATGTCCTCCGCTGGTTTTATTTTTGCATAGTTAAAAAAAACAATGCAATAACCTGTTGTATCATCGTCGCTAAAAATGTGAGTCAGTCTGGTTTTCCTTGGAAATGATTCCGTTCATCGTACGAAGGATCAGTCAATAGCTGTAGAGTATGCCAGACGAGCGACTTGTCGCATGGACCTCGACCGCGGTCACTCTACCGGTACATTTATGTTGTGTACACGGGCCACTTGCTGTACGATTAAAGCTCTCCAAATGTAGGTTATTATAATTACTATAGCACCAGTAAGTAGCAGTTAATTTGCACATCGCAGCTCAACTCAAATTCGTGCGGCCGTCGGACAGACGGTCTTGATCTTTCAATTGTATGCAGATGAGGCTGCAATGGCAGTAATATTTAAAACTAGTTTCAAGAAAATAACGGCCATCATATTCATATTAATGTCTATTTGCGGCTTATGCAATTAAAATAGTTGAATTAAAGTAGGGGCGAGTGACGTGCGGTGAATATTGAAGTCGTGTCGAACGCGGATAGTTGCGCAACATAATTGTTGGTTCGCGGCATGAATCGCGAATAATCCATGTTAATATTTGTTGGGCGGCGGAGGGCTCGTTGCCGGGCGAGTGTCGCAATACGCGGCGATAGTCGCGCGGTAGCACGGCGTGCTCCCGCCGGCGCCGCGCGGAATTGCAATTAGTCGTGATGTGTGATCGTTGGCGCATGGCAACAATGCACCGGACACCAGCCGCACATCGCCACACCGCGTACGATAACACGGCTTTGGTTACATTTACATACACCTACCTCCGCACTTCTCAGCTCGTTATATCCCCCGAGGTAGCTACGCTGGATTCGCTTACCATTTCATCCTTGGTCACAGTTTTGAAATAATACTAGTGTTGGTATACTTTCCATTGCAGATTGCAACATTCAACGAATGTAGTAATTAAAAATCTAGCACATAAGCTCATTATTATACCTACTTATTTGAATTTTTAAATAACCATTGTAGTTATCCAACAAACATCAAGGGTGAGATTTCGTCTACTCTCTCTGCTTTATAATTAAATTAGTTGATTCTGTAAGAATAACTGCATCTATTGGTTAGAGACGGTTGTTATTGACACAATGAGTGAGTCTACGAAAGATAATAGTTCCTCCGCACTGACGCGAGGATGAAGGCTGTACAAAATTGTCTAGTTAGGTAACATTAAAAGCAACCAAATTTAAATTGAGGACGTTTGACTTTTGTTCCGCTTTGATGTCACGCTTGTTGCGGCCCAGACGATAATTATATCCACCAACCTAGCCATGCAACTTGTCTCAGATCTAGTCGCCTGGCAGCATTAAAAAAAATACATTTTTACGTCATTAATCGTTGGAAATTAAATTTGTCTGAATCTAAACTTTCCAGTGTAGATATTCTTAATTAGTATCTGTACCTAATCAATTTGCTTTAATAATTAGATATGTGTATACGCTTAGATTTTGTACGAAAATTTCAATTTAAAGTTTTTGTAGTATTTGCGTCGCCGTCCACCCGTAGAGTGTATACCTTGGCGTGGGAGCCGGTAATGCAACGGAACGTGATTCATTAAAATCATCTATTTGCTGAAGACGTAACTACATTTGCATACTAATATAGCTGTTGCGGGATTCATTCTTTTTGCTTATTGTATTTGAAACAAGAAAACTCAAAACCAAAACTGTTTATGTCAATATGGCTCAACGTTGTCCTGGATTTGATGACGGTATCAGTGGTTATCTCGATACCTGTTCAAATTCCGGAACGGTTTGACGCAGGAATGCGAAATTCAATTAACTTTTTTAATGCTCCGTCCCTTTTGATCTTTCTGCAAGAATGTTTCTACAGATAACACGATCGCAAGACATTTTGGCGCCAATTAATGGAGCCATTTTGGATTTTCACCTCTTTTTAAAGGCTCAAAAATTAATCAAATTAACTATTTTATGGGTGCATTCTTGGCAGCGACAGAATTTTTTTTTTTTTTAATTTTTAAGAATCAGTCCTAAAAATAAAAGCGCTTTCTGCTATTATATATGTACTGTTTTAGTAAAAGGTAATTGTATATGAAATGAATTACATAAATACAGATTTACATAATCCATTGCAAATGATGCGTGAGCTAAGAAGACTGTCGTCTCACATTCACATGGCCAACTAAACTTGTGATTAATTAAATAAATCTTTAGCTCATATTTTGTGGTGTTCGTAAAGCGAAATAGACATTTAGCTGACAAGGGAAAGTTGGAATGACGTCACAAAATTGCAGAACACGTTTTAAATAAAATATGTTATAGCTGTAAATGCATGGCTTCAGGAATATTAAAACGTCTGAGTGTAAGAAAAAGGTGTATTTTCGAGGCATTTTTATCGTGTGTGTTTTTAAGTCACTTTGGCTTAGAAATTACTGGTGCTAACGGGTTGGAGTTGTGGAGTTCTGGCAGCTATAAATTTATTAGGAAATTCTTAAGAGCCTAGCAGAGCTCAGTTGACGGACGGAGAGTGTAGTTGTAAAATATGCGGCACCACAAAAATAGGCAATTTTTCCTAGCAATCGCTAAGATAAATTTAAAGGCAATCTTTCTTTTAACTCTGTTTTCATTATTCATCTTTTGGACTTTATCGTCACAATTGTGACGTGACCTAGGATTTGAGAACACGATATACCTTATCCTCATATAAGAATTCTCACCTGAATTTGTTAAACATTCTAACAAGTTAATTGTTTACTCGAATAATAATGAATCAAACTAATCTTAACATTAAAAGTAAGTTTTTAACATTTTTCTTTACGATTGGCTTGAAAATTGAACGACAAATATTTTCTGTATCTTTGTACAGTGTTGTTGTGTAACTTGATTGAATTCTGTTAGAAATAAAATAGAATTAAATGTCGAAAGGAGTTCAGATCCAGATTTCTTTGGTGAGATCGAGAACAAAGATTGTGCACGTTGTTCTTTTGTGAACAAATTGAGTGCTCGTAAAACGTACAAAAGTCTCACATTTTTTGAACGCAGAATTAGGAAAAGTTCGACATCAAAATGAATGCAGATTCATGAATTTCATTACCAATTTAATCGAGATAAAATCGTCTGTGTATTTTTGTTTAAGTATGTATTTGGTACTAAATCTAATATAACACTAATCTTCTGAGAAATTTACAGCCAAATAAACGCTGCTTCTGTATAATAATATAATAATAATAATCAATATAATGCTGAACAAATATATTTTAGATAGTGGACTTAGATATACACTCATCATTTCAAACATCTATCAATTGCTTGGACTACAACACCTTAGATAATATTCATAAAATGGATTTTTTCTGTATCATAAAATAAATTCAGAGCTTTAAACATGTATTTACTTCTAATATTGATTGTATAAAAATTGTTAAGGTTAATTAATAGCATTACTCTAATATTGCTTCATTGCGTTGTTGTCTCGAAAACACCAGCACAAAAAATAACTATTATTTAAATTTCGCATTGTCTATGTTTACCTATCCATATACTCATCCACCCAATGCTCGTTAATCAGACATTGATCGCGTTGGAATGTAGAACGTGTATGTGTGTGTAAAATCAACTGAAATTTGGGTGTAGCTAAAGTTATATCTATTTTGTTCATATTATATACATTAAACTCAAATTTATAACTGATTTAGTTATTAGTACTATTTATTCAAATACTTCTGCCTAAAATATAAACAGTTTTCAATATATTCTTAGAGTCTTCTTCATGATTTCGGGAGCGTCTGCAGTACCAAAGATTACATTTTACCGATAGTATTTTAATTAATTTGAAGACACTAGCATATAGTTGCTGCCTATATCTGTTTGTAGGAAGTGCTTCGCCTATGTCGTCTGGTATACGTTCGAATAATGTATGCACTATTCTAACACTACATTCGTATTCATATACCCGGCCGCTGCACGTGATCACGCATTCATTACAATCATTCAGTTACGTTATTCAAATCGAGTCTGCGTTGAAAGTGGAAAATGCTTTATAATATGTACTATTGGCACACTCGGCCAATGCTTTCCCATGGTGTAGATAGACTCACACTTAGTTCTTGCATTTGTTTTGAACAAACAAATAAACAAACAACAACCCATAATGACCCACTGCTGGGCTCGGGTCTCCTCTCAGGAGAGGGTTAAGGCCATACGTCCCCACGCTGGCCAAGTGCGGGTTGGGGTCTGGCAAGAATACGTTGTGGCTACGTAAATCTTGCCGTTGGATGTTTTTAAGCCGCCCGAAGGCCTCCAACTAAGCTTCACGACTGTTATCGTATGATAACAACCGGGACCGACTGCTTAACGTGACCTCCGAATCACGGAGACGCTCATGGTAACATGCCACCAGCGGTCACCCATCCAGGTACTGACCGCGCCATCGTTGCGTACCCTCGATGATTGTTTCTAATCACCGAGTGCAACTGGGCTATACTGAGCGCCTTTGAACAAATTTAACTATTTCAACACACTTTTCTATATATTTTCCTCTGTCATTTTTTTTCAAGTTTAAAGGATCTTTAATATAGGCAATTGCAATCTTTCTTAGAAAAGTAAAGAAATAATTAACATCAGCCGATTGTAGTCCACTGCTGGACATAGCTTCTCCCAAGGCACACCAAGCCTGGTCTGCTGCATTTGCATCCAGTCGCCGCCAGCCCTCTTACGCAAGTTGTCCTGACATTTGACCTGAGAAATTTAAGAGTATTGATTAACTAAGTGGAAGTTAAGGAATATAGGCAAATTGGTGAAAGAATATCTAGAGAATTTTTAACAGAAAGGAATACGTGACCAATGAAAGAAGTCAAGGTGTCTCTTTCTCATTCATAGTTTGAAATATTTATTCTCCAAATAATATTACTAATAGCAAACTAGATTTTTAGGTCAACTTCATGGAAACTCTAAAGTACCAGAAATTTTGTGTAAAACGTCATTTTTGTTCCAATTATGCGTATCAATAGTTGAAAGCTTTTCAAATATCACTCAACCTTGTGACAAACACTTTGAAAATGTATTGGAACTATTTTATTAACTTTATCGACCCCAATTCGTTAGGAGGGCAGACAATTGTTACTAAATTTAGTCAGATAGACAAATCTAACATTGAAAGGGCCTACATTCTTTGTCATAGCTCAAAGTTTGCTAATTTTAGATATGCAATAATGGTTTCTTGACCCTTCTGAGCAATGTTAGCTCATTCAATGTTCCCAAGTGTCTTGTCTTCTTCTTCAAAACTAAGTATTAGCTGTGACGAAACTTTGGCCAGTTTCCAGCGCGCACTTTCACTTGGACAATGGCTCCAGACTAGTGTTATGCTTAAAATTCCAAGTCAACAATGCCCGGATGATGAATTCTTCACATAGTAAACACGACGAGAAATTTCCACGCTTCACGACAAATTGTTTTGACAAGACCTTTGTAGACAGTCGTTTTAGGTTTTCACAGACCTGTGTAGCCTTGGATCTGTTAAATTGCTTGTTTTAGAGTAAAGTCCTTGGACGATTTAGTGAGTCGTAAGACGATACGACAGTTGTTAACAATTTTTGTTGTGTTTCTGTTTTGGTGACAGTTTTAACTGCTGTTAGTCTCTCAGGCAGACTAAATAGTATTGGGGACTATAAATATATGTGATATTGTGATAGCTTATTGTTATTTATATCACGTAGACGTTTNAAGGGCAAAGGGAAATTTTGCTTTTATAAGGTACGATAAAGTAATAATTAAAGGGGCAAACGAATGGAAAGAAAATAAACAGACAAAAGTACAAGCAGAGAAAACGAGAGAAGAAAAAAGAAAGAGGATAACAAATTCACCTAACTCAGCACACTTACCAAACCCAAAAACAAACAAGACTGAGGAGGGAGGATTATCGAAAGGTAGAAGCTTCTCAATGTCAGAAAGACCAATATTCTGACAAGTAAATACAGTAAATGCTCTGTCCCCGAAACATACCACGTCATTGGAAAACAAAACAAGCAAAAATACTTTCAAACAGGAAAACGTAAAAGAAANAGACGTTTGATCTTATTGACCGGCCTGTTGGTCCTGTGGTTATTAATCTAACTGCTGAACAAAAGGTTGTAAATTTGACGATTAATAGCGTGATGAGTGTGGTCATTTGTTCTATTTCTGTGAAATATGAATCTTTAGTGAGGTTTGTGTTTTCATTTTAAATTTTGGTTAGAACTAATATTTATCATCATAAAGAGACTGATACACACGTTTCATATTTCATAGAAGAGAGTAAAAAAGTTTCTCTTGTATAGGCAAGTATTGTCTGCGTTTTCATTGTGGGAAAAAATGCTAAATTGTACTTTTATTTAATATGAGAAAGCCTCTACTCGCAGACATTAATCGAATCTGTTCCGAGAAGGCCGAACACCTGAAGATATTGTAATATGTACGATAATAATTGCTTGTTTTATTGCAGATAACAAGATAAGTGCATTAAACGCACATATGCAACGTAGGTATTGCGGCGTGTGTCGTAATTATGTTACGTATGTTTCCCGTTCTGTGACGTGATTCTTTAAACATACAAAAAGATGTGATATATTGTACTTCAAATATATGGTAGAAATTTCATACTAAATTTACTTAATCTTTGCCTTTTTTGCCCGGCAGTTTCTGTATGGTTAATGTATCTTCCAGAAATATAAAGTATAATATGATAAAAGGATGGTTTGATAGTAAAGAGTTCTTAGTTGCTAGTATTCTGAATGTTAAGTAGATGTAAAGATGGAAAGTTCTCTATTTGTACACACTATTACAGTTTTATTTGTGCACCGTTTGAACTAAAATTTTAACTCCGTTTTCACAGTTTTGCCACTTTAAGTGGGATTGACTCTACTTGTTTTACGGCACCAAGACATTCTGTCAAGAGTTCTCGGGTCGGTAAATTCTCCTTCTTTAGGAGTTTGGTCACACTGGTCAACCAGGTCAACGGAGATCGTCCCGGCTCCTTTCGACTTTTGGTAGGCTTAAAGCTGTCCGCACGAGGCGCTGCTCTAATCGTCTCGTAATATGTCCAAACCACCTCAATCTGCTTTCCGTTAACTTGCTCTGTATCGGAGCAGCCTTAAAAGTGCAGCTTTATCGTGTTTTTATGTGAGTGGTGTCAATAGATTCGTCTTAGTCGTGAGAGTGACACACACACTTCAAAATAATAAAAAAACACTAAGGATTTTTGGAGCCAAAAAGTAATATCAAAATACATCGTGTGTGGTAGCAAAATATTTTTTTTAACAGTGATTACGATTGTATATGTATAAATTATGTTTCATATGTGATATTGACGCAGTCAGGTTTTATTTTTTAAGAATTCACTACCTTAAAGCTAAATAACTCCACGCCACATACTTAATAACTTAAAATAATCGTTATAACACATCACTGCATTGAACTGAATCATTAATCATATTCGTCTACTTAATCAAATAAAAATTACCTAACGACTTTGATGTTATCAACGTCGCTCGTAAAGTGATTATTACCATTATATTGGCTTTAAGGATTTATTTTAGGTCTGAAGGACTCTGCTTTTGAAACAGTTTGTGGTTTACAGATAATTAGGTTATAATATTATAACTTAAAATTGAATTTGGATACTCGGCCGTCTGAGCCTATTGAGTCCCTTACAGCATAATCAGTGAGAGGGTTTAAGATACGGTAAACTTCGTCACTTAGTTAAATGCAATAAAATATTGGTTAAACAGGCCCATTAATACAACTAGACATCGAAAAGACTTTTTAGACAATTACTTTCTATCCTTGCTATATTTATGTATAACTATTTGCCTATATAATATCAACAACAGACGAATAATGTGCATATATTATTATAATACTGTTGATTTAAAATATGGTGTCTGCTTCACTATATGGAACTAGTAGCAGTTGGATGGGAGTGTGATTGTCATTATGAAATCCGATGCGATAATCGCACGTGCTCCCGCGACACGTACCTTATTTCACAATCTATAAACAGATACAATATCTGCGCATATTATCTTAGCATCTGCGATGTAATACGTGATTCATCTGCAGTGGCTTGCAAGAATCTTCAGAATCTTGTATTGATATTGTTTTTATTAACAGTGCAAAGAATGTAATTTATCAACGTAACTTGGTGAGAGGCATGCATTAGCTCCACGGGCTTATAAAAAACTGGTGTCACAAACAGTCCTCTCTCCTAACACAGGAAGGCTCCCTCCTCTTAACATTAGAGGCCCTTTTCCTTGGAGAACTCAAAAATAGCAACGCAATATATGGCTATTGCAGATCTCCATAAGTGGCGATTGTAATTAACCAACACGTGATCTGTCTCCTCGTTCATCTTATGTCATAAAAGAGCTCTCTGGTAAGTTAAGGGCCCGCGGTACATCAGAACTCAACTTATACTTTGTATTTTTTAAGGATGTTCATTATGTGTTTTATTTATTTAAGGCCCTATCAAAATGACCCTACTCTGCCTGAAAGAGAGCAGAAACAAAATCTAAGATCGGTGGCCATTATACTCATTGCAATTGCAGCCAATACAACAATGCGATGCGAACAATGCGATATGGTGACTCAATCCTGCTTCTGCATTCGAGAGTAGTACCGCTCCGGTCGAGCTGAAATCATCGTGGCTCTACTACATTTAAATGTATGTCTATAGTTCTAACAACATCGTTGTAGATAAAAGTAAAATTCCAAATCCAAATATATCACTGTAACCAAGACATTTGTGCTTTAATATCCTTAATATTTTGGGTTCGTTGAACTATCAACACATTTCTTCTTTGGTTAATATATTGATTTCACAGTTAATGTTATACTCAGGATTTCTTTTCATGAAATTAAACCGAACATAAACTCTATTAAAAGGTAACTAACTGTAATTAATTGAGACCTGTATCTCATCCAGCGACTCAATAATTGCTCTAAATTCATTACGATGTTCGGATACGACAACTTAATATACGAAATTTCAATTATCGTATACTCCAACCATTTACCACCTATTTGAACTTTTATGATCTTGTCAGATTAGTGAGTTAATACACCGAATTAACATCACGGGTTTCTTAAAAGTGAAACATTAAGAAATGTTGTTGTAATGCCTAAAGTTGCATGGATATGCGACAATAATCCTATTGTTATTTTGTGATGAAATTCTAATGTTTTTATTCACTTATGCTTCTAAAATTACAAATATAATTAAAACAGTAGGTAGTACGTCCGCTTGTCATTAAAACAAGCATCAGAGATTGTTTAAAATTGCATAAACAACCTACTTACAAATGTTTTGACTACTGATATACACGCGTTCATAGAGTTAAATAAATAAACATTATGCGGGTTCTCAATTTCATGCAGTTTTACAATATTAATTTACATGCAATAATAAGTTATTTATCTTGATATCTATTAGCAATTATTATTAAACGTTCAATAAACTTAAGCGATTTATATTTTTTATTGATTTTATTACATTTTGAACGCTTTTATAATTAATGAAAATAAAACTTGACTGCCTTGGTAGCGTAGTGGTAGTGTACGCGACTGCTGTGCTAGAGGTCTCGGGTTCGATTCCTGAGTCGGACCAAATGTTTGTATGATCTGCAAATATTGGTTTCGGAGTTTGGGTGTTTTCTATGTATATTATGTATGTATTTACAAAAAAAGTATATATGTATTAATATCAGTTGTCTAGTACCCATAGTACAAGCTCTGCTTAGTTTGGGACTAGATGGCGTTGTGTGTTAAAATGTCAAAAAAAAATTTTAAAAACATTTATAATTATATATTGATTTAATTTTAATATTAAAGTTTAATGAAATATTTAATTTATTTAAGTCATCGCTCCATCTTCTGCTAGGAATATAATAGTTTTAAAACAAGACGAAGAAAAATGGTAAATTTTACAAGAACAACTCGTGAGGAAATAGTTTCCGTAGTAATATATAAGCAATACAAGTCATGGATGACAATTGTCACTGAGATTGCAATTGGGTAAAGAAACCAAGATAACCTGCCCATTTGTGCATCCTACGCTTAAAGAGGTAACTAAACAACGATAGATAAATAGCACAATATAATAGTAGCCGATCTCAACGTAATCTTGAGAATAATAAAGGCTAGGAAGATGTTATTCTTAAATCGTTAGGTGTCGCTTTGAACTATTTAGGAAGACTACACTTATAACGGATTGCGTTATTTACTATCGCAACTATAAATCATTTACTACATATTCACGTCTAGAGCGAGAGAAGTGTTGTTCGAAGTAAAGATACATTACGTTTATTTTGTAAGACTGTTGCAGAAAGATGGTAATCTACCCGTCGCACAACGAATACAAAGGTAGATAGTGATCTGTTATTGGAGCCAGCTACTGGTGGCCGACAGCATTACTGCGATAACTAACTACCGTTACCTTTCTTACTTATCGTCCGCGTTGTGAACTGGCTATCTTAATCAGCGAAGGCTTTGTTCGTTTACTTTGGAAGTTTTAGTGTTATTTTTTATTAGTACCGGAACTATACGTACATTGTGCTAGATTGGAGTGGCGATACAGTTGGTGCGCATAGATCTTTTATTATTTTGTAGTTGTTTTGTAACATGAGCTTATGTTACTCATGATACCCGTTTCTGCCCTATACGGTTCTGTATTACATACATGAATAATTTATTTATCAGGAACTTTAATTAGCTCTCAAATCTGGTGTGCTTTGTAGGATTTACCAATTGGTAGATTTTCACGTACTAGTTATTTTAGAAATTAGTGTCTAAAAATATATGTACCCATATATTACCTATTAAACGGTTAAACTTTTTTACAAATAAATACAATAATAAAGGTCATCTACAAATGCATTATCGCTAAGGGTTCCCAGTTAAAACCAGGGTTACATTACAAATATATAGCATCGTTGGTCTTTATAAGCAACTGCACCTTTCATCTATCACACGATTCTATTCCGCAATAATTATGTTATTTAATTCAATTCACCGTTAGTTGCGCACGCGCATGTTAGAGTGAGTCAGCCGAGAAACATTAGCGAAGTGATTCACAACACTGTACTTTTACTTGGCTCGAGCAAAGTAACCATTGTATTTGTATACTTACGTATGTGTTTGTATGGATTTTCCCATAAAGGAACACGGCGGGTAAGACAGGGAGTTATCATCAGCGAGTGTNGTTATCATCACACTCTGTTCTGGCGTAGAATGTATTTATGTGTGTAAATTTTCTATATGTTTTGTTTTAATCGTTGTGTGTGAGTTCAAGTCGACTGTTTTTGTATGTGAGTCAAACACGTGTGTGTGTGAAGATTGCCCCCCCCCGCAAAAAATGACAGTTTTGTATCGGAAAAAGTCCCTCTGGCTATTCTCCTCCAGTCCGCCGGCCTGTGTTGCTTTATTGATTTTTGGGCTTTTCCACATGGTACTAAAATTATTTATGTACTCATCTTTATAAGACTTGTAAACGATTAGATAATTTAGGTCATGTTACTAGTATACAGTCAGTCGAGCTCTTTGAGCAGATAATGTATAATTAGGAAGCGACCTGCAATACTATGTAGGTAGTCTTTGTACTGAGCGTCACGGAAGACAAATTTTTTTTGAAACACAATACATATGAAGAACACAAATGCTCTTCTATTCCTGTCCTTAAATAGGAAGTATTTTGGGAATATTTTGATAACTTATCAAGATAAAGAAAACCGATTTTTGTACGTTTTTTAATGGTATAAGGCCAAAGGAGCGACGTAATGGTAAGCGGTTACCGCCGCCCATGGACACCTGCAACATTAGCGGTGTTAGAAGTGCGTTGCCGGCCTTTGGGGGATGGGGAGGGAATTGGGAAGGGGATAGGGGAGGAGTTGGAAAATAGGCCTCCGTTATCCTCACGCACTCGATGAAACACAGCACAAGCGTGTATCACACCGGTTTCCGTGAGGCCGTGGTACCACTCCGGTCACGCCGGCCCATTTGTGCGTTCACGGCGGTTTTCACTGGTCAGACCAAACGTTTGTATGTATGATTCGCAAATATTTGTTTCGAAGTTGGGTTGTTTTCTATGTATAATATTGAAAAAAAGTATAAATGTATTTATATCACTTGTCTAGTGCCCATACTACAGACTTTGCTTAGTTTGAAACTAGATGGCGTGGTATGTTAAATTTCTGAAAATATTTATTTATCATCCTAACTAATGTTAAAAACTGTATCAAATTCATTTGTTTAAGAAAGGTAAGATGCGTAAAGTTACTTTGTGGTCAAACAATAGAACGCGAGCGAGTGTTCGTGTTAATACGCGGCATTACCCAAAGGTGTAAGGTATCATGGTTGCATTTGCGCATAACCTTACGGTATCAATAACGCGGTTTGCACTTCGCGTTCTCTTGAACTTGGTCGTGATAAGTACTCGACCACTTCTAGGTTGTTGTTTACATGCAACCAGCTGCTCGAGTGTTTATAGAATACGCATAGCGTTGTAGCAAACTTTTACTAAATTGATTTGTAAAGGATAAGTCCTAATTCGTCTTTTTGTTAACCCCTGACGCAAAAAGCGAGGTGTTATAAGTTTGACGTCGATGTCTGTGTGTGTGTGTCTGTCTGCAGTATTGTATCTCTCAAACAAATGGACCGATTTCGATGCGGTTTTTTTCATTTGAAAACCAGTTCCCTTGCGGTAGTTCTTAGCTATATTTGGTAAATGGTCTAGAACTTAAAAAGTATCAGCTCTTTTCCAAAATGATATAAGGTATTTTAGGCGTATCATTACTCGATTAAGTGCTGGTGTGGGGTATTTAAACATTATAATTTTATCTTGTATTATTTCAAATTTTCTTTCTCCTTACAGGGCTGTTATCATTATATATCTCGCAGTATATATAGGGATGGAGTGGTGACTACAGTAAAAGGATTCTTTGATTGATGGTGGTGGTATTCTTCATCTGCCAACAATAACTATGTGTGTATAGTCTTTAGCCTTGCTACTAGGTGTATAGTAATGTAAATATAATGTAATCATTAAAATCAGACAGATAAGTCCAGAGACAAGAGGTTTCAAATCCACAAACAATCTCACGAAAACTCTTCAGCTCTACATTAATATAAATGTCGATTATCCCAAATAGCTAAAGTTTTCGTTTCATGTTTGTGGAGGTCCCTTCAGACTGGATGTATAATTGAGATATAACCGCCAGAGAATTTTAGGATTAGTATTCTAACATAAGCTACCAAATTCAAGTTTGTTAACTCTCGCATTAGAACATGTTAATCACACCGTTAATCGATGAGAATAGCAAACAACAAAATAAATTTCATTTAATTTAAAATAAACGTATTCAATGAAAACCATTTTTGTTTCTGAATGGAAGTACCTTCTTTTTATTTTTACTTGTGGAAACCCCCTCGGGCCTTCACCCCACCGGGGTTTGCGGCGGGGCGGTGTGTCGGAATCGAACCGACTAAAACCACGCGGTGTGCCGCCCTGCGCCTGAGACGGGAGCAATCCGGGAACCGCCTTTTTACGCCATCCGGACCCTGAATGAAAGTACCTAGCCTAGCCCGTGATGAAAGTTTCTGTATAGCAGAAATGATGAGACTCCAATAATATCATTTTACTGTGTTTGGTAGTTGTACAAAGAGAGGTGTGCTAAAAATATTGTTGTAATGAGTTATTTACCTGTGCATCTCATTGTCAATATTTTTTCAATTTGTATTTATTTAATATTGTATTACCTTTTGACTTATTTTACCGGTTACTTGCTTGATGCTAACAGTTTTTGGAAATATATTCTTGTTCAATCGAGGTTAAGGAACCCATGACATTTGACTTAGCAGTCAGGACCCCTAACTACTAGACCAGCGCGCCGACATTTATTATTAGTAATTACTTGGTACTACCTAAATTCACACACAAACATATTTTCGAAAGTAAGGGGTCATAATCATTATTCATGCATTAATCATTACGATAACTGTACCACAATTCCATGTCTCTATTGATAATGTGTACCGTTATGGTGTTTTGGTAAGTCTAGATGTGAGCATGCTCTACATACGTGATTGACAACTACCACCCCTCTCATTTCCCCTAAGGTGAAAGTGTACGGGACTTTTATGTGTATATCTCTCTCCAACACTAACAAAAAATGAAACACTTATTGCTAATTTGTTCTGAATTCCAGTCAGACAAAAAAATGGTGTAACAGTTTGCGATGTTAACGAGAGCTAACATCAGATAATGCCGAAAATGTTAGCTGTCTCTTAATGGGTTCTAGAAACTCACTTTTACTTTTTGATCGCCGACTATTTCAATAGCAGAAAACAATATAAATAGGAGGATGTAGGGGACGTAGTGTTGTCAGGTTTGTGATACCACTGGTACAGTTTTTTTTTTATGATGAAAAGGAAAGTTTGAGACATCTAACAAACGTCAACATCGAACAATCTAGAAGCTGATCGTTAATCAATTCAAAATCTAGTAAATACTTGAATTATTTCTTCACATGTCTTTAATTTTCTAGAATCCAGTTGCTGTTTGTGTCGTGTCGAGAAAGCCAAATTTTGACTACCTCTTTCCTTTGAATCCTTTTTCCTTTTAAGAACTCTCCTTAATTAGAAATATGTCCTCTGTCGCGCGTGACTTAACAAACACACATGAAACGGACACATAGAACACACAACATTTAAACCCTAATATGTAACCCCATTTTCTTGGATACAGAAAGTATTTCAATTTTTTACGCTACAAATCTTGAAGATATAAACATGAACATCTGATTCGCAGCTCCCAACAAAACCACACCTAAATTTAATTCAACCGTGACATTTACAAATGCACATAAATTCGCACCTCTGTTGTGTATTGTGTCACTGTTACAGCTCTGTTACGTAACACACGTGACCGATAACACATCTAGACATGCATCGGTGAACAAAACATTTGGCACCACAGCCTCCAAGGTGAGACGGCCAATGGGGACCAATGTCAACGACTAGAAGATACCGACTCGCTCGCCTACAATGCACATATATAGATAGTACGTTTAAATAGTAAAGAATATATATAAAATACTAATAAAGGTATTTTTTTGAATTATAACTTTTTAATTGCAATCCATATATACATAAATTCAATGTTTTATTGGAGTGAAGTTTAGTAGGATTTATGCAGTTATTGTAGTACATCTTTTCAAGTAACTATATTTTATTTCACATATTATATTAACTCCAAACAAGACGGACCCTGTGTCATGGTGAATTGACTGCGAACCATGCTCATCACAGAATTATCTGTCCTAGGTGAATCGAACTGGCGATAACTTTAAAAGCTGTGTTAAGTCATAGGCATAGCTGTCAGGGCCAATAACTACCAGACCAAGAGGTTATATTTAGTTATTTAAATAATTAAACAGAAATTGTAAAGAACGAAATGTAAATTATACGATATCTTTCAATATTTTACTTAATATTCTCTTTTAATTTGATTAAAATCATGAAATTATCCAAACGATAAAGTTTATAATTTAAGGTGTTCCAAAAATCGCAAATTTTATTAATAAGATTTGCTGAATTGAATCAAAATTTAGATCTTACTTACTTTTGCTGTAAGTCTGACTATGGAGTATTTAACGTGACGAATTTGAAGTCCTGAAGCTTGTTTATACTCTTATTGTATTGCCTTTGAAAGCAATACACTAAATGCTTGCGCGTTTGAAAAAGATTGGAGTGTTTTACTTATTAATATTCGAATATCTATTATGAACGGAAGGAGATAATTTGTAAAACTCATGCTTATGTAATTAAGTATTCCTCTATTTTGATGTGTTAGGTGTAAAATAATGTAACTTCCGATGTTTAAAATTATAACCATATTTATTAGTAGTTTTTACATTAATTTATTGACACTTTATTCTAAATAAATTTCGAAAAATAATTTACAATATGCTTGCAAAAATCAGAAGATCAATTTCGATTACATAAATGAATAAAATTTTCTAAGTTTATTGGACTTAGAGCTTCAGCTTTTTGAGAATGGGCGAACGATATTACGTTTTTAAACTAAACTGCGTCTAATAAAACTCTTTTATTGAATTTCATTAAAATTTACGTCTATATTGCTTTAACAACATTGTCCCTATAATGTAGTATTAATTAAAATTACATAAAGTTGAAAAATATTTATGACAGTTGTTGGAATTTAAATTGTAGAGGCTCAATAGAAAACTTAATTAACCTAATATAGTCAATTTTCCTCCTCGAAATAAAATCGCGAGCAAATAATAAAGAAAGATTTTATGTAGGTATTTCTTTGCTGTTTTGTAAAATATGAAATTGGATTTGTATAATATTAATGAAGTTCGTTCGTGCAGTTTGTTTTGTGGGAAGACCTGAAGGCCTATTTTGATTTCATTTTAAATGAACTCTACCGCGTCTAAGTCCGTATCTGAGTTAGCTGTTGGGTTAGACCTTGTGAAATCCTCATGGCATCGCCGAACGCGGTCGCCGTCGAGGACGAACTGATGTGAAATAAACTCACTGTAAGCCCTCTAGTTAGTGTATGGTCCGAATGTATTAGAAGTGCATGTATCTCACGTCTTAGGAAACTGCGGGTAAGTGCGGGTTTTCCTACTTAACGACCTCCGCATATACAATGTTACATTAAGATTATTATTAACCGTTTATTAGATAGTATAATAATTTTTTTATTTTTGAAGTTATTTAGATTTAGGGTAAATAACTTATTAATGACTATATTAACCGCCTCGGTGGCTCAGTGGTAGCGTATGCGACTGCTGCGCCTGAGGTCTCGGGTTCGATTCCCTAGATCATACGAACATTAGGGTCGGACCTAATGTTTGTATGATCTGCTAATATTTATTTCGGAGTTTGGGAGTTTTTTATGTATAACAAAAGAGAAGTATATACATATGAATTTAATAATATTTGTGTAGTAGCCGTTTTAGAAGCTCTGCATAGTTTGGGACTAGATGGCGTTATTTGTCAGAAGTTTTTATTTTTATTTAAGTGGAAGTCGCTACACGATGGAGTCTTCCCTATATCGAAACTAGTTTTATGTTAAGCAAACAAAGGAAAGACCCTAATCGGAAATAATTTCTTTACATAAAATCTTCCAGGTACCTACATTTCTAGCGTATAGCGTATAACTAAGCTAAAATACGGAAGACCTGCAGCGCTATAACTAGTACCAGTTATCCAATTTGATATATGCAACTAATGTTCAATTTACGTGCATAAGTAGTTGCGTCATGTCAACGGCGCCGCTCGCCATCCGCGCCGCGCTGCCTCTGTACGCTGCGCACGCGCCTATCACATCGCTCGCTGACACATTGCGTCTACGATCTACAATGTATCCGCGATTTCTATCACTATTTAAGAATTACCATATATTATGAGTATTGTCGATCGTGATGATATTTGTCTTAATAAACATATTAGATGTGAAAAACGTCTGTTTTATGATTCATATTGTAATTATAAACTTATCATTAAGTCAGCCTAGACTTTATGTGATTTTATATTGCGCATTAATTTGTATCTAGATGTAATATACATAAACACCGTAAATTATACCTAAGTATAAAAAAATCTATTTTAATGTAAAATCAACTCCCGATAAAAATTGGTTAGAAAAGTGTTCAATATATCAACCACTAGGGTACGAGACGAATCGACGTTTTTAAAAGCGAAATACTTATAGCGAAATTGCGTTAATTTTCGTAAGTATATTTTTATATACCACTAATATGTTTCCAAATTTCTAAGCTTGTGATAGTATGCAAATATTTATAATAATAATACTGCAATAACTGTTGTACTTAAGGTAGAATTTCGCTTTTAAAACATTGATCTTTATCTTAATTCATAGTAATGTCAACGTGACTAGTCACTTACATTGACAATACAGTCATTACAAACGTTTATTACAAAACTTTGCCCGCAGTACATCCACAACCACAGGCAACGTCACGGGGCAAAGCTGGTCGTACCAACTTGGAAACCTTTATGGGCTCATGCACGACACTTTGCTGAAGAACATGAAATGATGAAATGCATGGTTTACGATTCTATAAAGGACATATAGACAAACATTAATTTTTTTATACATAGGTAAATCTATCACGTTCATCATCCTATGATAGAAGAAACACGATGTATTATAATAAAGTATTCTTACGTATTTAAATACTTATTTAACTACAAGAAACTGTGGATATGATTCCATCCCTAGGGCAATATTAAATTCCGCCGAGAATGGAAGACAAGGGAATATAAATAATACCTTTCTAAATAGTAAATGCACACTACATCATACATATAAAAAGAAATAGCGGTCGTCTCCTGCGCCCCCGCGGCTGTTCTACAGGCTCTTGTAATTTATTTATATTTTGGACAACGCCTCGTAGGAAAACTATGCGTATTTTAAGTTCATTTAATATTCACAAAGCGTAGACCGAAGGTCGCAGTGGTCGCGGTGACAGGCTCCAGTTCCATATTACGTATTACACAGAAGCGCCAGCTACGTGCCGCTCGGGCTTAGATTTTCCCTCTTCCGCAGTAGACAGACTCACTAGCCACACATATCGGGGCATCTATTCATCAAGTTTACTTAAATGTTTAATGAGAATGGAGAATGTCTACCACGATATTCTCCATTCTCATTAACGGTGTAGATCAATAATAAAATAACTTTTATCTGTAGAAATTGTTTTAGATGTATACTTTCTACTATTGTGGCTTACTTTATAAACAGTTTTTGTATTGAAAGTTCTAGAAGTAAGTTTTGTGAATATAATATTTCTATTCTGAAACGAGTGTTAAAAAATATTTTGTTCAAAGCACGAATTTCTTCAAAATGATTTTGTATATATAGGTATAGTAAATTGTAACTAATAAGTCCCGTCATTGTGTTAGTGACGTTCTAAAAAATCATCTTTTAGAACGAAATTAATTTTCCTACACAGTTTTTAACCGAGTGTAAAGTAGGAGGACTTTCTTAATTCGTCAGTATTTTTTAAAGTTTGTAACGTCAGCACATTCGACTTTTTTTTTTATTTGAAAACTTCCCGTGTAGTCCTATTTCAATTTGGTCCAGTTTTAGAAGTCGGTTTTTTTTGTTAAAATTTTGCTTATTAGAAAATATTCTGTATTAATATATAATATAATAATTCTGTATTGGTATCATCTTAGGTTTTGGTGTGTTGCTAATAAAAAATCACCAGTTTTTAAATAAAACATTATTTTAACGTTTATTAATAAAACACAATAGGTTGGTGACCTTAAGCTAAGCTTTATTATATTAATAAATTGATACAAAGCCTTGGACATCACTACAACACAAAAAATAGATAACAGATAGGAAAAACGCAATCGAATTTAATCAATTCGAAGCGTCTTTTCCTTGTTGTGCCTTTCCTTATCTAAATTTAAAAAGAAAGAAGGTCGTTAGCAATTTTATGGCTCCCAAATTTTAAGGTTTTATTGCGTGGTGATAAACTTTTCCATCAGGCTACTCATCAGCTCGTTTGCCTCTCCTTTACATAGTATAAACTAAAGTAGCTTCCTGTCTTGTGTTCTCTTTCCCTTCTCGAGCCTTACTCAGATATTAATCCATGCGGTTTTCATCAATACGGAAAGTAATTCAAGAAGACCGCTTATGTGTAAATCACGTATATACATATGACATTAATCTCACATTAGATACATCAAGGTGGGTCGCTAGTACGTCTTAAGGAAGAAAGTGATTAGACATTAGTGTGGCAAGATGATAACAGTTGGATGATAATTGAGCAAAAATATGTATTTAATGAGGTAAATATATACTTCATTAAAGTGTGCCACGGTGCCACCGTCGTAGACTCACGCCAAACATAACAGTAAGATGACTCACGTTGGAGATCGTGACACTAATGTTTTATCAAAATCATATATGTATGTATACTCGGGCTTATGCTTAGCAGAGGACTGTTAAAGGCTGTTCTTTAGTAAAATATGGGGTAAACGAGAATACGTATCACCTGATGGTAAGCGATTACCGCCGCGTATAGATACTCGTAACACCAGAGACGTCACAACTGCATTGCCGGCCTTTGGGGGATGGGGATAGAGATGGGGGAGGGGTTGGGGTATGGGCCTCCGGTATCCTCACTCACTCGGTGAAACACAGCGCAAGCATTGTTTCACACCGTTTTCTGTGAGGCCGTGGTCTCACTCCAATGGAGTTGGCCAATTCGTGCCGAAGCGTGACTGTACAACGGTAATTAGTTTGATATAATACTTAAATAACAGAGGCATTAATTTATCCAACATTGGCATGTTATTCTTTATTACGAGTGTTAGCTTAGATCATTTTCGGGATCCTTATCCGTTGAATGTTTAAAGAGTGAAAGGATAATAAACTGATATACAACAAACACACATTTAGATTAGAAAGACTGACCTTCTTAAAAACTGTGACGATCCCCTCCCTCACTAACTCACGGTTGAGTAAACTGAGAAGTCTAATAATAAAATAACATTCGATATATTAATACATATATTATGAATATATTGTATAACTTGTTGTAACTAAAACTAAAAAGACAACATTAAGACGTGTGATATTATAACTTCACAAAACTGAAACTGAATAGCTCGCTTTTACGTAAATAGAGCAGTTGCTAAAAGAATTTACTAAAATAAACAAATAAATACTTTTGGACATTTTAACACACAACGCCATCTAGTCTCAAACTTTGCAGAGCTTGTACTATGGGTACTAGACAACTGATATTAATACATATATACTTTTTTTTGTAAATACATACATATTATACATAGAAAACTCCCAAACTCCGAAACAAATATTTGCAGATCACACAAGCATTTGGTCCGGCTTGGAGACCTCAAGCGTAGCAGCCGCATACGCTACCAATGTGCCACCGAGGCAGTCAAAATAATAATAGGGTAGGTATAGGAAAATATTTCATGTTTAGATATGAATAGACTTTGTGCTAGTATGACTAGGTAGGTCCTGACTTATCGTAAGAGTTGAACTTGCCTAATCTCCGGTTTAACCTGTAACGATTCGTATCAGGAAGTATCCATACCTTGGGTTTGTTGAAAAATTCCAAAAACAAACCAAACAGCTTCAAATCTAGTGTCGAGTTTATTGGTGATTCAGGTTGGACAAGATATTGGCACACTGAGGAATCTTTGGTTCGCTGCGATGTTTGTTTAGACCAGATATGCAAAAATTCTAGCTATGTGGTTCTGTTTATACAAACATGGATATATCTCTTCATGGATATGGAGTTTTGCTTGGTTTAACCTAACTTCTAAATGTATTTTTAATAGTCTAGATATTCTTCAAAAATGAAGGACCATGTCAGTAACACTCTACTAAAGTAGTCTTATACATATATAAATCTTCTTTAGTGTAAAACTATTAAGTAATTGGGCTTTTCCAGTATTACCTGAACATGGTATCTTTCTGAGGGATTTCTTTAAAGTTTAAATACTAAACTGTTTCTAGTTAATTGTTCCGTATTAATTCAACTAGGGAGATTATTAAGAAAGAGATATTAGTTTGGCATTACAGTATATTAATACGTAACGTTTAACACCGTGGAAGAGTCACGCTGCGGCATGAATGGGCCGGCTCTACCGGAGTGATACCATGGCCTCATAGAAAACCGGTGTGAAACAGCGCCTGCGTTGTGTTTCACCGAATAAGTGGGGATACCGGAGGCCCATAGCCAACGCCTCTCGTCATCCCCCTCCTCATCCCCCAAAAGCCGGCAACACACTTGTAACGCCTTTGGTGTTGCGGGTGTCCAAGGGCGGCGGTAATTGCTTACCATCAGGCGATACGTCTGCTCGGTTGCCCCCTTTCCCATAAAAAAATATTTATAACTTTTTGAAGCTTTTTACATGTTAGTAGTTATTATATACATATACAATGAGGCTGGAAAATCAAGTTTGATTGAAACCCTCTGCATAAAATATGAAAACAAGAAAGAAAACAAATAAGAATATAGAGATATATTAATAGAAATTTAAAGATTTAAATATTCTTTAGTTTTAAAACAGTAGAATAAATAATGATTTATTTAGCTTCCACGCTACTGTACTCAGGGTATGACACATATTTGAATGTGAGTTTAACAGGCCCAAACTCGATGACTGGTCTCCATTCAGTGATTCCGTGAACTCATACACTTGTTATTCTGCTAAAAACAGTCAGATGGATGACAAATTTTTGTTTAAAATAATATCGAAACAAAAAGTTAGAACAACTTAGCCATAAAGTAATAAGATACTTGAGCTTTAGCGTAGCGTAAAGTGGAAGTCGCCACAATTATTTTTATTCTCCGTCTGGATCGCGAAAAATTTGTGGAGCCACTGAGATAAGTTTAAAAAAAAGATAAGTATAAAAAGTTAGTGACCATTTTTTAGTATCGTTAGTATAAAGATAACTCCCGCGAATTTACATCCTGTGTCGCGAGGGAATATGCAAGCATACATGACACAGACACACACAAAGAACACCCAGACAGAACAACAATTTATGGATCACATAAACTAAGTTATTCAATGTGGGATTTGAACCCTCAATACTTGGCGTAGTAGAAAGCGGCGGGGTGACCACTTAAACCACTACACACAACCGTACACTTAGTCATTTGCTATATAGTCTCCCAGACGGCATATTTCGTTATTTAAAGAAAAAAACACGTTGTGCATATTTAAACGACAGGAATCGTTGATTTAGTTCTTATCTTATCTTCTTATCTTATTTTAAAAAGACAACTCCCGCTTTATGAATCTACATTCCTGTGTCACGGGGATCTTTACAAACATACTTGAAACGGACACAAGTACACCCAGACTTAGAACAACAATTAATGGATCTCACAAAGTGTTGTCCCATGTAGGATTTGAACCCACAACACTTGGCGCAGTAGGAAGCGGTGAGGCGACTACTTAAACCACAAGGCCAAACGTGCAGCCTGTCAATATCAAGAATTCTCTTTAACTGTAAAAGAGGGGCATCCTCTTAAATATTAATAGACTCTTGTTGAAGGATCTCAAAGGTTAAATAAGTGATAAAACATGCTAAATTCATTTCTCAGAACCGCTTCACAAGATTATTCAGTTAGCGCGGCAGACATTTCCGCCTCAATTTAAGCGGTTCATCTCTGTACACATAGACAGTGAACAAAGACCAATAGATCCGGACAGAGAAGAGGTTCTGGGAATATTAATTCTCTGGAATAGTGTTTTGTTAAATGCTTTCTACTTTGAAAACAGAGAAATGCCATCTATTTCTGGCATATCACGCCATGTCTCTACAAATGTTTTCCTTGCTAAGATTTAAGACTTAAATAATATGAGGCTACCATGAAACGCCATAGTCAGTGAGTGAGAGATTGACAATCAGCAGCATTGACACTGACACAAGCCATTTCTGATTAATAAACTTTAACATTGTCTTAAAGATTCTATAAGGGTTTCAAAAGTTTCATTTATATAAACAAAAAGTATTATGTACTTTTATGTACTATAAATTAACAAATAACAAAAACTTATTGTTTTCATAAAACAATTTAAATATTCTCGCATTTTCTCACTAATTTATAGTCATTTTTATAATACACTATACAACTGAATATCGACATAATTAGAGAGGAATCAATTCTATTTTTGACTTGAATCATCCTTGATTCTGTAGTTTATTATAACGACCGATTCCGGGCAAATATTTTTAGCGTGTTTTTGTCCAATAAGCGTGGTATCGTGTCTTTTCTCTATAATCTATGTCGCCAGTGTTATGTCAATCCGTGGCATAATTTCCAAGCAGGCTTGCCTTTTAATAGATCAATCGCTCTAACTTTCACGTTAATTCTTTGAAGTAATATTTTGAAATATTGTTCTAGAAGTAGATTTAAATTTGTTAAAGTTATTCATGTTAGACTTCTCTTCATACCTAGAAATGACGATTGCGTCATTCATAGTTTTTGGGTTTTCGGGGTTTTGTGTCAGTTGTTTCCTCATCTGCCAGCCGTTCGGTTCGATCTTGATTCCCTCAAAAGTTGAACCATTTAGAGTAAAAAAACATACTGACATAGTCTTTACCTCTAAAAACGAATATCAAACATTTGCGTAACGACAAAAGTAAATATTTGAAACAATTGTGAATAAACATTAGTAGATAAGTTAGTTTTCGCAACATTAGTGATTTTAGAATAGAACAATAATAACAATCTTAGTAGGCGGAAGGGATAAGTTTTTTGTGTGAGGTGTTAGGTGATTTTTGAGACTCGAATTCGGATAAACCTGTGAAAATTACTAATGTATACTTAGGAGATGTTTTAAAAAACTGTAACGGCAAAACTTATGAGTTCACGAACAGTTCGCGGTTCTGTACACACATCAAATATTTGTAAATGTATAAAAATATATTTGCGAAGGTTGTAGTGTTTCTGGGTATTTATTTAAAAAATAGTATGGGTATATTAATTCGTGTTCTATGACATATAAAGTGTGCTTAGTAGTTAAATAAATTGTCTAAAGTTTTTTTTATGAGTAAAAGTAATATTAGGAGTACACATAACTATGTAGATAGCTCTATTAGTCAAGTAAAAACCTACTTTTGTTTTTATATCAAAGTTTTTGGGAAAAACGCAAAAACAAACTTAGAGTTAATATTTGCTTGCTTTTGATTTAGAGTTTCCCCTAGAACACGGAAAGTCGGTCCTGCTACAAATATCACTGACAACGGTGTACACACGTTAATGCGCATAATATTAACTCTTTTTTTCTTCTTTTGATGAAATGGCAACCAGCTAATCAGTTATTTCTGCAATGTCAAGTGTTTAAAGTCTTAAGTCTTCGTCGTAATGAAAATAATGATAAAAATGAGGATGAGATGAAATGGGGACTGTTTTTCGAAAACTATATATATATATATATATCTGGAAAGAGCCCAGCGCTCTGTTTTGAAAGTCATGACTTGTAGTCCGTATAGATATTCCACGGTAAAACTGTATGAAAAATGTCAGGTGTTAACAGTTAGGCAGCTGTATATATTACAATTGGTAACTCACCAACATAAGCTCATACCCTATCATGAGGACGAATATAATAAGCAGCGGGTAATAAAAAATATTATTCCAAATGTGGTATGTCGTACAGCAGCAGCCAGGCGGCAATATAATTATAAAGCGGTTTGTCTATATAATAAAATAAATAAAATAATTAATGTTCATCCCAAATCAAGCCACGAAATTAAAACCATTACCAAAAATTGGTTGTTAGGACTTAATTATGTGGAAACTGAATTCTTAATGTTGTGAAATGTACTGTCCGAACATCACATATAGAGAACACAGACACACACATACACTTACAGACACACACACACACTCACACACACAAACACACATACGCACACACTTAAAAAAAGTGTAATTTTAATTGTATTATATATAGGTTTTAGTTATTCTTGGTGGTTAACCTCTGTATTTGTTTTCTTTTTTTCCATAAATCACATGTAATCTAACAATGAGAGAAGACACTGATTTCCGTAACACAGGTTATTTAACCTAGCTCAGAGATCAGGGAGCTCAATATAATTTGTAAAAAACTTTGTTTTATGGTAATAAATTTATTATTTATTATTTATTATTATTATAAATCCCTATTTCCCTTGGTCACGCCAATACGCGTGAACAGCTGGACCGATTTCAATATTTTTTTGTTGTTTGTTGTTGTCAGAAGGTTTTTATGAAAGAAAAAAATTAAATATGGAGCGGAAAATTAAAAAAATAAGAACACTTTAAACTAACTAGAGCAAATTTTTCAGAAATTTCAAGGATCTTTATGAAAGAAAAATATGCCAGTATGAAGTTCGCCAGGCTGTGAAACATTTGATGTCTTGTGTCGTTTGTCTTCTTTTGATGAGATGGCAACCAGCCGGTACAGCTATTTCAGCCAATGTTACGTATGTAAGTCTTCAAGTCTTCATCATGATGAAATTAATGATAAAAATATAAAAAATGTGGATGAGATGAAATGGGAACCGTCTTTCGAAATAACTAAAAACGATCCGTGTCATCTGTCCTTTGGTTGTCAAATATTTATAGGTGCGTTCAGAAATTTGATATAAAATACAAATATAGATATGCGAATAGTAGGTGATACGAAGTTCGCAAGTTACTTATTTATAAAATGAATACTAATTGCGATTTCGTTGTCACACTCGTGTATAAAAATTAAACGAATAAACGGGTTAAAGCCCTTTGGATTCATGATAAGCCATCAAATCTGCCGAAATAATACCAGTACGTTACAGTAACCTTGTATTACGTTATATTGACATACAGTGTCATTATTATCACATATTATTTATTTTATACATTTTATTCAGTAGAACTATAATTCTGAAATTGTTTTAAGTTTGCAAACTTTAAAATTATATCTGTAAAGATGTATGTGCCTGTTTTGGGACACCATAGCGATTATTAGAGGTTTTCAATCTACTAAGTAAGATGAAAAATAAATTCAAAACAATTCAATATACAAATTCAGCTTTATTTTTACCTGACTGAAAAGTAAAAACTCTATATGTTATTCTGATGTATGAGCTATATTATTGTAAAATTTTATTTAAATCCGGTAAGTATTCTTTCGTGAAATAATAACATACATCCATACTCATTATCATCAGAAATTGTCGAAATTTATAATTAATTTTAGTTACTTCTGGTCCTAGTAAGAAAATATTAATAGGCTTGGTTTGGTTTTCGTTTGGTTTTCCTGAGCTGTTTCCGTGCTTAGGTTCTGATGATGATGAAGACTGGACCATTGCATCATCATTCGTTTGAACGTCTTCCTCAAAAAAACGCCAGCTAAATTTTAAACAAATGCATATAAGAACTTTTGGTTCTTTTATTAAATAGGTGGCAAATCGGACGTTACCGCCGCCCATGAACACCCGCAACACCAGAGGCATCTTGCGTCAGGGGCCTTTGGGGTATGGTCCTACGGTACCCTCACTCAGTCGGTGAAACACAGTGCAAGTGCTGTTTAACACCGGTTTTCTGTGAGGCCGTAGTATCAAGTGGTTTACNCGGTTTACCCTAAACTATTAACAAATAGGGCGAACACTTTACTAAGAACTTAGCAGGAAATATTGAAGGTGTCAGGACACCAGCCATGTGTCATGGTTTGGTTGGTTGACGTGTATTGAATAACACTCATCACTCAACGCCCTCAATAGAGCTTCGAGCATGTCAATATATCCTCATACACTTGACTGTGTAGTTATTAATTTCGCTTTCTTGTAGTTATCATCAGAATTATCCTAATCCTGTCTAACATTGTAAATTCGAATGTTATGTATGTACATATATACGACGAACTAGCAGGAAAAGAATTCAATGTTATACAAGTGCGTCTACAAAACTCACTGTTTACATCAATCAAACACTTCAAAACGTACGTTTTTCTGTACACATTTGTAAATATTAATTGTGTTTCAAGTATTGTGAAGTTTACTTATTGATTAAGTTACATTAATAATAACTAGTTATTAAGATCTGTCAAGATATATCCTATTCAACCTTTGAGAAAAGAGCGTACTCCTTCTTAAGAGGCCGGCAACGCACTAGTGACGCCTCTGGTTTTGCGGGTGTCCATGGGCGGCGGTAACCGCTAACCATACGTCTGCTCGTTTGCCACCTATATATTAAAAAAGCACTACTCGTTCCTTTTTCCATGCGGCATCCCCTGGTTACCACCTCCTGGTGGCATGTCGGACTAGAACCGACTAAAACCAAACGCCGTCCCGGACGTACCTCGGGCTATCTACGGTTTCTAGATGGACTCCTCCTGTGAGAAAACTCAATCGTTTCCGTCGCTGTCCCCAAAAAGCGGGGGCGCGAGTCCTGTGGAGTGCGCGCACTTGCTTCCCGGGTCTCATAAATACATACAGTACTCTCTCATCTCTAAGCCAACCTGTGCTATAGTAATGAGACTCAAGTTATGCTAAAAGACACAAATGTCAGAGATAATTATCTTTTAAACAGAAATAAACATTGTGCTTATTGCATAATTAATTCTTTGCGATGGTAATTACAAATCACGAACTGACTCGTGATTTGATTAGACTGATCGACTTATGACTGACTTCTGAAAGGATTTAAATAACCTTTCAGAAGTTTTAACTAGAAGTAGGTAGTTTAAAACTAATTCTAAGTCTGAACTAATCTTAAAAAAGTATTTGTTCCTTTTTTAGGGTTCCGTACCTCAAGAGAAAAAAATGGAACCCTTACAGGTACACTTTGTTGTCCGTTTCTCTGTCTGTCAAGACCCTTTTTCTTAGGATCACATGAAGGTATCAAGCTGAAATTGTATTTAATTACTCAAGTCTACTGTTCCTTGGAGCAGTAAAAAAATCTAACTTCTAAGCAAAATCAATCAAAAGACACAGCCATCCATGCTACAAATTTTCGAAATTCGCACGGGAATCTAAACCTACAGAATCTAAACGTACTTCCCGTGAACTCAGAATCTTGAAATTCGGTACGAAGCGGCATATTTATAATAATGCTAACTGTAGGTAGGTTTGTAGGGAATCCTAGGTGCGCGTGTCTGACTCGCATTTAGCTGGTTTATTTTAATACTAAAACTTGTAAATATAAAGAAAAAATATTGATCCTGCATATCAATAAAAGGATTTTTTCTTTGAAATAAGAAGCAAACGAGCAGACGTATCTCCTGATAACAAGCGATGATAAGCGATTACCTCCACCCATTGACACCTGCAACACTGTTCGCGCTGTTTCACACCGGTTTTCTGTGAGGCCGTGGTATCACTACGATCGAAAAAATCTCTCTCGAAAAAATGTATAGACAACCTCCAATGCTATTAAGAGATAGGTTTTTGAAAACGAGCATTACCTATCAGGATGACTAACCAATAGAGCATTAGTCCAGTTTACTTATNCTACTTATATTTTTATAAGGAGTTGTGTAGTCTAGTTCAGCGAGTATAGTGGCTCTATATCAAGTCGTGGAGCCGGGACTAGAACCTGTGGCTATTTATATCTGTCAGGTTCCCACGACTGCAATGTTACGCAGAGACTTCGTAACGACTTGTTGGTAACGATCAAGATATGGACCAGTTCTGATGTGCTTGCACAGCACCCATCGCGGCCTGCACTTGCATAAATAGTACACTTCTATTTTTATTTTGATTGTAGGATTAATATTTTGTAAATAGCTAATAATGTTTATTATTATTAAGAAACATAGGCATAGATATAATTGAACGGTTTACTGATTCTGGGTGGAGGTCTTTAAGAGTACGAGCAGTAACGATTTGCACTTGTAACTGTCCAAGGGTATGAGTGATGGTGGTTACTTAACATCAGGAAATTCGTCAGCTTGTTTGCTTTTCTATAAAAACGGACAAAAAAGTGGAGGTTCAGTTACATATCTTAGTGGTATTGACTTTAAAATGTAAAAAAAAAAAATAATCATAATTACGTTGTGACTTACGTAGTCACAACGTAATTATGATTATTATTGCCGTTGGATGTTTTCAAGCCGCCCTAAGGTCTCCAACAAAGCTTTACGACTTTTATCCTATGATAACAACCGGGACCGGCTGCTTAAAGTGACCTCCGAATCACGGAGATGTTCATGGTATCATGGCACAAGTGGTCACCCATCCAGGTACTGACCGCGCTGTCGTTGCTTACCCTCGGTGATTGTTACTAACCACCGAGTGCAATTGGGCTATGAGCGCCTCACACTGAGCTATTAGTGCTTCATACTGGGCTATCAGCGCCTTATCATAATTAAATCATAATTTAATGTTTGAAATAAATTATACCGTTAAATAAGCCACTTGTAATTGAAAGGAAATGTCTGTGTATTTCTACGAGTGCTTACCATTATTTTATTTTCCCTAATTTTATTTAAGGGCTAGTGTTAGATTATAGACACTTTGGGAATTCGCCAATAAAACGAAGCGAATAAGAATGTAACCGTTTTAAGACAGGCCATAGGAAAGGAAGGAAGGCATTGGGAGTTAAATTAGAGGTCGAAATGAGTTTTAGTAAGAGATAACTTATTTTTTTCTCTTTTCATCCAAAACAAATCATCTATAATATGTATGTATCTTTACATAGTAGGTTTAACTGAAGTCACACCCGCTGTCTGTTAAACTACTCAACGGATTTCAATTCAGTTTTCAGCAACAGATACAATGGTTCAAGATGAAGGTGTGCAATAAATGTAGATTATAGTAGACCAAATCAGACATTTCCAAGATGTCTAAATTAATTGCTTATTGTCTACATCCACAAATCTTGGTTGTTCGAAGCTCATTGCCTTAGAATGCGACAGCTGGCTGACATTAGGTACGTCTGTCCTGGAATGGAGACGTTGTTCTCACGGAGCGTTGAAGGTCACCGGAATCCAAAAATATCTCTCTCTCTCTGATTCTAGGAGGGGTAAAATACTTGTGAATCCTTAGTGTCATATTTCTAACAATATACGCTTTTAGCACATCTTCCATTTTATTGCGCATTCCATTATGCCATTACATAAAATTACTTTAATGCTCACCTAAGTCATGATGTCACTAGAGGACAAATGCATTGACATCGTTTAGAACATAAACAGACCTACTGCTGTGTTTCTAGCATTTGTTTAGTTGGTAATGGGTTGGTTCATACCCCTCGAACAAGTAAATAAGACACGGGCCCAATGAAATGATTTTCTATTAAAATCATTTCTCAAATATCCAAAATGTCTGAGGGTCAAATGTATATATTAGAAAATCGGAATCTCCTGTTTGAAGATTGCTCAAAATGTATACAAATGGAGATTTTTTAAATTAAGGTTGATGAAATATTATGTATATTTTTAACTAGCTTATGAACATGGCTATATTCTCCGGGCGTAAAATATTTGGTTTATGTTGTTTTCGGTACTTCTGACCTCATTAAGTTCAAGTGTCTGCAAAATTTCAGGTCTATTGATTGAACTAAGACATAACGTGTTATGAACAAAATCTTACTAACATTCATAAAATCCTTTACTTTTTGTAAGTTCTCCAATTAATTTATCTCTGTGGTTCTCCAATGAGCACTCAGCTTTATTTATCCACATAAAATTAACACGCAGGTATTATCGACGCGGGCGAGCGACCTGCGCTTGCTCATCTATCTGGGTCATTGACAATGTGCACCTTTGCGCAAGCGCTATGTTATGCACTTATGTGCATTTCCTTAACAGTATTTTTTCTGCTGTTTTCCATAATGATATACATCAATCGATATTATGAATTTAGATTATGATTTAATTAAATTTAAAATAAAAGTTTCAGTGGGAGGGTAATGAGTCTTCAAAATAAGTGTCGGGAGATTCAGTATCTCATGAAAATATTATTACAATNTATATATATACTTAATACATAACTGCTCGTTGCCTCGCATGCAGAAAAACTATCTTGTTGGTCTTATGGTTAGCGGAAGTGACTCCAAATCAAGAGGTCTTGGGTTCGATTCCCGGGTCGGATTGCTGTTGCGATTCTCTATAAGTATGGAACATGGCGATGTTTCCCGCCCGTGCCTCGGAGAGCACGTTAAGCGGTGGGTCCCGGTTGTCATGAACATCTTTG
This sequence comes from Hyphantria cunea, assembly GCA_003709505.1. Lineage (NCBI taxonomy): Eukaryota > Metazoa > Arthropoda > Insecta > Lepidoptera > Erebidae > Hyphantria > Hyphantria cunea. Next base: position 179,487 of record PKRV01002005.1, read on the forward strand.
GAAATCGTTATTGGGAAGTCAGTGCCTTCAAATATACTGATTACTAGTTCAACCTTCGAATTCAGTTCGCCCTCAGGATTGCAGATGTTCGATGCCATCGCTCCGTGGAAAAACTGATATTCAGGTGAATCTAATTGAACTAATAGCCGATGACAAATAATCTTGGGAATAATAAAGACTAGGAAAATGATATATAATTAATAAATGAACAGAAAAAATGTTTTGAATGGCTTTTTTGATTAAATTGTATTAATATAAAGTTTTATTTTAGAACAAAAATAGGTAAAATAAATTTTAAAATATTAATTTACTTATATTTGTACGGTACGGCTTAAAACCTTTTTATTATTAGTATTGCTTTTGCTTTTAGTGACAATCAGATAGTAGTGTTGTCCGACAAAAATTTATGGATTTTCCTTAACTGGACTGTATGATAGTCAAGCATTAAAAAATATTAATATATCCCAGTCAAATTTGGACTTCTGTGCGATCACTAATAAAAATAAATTTAGTAGTCAATCTTATTTACATTTATAAATGGTTAAACTGTTTTTATTTTCTTTGAAATGAGTTTGTATTTTATATTTTTGTGTTTGTTATGCTAACCAAGTTTACATAGACGCAACAGATGACATTTAAGATTTATGAGTCACACTGTACAACACGGCATAATTAAGACTTTAAACAATCACTTCTTAGTTATGGCATCATTTTGGTATTTTATTCATGGATTTAGCAATATGTGCCTGGTTAACCAAGATTTTCTCAGATGTGCTTCTGAAATTAAGTTCAGTTGGTTAGCTTCAATATACCGGGAAAACCAGTTTTGTATTTTAAATACTATAGTTATCTTAATATTAACATATCTCATAGTTTAAATAATAAAATAACTTTTTATGTGCGAAACACATATATAAAAATAATTAAAATTGTAGTGTATGTTTGTAATATTAAAATAAGCGCTTTTTACCAAATGCCTATGTACATACGGTACATATCTAACAATATATTCTTTTTCTATTTTTATCTGTCCGTCAGTTTGTTCCAAGAAATCTCTGAAACGGCTGGACCGATTTTGACGTGACTTTCACCAGCAGATAGCTGATGATATAAGGAGTAACTTAGGCTACTTTTTAGTCTGCTTTCGACCCGTGGCGTTACCTGCGGTTGATGTTATACCGCGGGTAGCACTGCGAGGCTCAGCTAGTTAAATGTATATGAATTCGAACTCTTAAAAGCTAGGTCACTAGATTGAAAGACATAGGTGTGTAATATTTTAAATTCAGCTGATTTTAAAGAATTCTCCGAATGACATTATCGATCTATTTTTATGATAATGTCAGTGTGCCAACACTGTCTCACACTTAGCAACAGACGAGTGCAATGTTCTCTACGATTATCTCTTCTCACATAAGCATTACCATGTAAGGGTTATGCATGCCCCAACTAGTTTGACTTGTGCTCAAAAAAAGGTGCAAAACGTATGAGATACATCGACGCACAGGACGCTAGCGCATTTCATTACCTACGCTGCTATTTTTAGGCGCACTCCTGTGCCCAGTCATTTTATTTTAATGGCACAATTCACATTAATCCAGAATCAATTAGAATCACTTGGTAAACATGTCAGATTACAGTACAAGTATAATCCAAGTGAAATATTTTGGAATCCGTAATTTATACATAATTCTCTTTCTCAGAAATCTAAACACTTGAATGGTGTTATAAAACTAACTAGAACACGTTCCTTAAAAACTTTAACTTAAAAAATTCCAATTACACAACAAGAAGAGCTAGTGTTCCTCCAAAATAAGTTAAAAATTGGTCTCTAATGGGGCCATACAGTTCTTGACTGGCGACCGCGGAAGGCCCCGCACAAGGAGGTCCGCTCCGAGGACCTAAAGAGAGCCGCGAACAGCCATTGGATGTGGGGAACACAGGACCACAACACACACCTTTGGGGCTATGTCTGGCAATGGACGTCTTTTGACTGAAACGATTATGATGAAGTTAGAAAAATATAAAATGTAACTGATTATTTCAGTGAATATTTCTGTGATTAATTATCGATCTTGACTGCTAAAACTAAGTTCAGGGGTTCAATATCCCTCGAGGCCAATAAATAAATATAGTTTTGTGACGAGAATGATTATTTAATTTATAAATATGTGTAACAGTAATTTGATTAACAAACTAGAGGCACTGTCTGATTTCTAGAGATGTCAAAACTATTAAGTTAATAGCTGACCCGGCAAACGTTGTCTTGCCACATTTTGTAAAAAATAAAATAAAAATTAAGGCGTGGTTTACTCTTATCATTATGCAAAATAGATGTTGGCTGATTCTCAGATCTACCAGATATGCACACAAAACTTCATAAATCGGTGCAGCTTTTTCGGAGGAGTTTGGTAACAAACAGTGCGACACGAAACTTTAACATATAAGTTAAAAAATAGTCTTTATATACACGCCGGAAAATCATTAGAAAAAAATACAGTTTATAGCACACATTCCAAAGAAATAATTAATCATCTACAAGAAACTCACAATAATAATAATTTGGAAGATCCGGGTCGTGAGACCGCTACATCTAGATTCTAACATCACGAATGAGTTTCAGGAAGTTCACTTAACGATGATGATGTGATATAAGGCGATCATCTACAAAATAAGGGACGATGAACCATCATTTTGTCGGACGAGTAAACTAACCACTGTTATCAAGACTCATTATGATCGTGTCTTAAATACTATCTAGTGCTGTTGAACGCTGCAAACAGCAGATGTTTATCACGATGATTTTCTATAAAATGGTTTCTTTTCTACAGACATTACTGGCAGGTAATATGTTATTCAATTTTTTAGTATTATTGTTGTAGGATGAGTAAATAGAATTGAAACATTGCATTATATATGCATATAAGGTTGGAGAGATTCTAGAGCGTATTCACAATGTCCGACAGAAACGCATTAGTAAGTAACTGTAGAAAACAACAAACGTAGGTACATTTTATATTTAAAACAGTTATGTAGAAGGTGAAGTTGGTTGATAAAAAAATATACATAATGTCAAAATCCGCCATTCATGTTTTATTCTGTGATGCTATTCTACTAAATGTAAATAATATTGTTTATGTGTTTAACATCAAACTCTTTTTAGGAACGCTTCGGTAAACACAATACTTATCATGAAATCATACTCATTCGGTTGACATGTTAACTGTCGCAGTTAATAAAGAACAATTGATGCCTGAAAATCAAGCGTTGATATCAAAGATATTTATGATTAGTTTGTTACTTCGATTCTAATTTATTACTTCATCATGAATTTTCAAAGAAACAAACAAATGACAGTCGTATGACGTATCGCTGAAATTGATTCTTTATACATGTAAGATTCGCGTCCTTTTGATTTGACCTATATTTGTGATTATAATTAACAAAAATAAACATTTAACAATGTTAAATCTTAGATTTATCGAATTAAATATAAGCTTTTCTTTGCCGTGACCAATCACCTGCCTTTTTCATGTTACGAAAAATCGTGGGAGATCCACACGGACGTGGGAGATCTTTAGAAAAAATAGCGCTTCTCGACCCGGAGCCAGACTTCCTCCTCATACCTTGGGATGGTTGAGCTAGAGACTTTTGATCCTTGAATGGCAATGTCTATAGACGGTGATAGTCCCTAGCTATCAGATAACTCGTCTCCTCGTATGACCCTAAAAATAGAGGCGAATCCGATCTGTGAAGCGTTCGTGTGCAATCATTTACGCAGTGATTTCATTAAAAGTGCGGTGCTCTGACCGTCGCCTCTAACGTGGCCGGCCCGTTTGTACCGAGCTCAATCTTTTTCTTGTGCGGGATTCCCCTCGAATACCACTGACTGGTCGGACTCGAACCGTCTAAAAACTGCACTCCGTCTAGGGTACTAGATGCCGGGGAACCAGGTGCACCCTCGAAAGGAAATCCCTGGAACACCGACGTACCTTGGGCCTCCTACTGTTTGTAGGTGGCCCCCTCCTGTATCGCACACCCTACACCATAGGTAAAAACGACTCTCTGCTGAAAAACACAATCTAAAATCGAAATATTATATCAACGACATTACTTTCAATAATATCGCCGCGGCATTCTGTTTCACTCCGCCGGGAATTCGTCAATCATAATTTCCGTTCGAGCTTTGTAATAGAATGTCATTTTTATTTTGTGTACAGACTGTCTCATTGAGTTCAACTAATTTACTTGATGTCTGTTCGCAAGATCGATTGATCAACTTATCTTGTCGTTCATTTTATTTCGTCTGTTATAACTTTATTCACTTAGAAATGAATTTTGATTATTTGCTGTCGAGGAGTTCGTTGATTAAGTCAGCTTGTATCTTGTAACTTCAACTAGATAAGGAGCACTAACTTTTAATAAGCTAGCGCGTTATTGACAAGCAAATATTCATATAACCATTCTCACCGCCTATCGCATCTATAATACTCGTATAACGGGATAATAAAAAAGTACGTTAGGTATTGTTTCACAACACAAATAAGTTTAGATAAATAAATGTATATAAAATGCATAATTTCCACACATGCATAACATTAACTTTAGAAAAGACGACACTGACTGGTGACGCTGTTGTCGACAACTAACGAAGCAATAGTAGGTATTATTTAATAAGTAAAATATTTGACTAGTTTCTTGAATTCTTAATAGGTAGATGTATATATAATGCGTTTACACACAGTCAAGATTGCAATACAACTGCATAGTTTTGTGTTTTTTAAATCAATGTGAGAGGCCTATGTCCAGCAGCAGACTGTGATAAGCTTATGATAATGTGATTGGTAGAAACTGTGTCAAATCAAACGAAAATCCGACTTGAAGAACTGGACCAAATTAAAAAGGGACCACAAAGAAAGCTGTAGTTTTCAAATAAAAAAGAATCATCAAAATCGGTTCACCCAGTCGAAAATTATGAGCTTACAAAAAATACAGTCAAATTGATAACCTCCTCTTTTGAAGTCGTTTAAAAAGAAAAGAAGAAGTATCAGGAATATATCCTGTGCGGAGGTCTGTACTAATATTAATTTAATCTAATACTTAAAGTGATGTGTCACCTTTTCCCACATCTGGGACCCCTCCCAGAGAGGCAATTAAGAGGCGGTACGGTCAAGGTCTTATGTCTGTTGACTTGCAGCTATTATTAGAGGATGGTAGATACTGGATTTAAGTAGTTGTTGCGTTTGTCACCCATTACATGAAAGTGAGATTATAAAATAGTCATCACTCAAAGTCGTGAAATGTGCGCTGTTTCTTAGCAGCTAGTCACAGTCCTCTATGAGTTAATATTAATGCAGTGGACAGCTCTGTCATTTTTATATATTGGCTATTCACGGTATTGGGTGTAACCGAATTATTGTTTGTTAATGTGGAGTATAATTGTTTTTTTTATAACGTAACGCGCTTTTTTTTCACAACTAACGCACTCTACCTAAATTATTAAAATGTAGCCTTTCAGTAGTAAAATTATAATTAATAAAGGTATACTACTAATCTTGATGCCTACGTCTAGATACAGAGACTGTATCATGCCACGCTTTGGCATGAAAGGACCGGCTTCAAAGAAAACTAGTGTGAAACGGAATTTGAGTTGTGTTTCACCGAGTGAGTGAGGATACAGGAGGCCCATTTCCGAACCCCTACCCATCCCCCAAAGGCCGGTAATGCACTTGTGACACCTCTAGTGTTGCAGGTGGCTATGGATGTGGCGGTAATGACTTACCATTAGCAGATAGGTTTGCTCGTTAGCTCATTGTTCCACAAAAAAAGGCTGTTCGACAGGTACAGCAAATCAATTTTTTGTTGGTTTATTTACAGTATTTTTTAAATATAACTCCTTCACTGGGCTTATTATATCATATGTCGTGAAGGACAGACGTACACGAAACGGACACTAATAACACTATCACAACAATTTATTTATTTATAGATCGGCAGGCTGTATACTTTTGTGCACCCATGAGCCTTTGTACTCTCATCTCATTGTTACAAACATACAGCATGTCCTTGATTTCTATATTTGTAAATTAGAGTCAAAATATTTAATATATCTAGGTCACCGAACAGCAATTATGAGGGTCACTACAAATGCATAAATATAATAATATAACGGTTTGGTCTGGCCTTGGTGTTATAACGTTAACCTGCGATCGTCTGTGTTTTGTACAAAAAATTTGGCTACATCTATAAATAGATACTCTGAGATGTGTATCTAACTTCAATTATAATTGTTAATAAAAATATTACTAATTATTACTCGGTAATGTTAGCATCAATAGATCAAGATAGAACCAAATCAAAGGACATGTAGTTACGCGTAAAGGAACCTGGCTTTTAGAACTACCGCTGATCAGGCCCTGTTTGTTGGTCTTGTTTTAAAGCTGTCTACTTGTTGCATGACAAGAGTCCTTTTCTTGCCTTTTGTTCTTCTCTTTTGCTTGTCTAATTTTTATTTTCTTTCTTGTGTATAATTTATTTTTGTCGACAACTTTCTTACATATTTTCAAGGTTCAAAAATGCGGTCCTAATTTCTGAGTCCTTTATGAAGAGGTGCGTTGCTCAGCCTCGTGCCGTAGAGCGCCAAATACGGGGCTCTCAAAAATCATCTGCCCAACGGCCTGATCTTGAGCCGGGTCGCCGAATGACGGGCTCTCCTGTTTGTTGGTCTAGTGGCCAGCGCTTGTGACTGTTAAGAGCTTAGAGGTTAGAGGTCACGGATTCGATTTCCAAATTTAAAACTGTGTGCCGAGGGAAAAATCGTGTTCTGTGTGGGGTTGTACTTTAGCCATAGCTTGTATGTACTAATACAGAGCACAGTCTCCGCCTAGTATGCGATCAGACGGCCGTGTGGGTGACATGTCAAGATATTACTACGTATTACTCAAAATATTATGTCGTATCATTCTGCAATGAAGATATATAATGAGCAAAAGTGCCAGATATGGGGGGTGATATAAATTTGCAAGAAGGCATTTCGGAACAGTTTTTAATACAGTTTTCTATTAGGTAACCGGACACATTAATTGGATGCACTTAAAGTTAATTAAAACACACCTTATTAATTTATATTTAATAAGTTTCACATAAAGAAGCGTATCTTTAAATATTCATTAGACGACACGTGCTACAGAAGGTCAGTGACATCTGAGATGCTCGTGGGGTAGCTCTAGTCAAAAAAACTAAACTGTTAGTGCTTATTTAAGTCTATCTTTCAAATCGGCGCAAAAAAGGAGGGCGTTCTCGAAACGGTCGCTTATTTTTTATGATTGTTATTCTATCATTTATGCATTTGTTGAATGTGAAACTTGATTCCAGATAGCCATACGTCATAGTACCACGTAGTCGCTTGCTGTCAGGTACTCAGAACACTACTTATTTGATTCCTTTAATATTACAAAGTGAGTGCCATTTATACCTTTAGAATTCCAGCAAGAAAATATTTTGAAGTTGGACCGAGTTCACCATCAAGTGCAAAGTTAGCCTCGGCATTCGGCGTTCAAATATAATATCCTGGGAAGTGACTGATAGGTTTTAGCGTCTAATAACGAACATTGTCAGAACGTTACTCAGTTAAAGACGATTTGTGCAGATGATAGCAAATATTTGCAATCAAATCTCGTCCGGGTCACAAATGACCTGCGAGCTAACGGCTGGGGCGATGATCTAGACACACATGACTTTTATGAATACTTTTGGATTCTGTTTTATTTTCTAAATTCTTTATTTAGTGTCTAATTAAGAGGTATGCAAGGACGTTCGCAGGTTACTAATTAAGAGGCATCTAGTGTTACTCACTGGTGAATTTTATCGATTACGGTAATGTTTTTTGTAACGATCATACCTTCTCGAAATAGTTTAGGAATCGCTCTAATGAAAGTTTATAACAAACAGTCAATTACGAAGCCAATTTTAATGACAAATAAATCAATACAACACTATCTCACTTCTGTTGAAGGTAATCTTAAAAATCTTTCTATAAATATCATCGGATTGCACTTGGTGTACAATCAAGCGCGTCCTGAATGCCATTAATGATGAGCAAAAAGTAACTAACCGCAATATCTAATCGAAATTCTGATTGAGGGTCGATAAAAAATCGATTGGGTTATCATTCGATGCTCAATTGTATACGGTGGCGCCAAAACCGCTAGGGTTTTTATACTTTTTAATTTGGTATTGGGTGAATGTACTAGTACTAGGGCAATATTCGACTCACAGCCGATTTTGTTGTTGGCAATCAGACCCAGTTCGTACAAGTTTTTGGCTACTATTTTGTTTTGTGACTTAACATGTTATTTTTAATATGCCTAAAGAATTTTACTTGGGGTAATTGCAGTTTGCATAATAAAGGTTTAGAGAAATTAAGTTATTTATGAATACGATATATGGATTTATTCGTTTTACGATTGCTAATGCTTTATCTTTTAAAATGGATTCCAGAAACTGTTTATTTTCCATTCTTGAGGAAGTCTCCAGTGTAAATTTCAATAAAAGAGGTTTGAAAGTATATATATATATATATATATATATGTATAAATAAATTGGAATGTCTGGTTTTCATATTAAAATAACAGTTTTTACCAAATGTATATGCATGTATACATGGTACACATACAAAAATAATATTTTATTTACAATTTTTGTCTGTGTCTGTTTGTTCCGGCTAATCTGTGGAACGGCTGGATCAATTTTGACGGGACTTTCACTGGCAGATAGCTGACGATATAAGAAATAACTAAAGCTACTTTTTTAGACTAGCATTGTCCCACGGCGTTGCGGTTGTTGTAGCACGGGTAGAATCGCCGGGCTCAACTAGTCTTATATACAAAGGAAGCTCAAGAACTAAGGGAAATAATTGGTTTACACTATTTTTTTAAGAGGTTGAGACAGCACTTTGTCAAGCTGAATATCCCCCTACCCCATATAAGACTTATTCTCCTCAATTTATGTACCTAATGATTAATGAATGATCATCCCTCCAGTCCTTAATTAGAGCAAGATAAGTTATCTAAAACATATACTTACTTCCCAGTTAATTAAATCTTATAGTGGGTTCAGAGACAAAGTTTGACTTTAGTCTCCCATCCGCAACCAATGAAAGCTCTTATAATTAGGTGTATGGGGGGAAACTTTGTCTGGTAGAATTCTATTTACCCTCCCTATCTCCCTCACGAGGTTAATTTAACTATGCCAACTTTAGTTAGTTAGTCGAACCTGTGACTCATGGCCGTTGGTTTTAATGATAATCTTTTATATTCATTTCAAATGTTTGTTTCATATACAGTTTTATAAAAATACCAGCTTATACACGCAACTACATCTGCGTCTTTTTTTAATCATGCTCGGTTCTTGGTCTGAGCGTGATGTTAACCAAGGCTTAGGCTTATCTTAGGCACTAGGCCAATAAAATATGCTTTTGAAAATAACCGTGAAAATCGGTAGGATAGTTATGAGATGAACGATAATCGTAAGCAATATCTTGACACGATAATTATATGTACCTAGTTAACTACTTTTACTAAATGCATATATATGTATACACGGTACATAGACTAAAAGAACATTTTTTACAATCTTTGTCTGTTTGTTCCGGCTCTGGAACGGCGGAACCGATTTTATCGGAGTTTTCACTGGCAGATAGCAGATGTAATAAGGCGTAACTTGTGCTACTTTTTTCTGGACTAGCTTCGCCTCGTGGCTTTACCCACGGTACAATTTTCGCACGTTGAAAAATGGTGCCAGCTTTCTAGATTTTCTTTTTAAAATTAAACAGTGTCACTTTAGATTGTTTGTTGATACGTTTGTTCCATTTTGAGAAGGTTTACATGCTCGTGCTGTCTACGTTCAACTCGAATAAACACGACTTGAACAAATACATTTTTTTCATAGCTTAACAATAAATTGTTGACGTAGAACAATATGTAACGTAAAAGTAACGTCTGACGCGCACACATATTTTCGCAATCGTGCGCATGTTAGCGAATCTATTCGTTTCGTTATATATCGCTTCTTTTTATCAAAATAATTATAAAGTAGTCGTAATAATAATGAACTTTACTATTACAGATAGTAAGCAGACAGACATAAATAAAACTGCCGAAAAAATAAATAAAAAACCGGCCAAGTGCGAGTCGGACTCGCGCACCGATGCATATTTTACGATGTGACAAAGAAAATATGCTTTTTGCATTTTTTTATTATCTGTGCTATAAGATGATGCTCCGTACCAAATTTCAAGATTCTGAGTTCACGAGAAGTACCCTGCAGGTTTAGTTTCCCGAGTGTTGAAAATTTTGCAAAATAAACGGTTTATTACATGTTTTAACCAAACTATGCTTTTCGAAATTTTTCCTTTATTTGTGCTATAAAACGTTATTTCGTAGAAAATTTCACGATTCTGAGTGCACGAGAATTACCCTTTGGTTTTGATTTACTTGCGAATGTCGACAATTTGCCCGGCTGAATCTTGTGACTGCGTTGGCTTAGAAGTTTCATTTTCTCACAGCGTTAAACTATAAATGTAATAATAAACTATAAGTGTGCCATAATCTATCACTGGTAGTAGAGCCACACTGATTTCAGCACGAACTGGTCGGTTCAACCGGAGCGGTGCTATCCACGCACAGAAGATCGACGTTAATGACAGCATGTGTGCGGCGTGTTTCGTTGGTATGTGCGAGACCGGTGACCCAATGATGCAGAAGTATCACTAGGCCTCCATGGTGTGGGTTACCATGTTGTATTGTTGCATAGCCTGCACGAGCAATGAGTATGGTGACCACTACTCTTGATTTCTGCTTATGCTTTCAACCAGGCAGTGTAGAGGCACTTTGGCAGGTCTTTACATAAAAAAATAAATAATCATACTCCTCCGTTTGCATAATTTTCGTAAATCTCCTATTTACGAAAATTTTACAAACAAAATATACAAATTGTTTAAATTAATGTATGTATTTATATATAAATAAGATAAATAAAACAGCTATAACACTAAAGAAAAATAATTTCTGTTAGACTTAGTATAATATGTGCATATTGTGCATACTTAAGTCTAAGTTACATTGTACTCTGCACGCGTAAGTCACTGTTGAATTACGTATGTGTTTACTTTGGCTTTCCGGTGTTGTGTCGTGTGCGCCTGCGCATGCTGATGTAATACCTTAAGTGGTTTCAAATAATTAATGGTTTGCGAATACTTTATATATCTTTTACTTTTAATTTCATTAATCTTATTAAAGATTTAGTGAATAACTCTGCTCGTTCAGATAATAATTTTTAATATAATTAAATATAGATATATACCCTATATACTTTTATAATTCATACTATTGTTATTACAAATCTTCTAATCTTGACTCAAAAGTCGACCAAGCACTTGTAACTCATGAGTTGCAGTTATTTGATAGATTTTTTATGTGGACTACTGAACCCTATTCGTAGCCTGACCTGGCCAGCGAGGCTTGGACATCTTTTTTATAAGTTAGATAGCCCTGATAAGAGTGGAAAACCAGTTCATCTATAGTCCTACTCCAAATGTAGCATTGGCTATTCGTAATGAAATGCCTTTCAGTTGAAGGTTTTAAAATTGTTCTAACTCCTCCCTATCTTCCATTGCTATACTCCTGATTATGATATGATTCATTCCTTATAATATCACATAACCAAATATAAATGATGCTAAATAAACGAAACGTTATACCAGATAGGGCATTATAATGTAATGAATACGAACGTAACGCAACACTGGTACTTCGAGCCACCCGGAAAGTTCCCGGGCGCATCTTCACACGTCTGCGCCCAGCTTAAACCGACGGTCACCATTATCCTATTGAGAGAAATTGGTAATAAGCGCGGTCGTCTACCCGTGACAAACTGCCTTTAGGGTTTACACTCACTTATATATTCCTACCTATGGTAAAATCTTTTCACATCTTTTACCCATGATAGCCCTCATTTTAAACATTTAACACATTATACAGAACCAGAAAAAAAATTAAAAAAGTACAGGCAGAGGATTATGGTAATACCCACCTGAAGAATCAGACAATCACGTGCAATAAGTAAATAATGCAATAATCAAAATAATTGGCAATTCCAGAGACGAGTGGTTTCAAGCAAATAGACTATTTACCATTATATAAACTAGGAAAGATTTCTATAGCAGAATACCTTCCGTATGCATATTACTGAACACTTATTTGTAAACGTACATAAATAGTGAATAAGTATACATTTTACAGTCGGGAAGTGCCTACACTTTAATGAGTTTTTATGGTTACCGAATAGACTTTATGCAATCTATTCGGTAGTGAAAATACATTAGAGAGCATATAAGCGCGAGTCTTATAAGTGATTTCCAGTAAAGTTGTTAGATTGTGCATTAAGTTGAATTGACTTGGTGAAGTTTCGAAATTGCTGTCGTAAAATCGTATGGTGGAATTTTCGATAAATGTGAAAAGGTCAAACAAATACGGCAGCCAAGACTACATTCATACTTATCTTATTAATTCAAAAGTAAATCAGTCTGTCTGTTACAATTTCATGGCATAACTACTGCATCGATTTTGATGCAATTTGGAATGTAGATACGTTGTTTCTTGTAAGTGGATTACAATTCTTAATTCATTTGGAATGTATATCGATATAATTTTGATAATATTGATCTTGTAAAAGTCACGTCGCTTAGGGACATTACAAATATAGATATATACTGTCTCCACCCATGTTCATCTCTTGGATGTCGTAATAGCTGACGAAGGTAGTAAGCTACACAGTACAATATAGCACTGCAAAAAGAAATAAAAACTTGATACAATCCAGGCCAGAGTGTTATACAAGCCAAAACCTCTAAAGAGAGGTACGAGGGTGGATTGATAAGTTTCCGGCCTGACCAAGAGATGGTGCCACTAGGCCTACCTTGAGGTGGCGTTCTATAGTATCATCCTTAGATAGCTTGTAGCTATAGTTTCAGTCCGATCGCCATGTTAGTTTAGTTTTGAGAGCACGCTGAACAAGACGCCTCTGTGTTTTTCGTAAAAATGGAAAAGCTGGAAAATCGTGCTGTCATCAAATACTTTTATTTGAAGGGGTTAACGCCGAAGGAAATTAAAGAAGAGATGGACTCAACACTGGGGACATCCTCCCCATCATATTCAACCGTTAAGCAGTGGGTTTCCGAGTTTAAAAAGGGTCGTGTGAGCACCTCTGATGAGCCTCGCTCAGGACGGCCCATTGAGGTCACAACTCCAGATATGATCGAAAAAATCCATCAAATAGTGCTGAAAGATCGCAGATTAAAAGTTCGTGAGATAGCTGAGACCTGTAAGATGTCATATGAACGTGTACAAAATATTTTGCACCAACATTTGTATATGGAAAAGCTCTGTGCAAGATGGGTGCCGCGTTTGCTAACAGTCGACCAAAAATTGATTCGAAAGAACATTTCTACCGCCAATTTGGCGTTGTATAAGCGTAATCCAAGCGAATTTTTGCGACGATTCGTAACCGTTGACGAAACTTGGGTCCACCACTACACTCCTGAAACCAAAGAACAGTCTAAACAGTGGATTGGACCAGGGGAACCAACTCCAAAGAAGGCAAAAACAATTTTTTCGGCGAACAAGGTTATGGCTACTGTTTTTTGGGATGCAAGAGGTATTATATACATTGATTACCTTGAAAAGGGTAAAACTATCACTGGTCAATACTACGCAGACTTATTGCAACGTTTGAGCCACGAAGTGAAAATTAAACGACCTCATCTGGCGAAGAAAAAAATCTTGTTTCATCACGATAACGCACCAGCGCACACGTCAATCGTTGCGATGGCTAAAATCAACGATCTGAAGTTTGAATTAATGCCGCACCCTCCCTACTCTCCAGACCTAGCCCCGAGTGACTATTATCTGTTTCCTAACCTCAAAAAATGGCTTGGCGGTAAGAGATTTGCGGACAATGAAGAAGTAATCGAAGCTGTAAATGGGTATTTTGAGGAGCTTGACGAATCAGTCTATAGAGATGGCATTACTAGACTAGAACACCGCTATGAGAAATGTATCAGCCTTGGAGGAGATTATGTTGAGAAATAAAAAAAAAAAATCTTAAAAACGTTGTTTTTCTTGGTCAGGCCGGAAACTTATCAATCCACCCTCGTATTTGTCCACCAACGAAATGATAGAGCGAAATAAATCGTAGATTACTCCACAACTTTGGGTGATACAGTGTCATCACACAATATGGTACGCTAACAGTTCTTTGATTGTTGTGATTTTTTTATGGAATAATATGCAATCGAGCAGACGTATCACCTGATTGTAAGCGATTACCGCTGCCCATGCCCATGCCCATGGACACCCGTAACACCAGAGGCGTAACAAGTGCGTTGACGGCCTTGGGTTATGGGGTGGGGATGAGGGGAAGGGGTTTACGGGCCTCCGGTAGCTCACTCGGTGAAACTTAGCGTAGGCGCTGTTTTACACCGGTTTTCTGCGAGGCCGTGGTATAACTCCGGTCGAGCCGGCCCATGCATACCGATGCGTGAATCTCCCACGGGGAGTGAAACGTGAAACGTTCACGTGAATCCCATACTGGAGTATGGGATTCACGAGTTAAAAACTATAAATCGATACACAAACCTTGATTTAAGAAATCAATACTTGTTTTAAAATGATATAGTATTTACGTCAAATATACGCAGACAGTTATAATATAATACCTTGATTATACATTGATAATACCTTGTGTCAACAGCTATCATAGGAGCCGTATATTATTCACTCAGGTGTCAGTTTTAACAGAAGACTGCTATAAATTCCACAATGTAAATGAATTTAGTCATCAATTTTAGTCACAACTGGTTTTCATGTTACTAAATTGCTTGTAATATTTTTTTTTGGTTAGACGATACTTTAAATCAAGTTTAGTATGAAAAAACGTCAATTTATCGACAATCACGTTATAAAATAATATTGCAAACTTTTTACTCATAGTCTGGTCGTCTTATCTTGGAAATGAAATCGTTTTCAGATGGGCGAAAGAAATAAGATTAACTGTAAGGGATAGTGTGGGGTCTCGGAACACTCGGATAAGAAAGGGTTTTAAAAAAGAGGGACTTGAGTAGTACGTTTAGGTCGGAATCCACACGCATGTATATGGACAGGTACATGTACCGTTCATAAAACTAGCAGTATTTTCACGTTTTTTGAGTCAGGAATTTACAACTTTTCTCGTAGTTAAAGTTATAAAGCTCAAGTACTATTTACTATACAATAATGGTACTTGCTGGGTACTTACTTCGAAAAGTTTTTTTGAAAACAATCTTTTATTACTTGTTAATAAAAAACACCTTTAAACCCTTTCATTCGATACCCATATTAGGTGGATTCTTGAGAAATATGTACGCCGCCTTTTTGTTATGGCGGCCATTTTGGTTTAATAACAATACCGATTATAAATAATTGCATTGTCATCAGAACTAAAGGCATATTTAAAATTTTAGCTTAATCGGAAATCGGGAAGTTGTCCAAATTTAATTTGCAAGATTTGATTACAGATAAACATTGGGACAGGTGAAACTAAAAATAAAAGCTTGTAAAAACAACAGCTATAGGTCATCGGACGAGTCCCCTTTGACCTCTCAATTCGGAGGACAGCCATCCATCTCTTACGATGATTACGGTGTTAAGAGGCCATTACACCCTGATGTCCGGTATGTAGGTGACACGGTTCTCATAAACCATTAACTGTCGTTGTTTAAGTAGACAGCTGGTCGCTAAGCCGACGGTTGACTCCGTCGATAAATGGTCGTCCATTTATATAAATCAGCGTGACCGTTAACCGGATAAGGCCTTAAGGATGTTAAACCAATTTAAAAAAATGAAAGTGGTTGTCAATTCGCTCTTGTTTTGTTTTTAATGTCTCTTAACTTAGGTCTACGTTATTAATTAACTAAATTGAAAAAGTTCTTGTTATTTAGAGGGGTATATTTCCCGTTTGGTTCTATTTAACGCACTATTATACCTATAGACGTATTGAAGTCCAGATACTTCTTTTCAGGAGCTTGGTTATGCATGTTTGTATTATGTACTTGATCATAAAATAAATCTGCAGTTTTTAGTTTGAATAGGCAACGAAATCAATAAATATGAGTACCGATAAATCTTGTCCAATTTCTAATATAGAAAACAGAAACAGTTTTAATTATTTTTCATTCGAAAACATAAAATTTGCAATGAATGGTATTTGTTTACCTAATTTGTAAATTTTGTAGGTAATGAGAATAGATCGTAGAATACTTTCTATCCTTTTATCCCCATTCCTTATTTTTGAGTCCCGATTTTATTATATATTAAACTTACGTTTAATTTCTTTAATACTTTATGGGAAATAAAATTTGCTAGGTCATATTTGTTGTATATTTCCTTGTTGCATTCCAAAATAGCTAAGCAAATTATCTGCCATGATATTTTGTTTTATTTGTTCTATACAAGAGTGTATCTAATTAGTTCATATGTATTTGTTGCAGATTGCGAGGCGATATGGCTCCGCCACGGCGCGCGCTGATTCTGCTGATAGCCATCTACTTTGTATCACTTTGTCGCGCAGGTGAGACTGGTTTATATTAACACTTTCGTCTATAAAAAAATTACACTCTTCTTACCAAGTTACCGACCTTTTCTGTTCGCGCATGGCTTAAACCGTTGAACCAATAATAATGAAAATTTGCATATAGATTCTTTATATAACCCAAGAACAACCACTAAGGGGAATGGAAATAGGGATGAACATAGAAATGAAAATGGGTTGAAAATAGGGGATGAAAATATCTCCACTTGCGCGAGCGAAGCCGAATGTTTAAAAAGACCACCAAGTTACTAAACAACGATCTTTGCCTCAAATACCTACTTATTAAACAATTAACGTTTATTAAAAAAAGTATTTAATACAAATCATTCGGTTGTTTCTTTACAATTTTATGCTTCCATAAACCAACATATAAACAATAGACGCGTGTGGCCGGCCGCAGCGTAGGTTCACGCAATTGTGACGTCACACGCGGCCGTAATCAGCGGTCGCGCTTCAATGCGATTAATCGCTTGTTAGGCTTGTTGCGATAAGCAAACCGCACTTGGAATGTTCTAATGCAGCGATTTGTTTGATGGCTCAAGTGACCGTCTTGGTGGGAGTTTTTGATTTCTATTGTGTTTTACAAGTGCGTAATAGGGTACTTGTGGAGAAAATGTTTTGTTTAATGGTGGTTATGAAGCTTTGAAAGTTTAGGCTTATAAATGTTTTCTAATTTAATATTAAGTGTTATTTTTTCAATTATGTATTAAAGTATATAATTTGGTAATATCACAGTGACGTTCAATCGACAAATTTTGACGTTACTTTATGTAACGTTAGTGTTTTGACTTATACAAAAAGTATAAAAGCGAACTAAGTGCGTATTGAAGTTACTGCGCAGCTGTTTGACTTGACAATGAAAGAACGTATTATGATGGCTTATAAAAGGTATTTGATTTAAGAATTCTTTTAACAAACAAAGAAAATAAGGAGGGTTGTTAAATCGAATATATAGTACAATGTTTATTGTATTTCGAAACGTATTTAACTTTACTGTACGTACAAATCAAATTCAAAATCATGTATTCAATTAAGACACCGCTTTAGTTAAAAATCATGGATTGACACAAACAGGCGCTCCAACATGTACTGGATTATCAAGGTAAATTAGGTGGAAATATTAAATCTACTGCCTGCTAGTGTCGATCCATAACTTCCAGTTTCCAAAATGCGTAGAGCCTTAAAAGAAGAATAATACGTAATAATAAGTAATGTCTATTTGTAAATCTAATTAAAAGCTTTTCACTAAATGCATAAAAGTATATACAGTATTTATATCAAAAAAACTATTTTGTAAATTTTATATAAAATATGTTGTAACAACATTTATTATTGATGCTCTATGCGTATTGATCGTTCTGTGATATTTTTTTAATAATTAATATTTCGGACATCTAACGCACAACGCTACTCTACGCAAAAATCTACTTAGTCCCAAGCCTTAGCTTACAATACATGCTCTGCTCACAGAGCTTGTATTGTGGGTATTAGACAAATGATACAAATACATATAAACATGTTTTTATAAATACATTGATATTATACATAGATAACACCAAAACTCCGAGAAAAATATTTGCCGATTATAGACAGTCCAACCCGGGAATCGAACCCGAGACCTCAAGCACAGCAGTCGCATAAGCTACCACTATGCCACCGTGGCAGAGATGATAAATAGCCTTCTTGGATAAGTGGACTGTCAAACACTAAAATCATTTTTTAATTCGCGGCAGTAGTTTATGTGATATCGCGTTCAATTTCAAATTCAATTCAAATTCAAAATCATTTATTCCATTATAACACTAAGTGACATTTATGAATGATAAATTAAAGCTACAGATCAACCAAACAGACAAACTCTTCAGCTTTACAATATTAGTATAAATTATTCTTAATGGATTTCCTTGAACCACATAATGATGTAAGTCCTATGATGTCTTGGCATCATAAAATTAAATTACCAATATTGATATAGAATGAAACAATATGTTATAAACAATCATTTTAAATAAAACGACTTGTTTGACTCCAAAAGGCACACAACTTTGAAAAACAATAAAACATAACAGGTGCGTTTGTAATAGAGTCGTATGAGGCTCTGTTTGTTTTTCCTTATAGAACAGTCGGCGGACTTTGACGTGTTATGTCTATATACACAGGTGACTCATGCCCCAAATCGAAGGTCATGTTGCGAATGACGTCATTGAATTCTCACGTTTGCTTAAAGCTTAATCAGGATATAGTTTTGCATCTTCACGGCTTGATTTGTTTCGGTTATTATACATTTACACATTATATACACGAACAGCTATAAGGCAATGTTAGGTGCCCGTCAATTAATGACTTTTGAAACAAATGCTTAAAGCTTTATTGAGAACTTACCCGTTACACTAACTACATAGTGCACACACACCCTAACAATTAGGAGGCCGTCCATTAATTACATGTGGCTTGAAATGGAGGGTATGGTGCATTGCAAAAATCACTAAATATCATAAGGGGGTAGGGGATGTAGCAACATATCACATTTAAATCGACTTGCAACCTTACTGTCTAGACATTTTACCACGTTTACGTTAATTTCAGAATAAAATTAGATTATACTTTATAGCTGTATTTAAAAATAAAATATAAAAATACACGTGATTTTAGGTTAGGTTAACCTCTCCACATTGATATGTGGAGAGGTTCCCCTCCTCCCTTTACCCCTTGGTGATCCAAGGGGGAAAGGGCGGAGGGGGGGGGGGGGAATGCAAAACACACAATAAAAACATTACGTGATTTATAGACGGCCTCTTAATGATATCTCTAAAGCAACCTTCTACTTTGATAACCAAGTGAACAAGTCTGTAATGATTGTAATCAAGTGTAGTAATTTAGTGTCCAACTGCTGTTTACAATTTTAGTGCTTATAAAATACTTTTACAGCTTCCGTTATGCACTTCTTGTTTATCAAACATTCCAATGAGAGCGATCAATAATGTAAAGTGTGGGATTTCCCGCTGTAACGCCATTAGCCAGTCCGAGAAAGTTCACTCTATTTTATGGTACTGTATTCTAACCTGAACATTTAAGTACTTATATATTTTCCTTATACTTGTATATTTTTCAGATGTTAAGTAATTACATTATGGAGGAAGCTTACGATTTTATGTCTCCATTTGCATGTCTCGGCAAACGTTTTAAAAGCTCACTTATCCAGTGCTTAATTTGGTTTATAGTTGTCTACATTTTTGGCATCTATTAACAATGATGATGGTTTTCATATAAGTCAGTATTTGAAAAGTTTATTAGTAACAATCACAACACATCTACTACAAATCCTATATTTACTTCCTATTCTTTAATTCAGGCGCTGGTAATCCCGGTAATAAATAAATACAACATCGAGTCTGCTGGCAGTTACAAGTAAATCAATAATTAACGGTACCTTACTGTCTATAAAGCTCTTATACATAATATATAAAGTAAGGATAGGGTTATTAGGATGTTTCAACACAAACAGTACAACCAAGTCGACGATTAAGATACGTGTCATAATATTGTACGAAATTGTGATGAATCGCATAGTTTGTTTCGGCACGTCCGTCCTAGTTAGGGGGGTGGGGAGCTCAGAGGAACGGCTGGAGAATACTAATAGACCAACTACGTGAGTAAGTTTATACTCAAATAATAACGTGTTTTGGTAGACATTGAATTAGTAATACACTTCACACACACGTCGAGAGTCGAGACTTTTTGTAGACAGAAGACAAGTTGAGGTTTAGGTACTACTAATTTAGTTTTGTGTTTAGACTATTCGCAAGTGAACCAATAAGTTTGTTAATAAATTATTGAGTTTCAGTTATTGCTATTATCAGCATTGCTTTTTCATAATCGAGTCTTGAATGTAGACTGAAATCGGAATAGTTGGATCTCACTGGAGGAGACCTTCGTTTCGCAATGCAAGGCATAAGGCTGATGGTGAAGTTGAGAAGTCTTATACATCGATATGAACAGTAGCAAAAAACAATGAAATGGGCTGTTCATTGGTATATTTATCACTCTGTAGACCGATCTGAGTAATTATTTTGTAAGTAAATGATATTCAAACAATGTTTTAAGGGAAAGAAATTTCGGGTTGATTGCCCTGGAAAATGGGATATCTTTAATGTAAGCTAAAAGTGCCTTTTTCCAAATGATTGATATTTTATTATCAATTCTATTAAATTGATAACTTACTTACTATTCATTATTATCATAATGTTTATGCGGTTGATGTGCAAATTCCTTATACCTACGTTTTTAACCTATCTTCCCATAAGTTATTCCATTATTAATTAACAGACCTGCCCGTATAAATATTTAAGTACATTAGTATGTTAATTACACGAAAACCAGTTATTATATGTAAGTTTTTGTGATAATAAATTTACAGTTAATTATATTAATTAAAAATGTTATGTATTTCAATTAAAACATTGTTAAGAATCCTTTTGTTATTTTGTGCAAAATACTGCTTATACATTTATTCGTTAAGCTTATTCCTTACCCTTACATATATTTAATAAGAGAAATTACAAATAATTAATGATATTTTTAAACGTAGTATAATTAAACTGACGGCTGATTTAAGCGAGATATTTAAATCAATAGTCAATAGTCAACCTTACATATTAGCAATGAAAAATATTTTTTATTACCGTTACTACTAGATTAATATGTGTTAAGATTTCATGCATAGTGTGGTGTGTGACTGCCACTCTTCATTGCAATTGTCATCGATGAAAGTTGTCCTTAACTCGGCTACAGTAAGTAGTACAAAGTCACATTGGACGCGCAGTTGCTTACTTAATGAGCCGCGTGGCTGTAATCTTTCCAACATTTAAAAATATCTAAGCGTTAATTTAAAAAAAGAAATAAAAGCTTAGATTTATCAATCCTAATTTAGTAATAATAGCAAATAGTTTTTGCGAAAGAAGAAGGTATGTATGTATTTATTTATTTGTGTATATTTCTTTGGCATTCCGTAGAGCCTAACGTCTTACGCCTAACGCCTAACGCCTTCGTCTTAGTAGTAAGAGTGACAGTGACATTATACGCTGTCTTGTTAGTTTAAGTAATTCATTAGAGCACAAACTCGTCGTGAACTATGAACACGGTTGCTAGGCAACGGTAAAATAGTGAATTGGTTTTTGTCACTAAATAAAATAAAATATTTTATTTTTCTGGCGTAAAAGAGTCGTTAAGTAATTTCGGATGTGAAGAAGAACTGTAATAGCAGATATCAATAATAATTTTGCGGTCAACGACACCTGAATCGAAGTACGGAACTCTGCACTGAGAAAAAACATCAACGACAAAATTTTGAAGTGTGAAGGCTGGCTTAAGAGTGTGTTTGTGCAAAGCTCTCAAGCGCAAACTATGGATGAGGATATACCTCCTGAACCCCCCGATAAAACGGCCCCACGTACTCCCCCCTTTTCCCCGCTGCCATACCCTTCTGATCAACATGATACTTCTTCGAAGCCACCTACGCAGTTTTTTAATGTTGTTTCTAATATTTCGCAATCCGAAGATGTCACCTCCCGCGTCTCTGTGTCACGTAAACGGCCAGTAAATGATAAATCAATCATAAATTTACCTTCAAAACAACTTAAAAGCCAAATAAGCCGCGAGAACTACAACGCTAACGATAATGGTCCCTTTATCGTTCACGTGTCGCGTATTGAGTCGCAACCGAATGCAGGTACAACGCTTCATCCGGTGTCTTTTGGTCTCTTCCTATTTAATAATAAAATCACCAGTATCGTCAAAGACGGAGTTAAGAGAGTCGGTAGAAATCGTGTCTCCGTTGAATTTGCAACAGCTCACGATGCAAATGTTTTTTTAATCAATTCTNGCAGAATTGTCGACATCGGCACAGATTGCCATATCCAAAAAAAAAAAAAAAGTAATTCATTACTTGTTTGAACATGAGTCGTTAAAAATATATTTTGAGGAGCACGGTTTTTCCTAATTTGTATTATTATTATGAATGTTTACTACTACGTGTAAATAAATACCCACAAATTAGGAAAAATCACATTTATTTTTGTTATTTCTACACAAAATAAGTGATTGGTTGATCAACATGCCAAATAATTAATAAAAAACGCATTCCTAAAATGCCTAACATTATATTTATGGATTACTTAACTGCCCTTTCACTCGGGAACCACCACCACAATATTTCCAATACTGTTTAAGATCTATTGACAATTCAATGTGCGTTTCTGTGATAATTAATAAGCGAATCATCAACCGTAATCCAGTCTAAGACGGTACGGCTATATCTATATCGTATCAACGAGTTATGTATCTGCTGTCGATAAGAAATTCCTTGAGATAGCGAGATGTGCGCGGTCATTAGAGCCGGCGCGGGCGGCACATTGTAAGAACCTGGCTACTGTGGGAAAATTCAATATTCATGGTTATATTGTGGATATATTCAGTTGATTGGTGAATGGTGATAACTTAGAACAATCAAATTTATGTTGTTATGAAACTGTAACATTTCAAGTAGACAAAATACAACGATAACTTTCTCAAACTTCGTGATAGATAGAACTTTATCAAGAACTTTAAATAAATTTATAGATCATAATTGATACTGTTGATTTAAATAGCTTAGAAACAATCAACAACAACATAACATATGATAGTAGGTACAAGAAGGCCAATTAATACTATTCTACATAACATTATTTGTCAAAATGCTCTTTTGACCCAAGAAAACTCCGCGGTCTAAATTCATTGCTAGACTGTACTTGTTTAGAAGTATGAAAATAATACTTCGTAACATAAATACAGTTAAATATTAAAACATTAAAGATGCAAGAGACTTGGTAATTTTAGGATCCTGTTTTCTACATATTTTATTTACATATTTTATTTTACGTAAAATGTTTTATTTCAATAACAATGGTGAAAGGTGTGGAGAGACCATCACACCACTGTGGCATTTTGACCATTGTTAACACAACTGAAGTGTTTTATGGGAATTATTGTTGAAGACAAAAATACTCTTCCTAATTCCAGCGTATTTATAACTTCTCAAAAATGAGACGAGTTTCAAACTAGTTATATTTAATAACGTTTGTTCCAACTAAACAAAATACCTCAAAACAATTAAGTAAATTTTATGAATATCAACCATTCAAGTTATGTTAGGTATCAAATATGTAAAATTATTGTTATACGCAGGTAATTAAAGTCTTCGTCCGAACTATTCTCGTCAGAATGCCTCACTTCTACTATAGTAAACCTAACGTAATAATGCGAATTTCGTCAACAGCACCGGACGCCTTACAGACCTTCAACCATAACTTCCTTGGCAGATGACACCAACTGATAATATGATAGGCTTTATTAAACTGACAGCTACTTACGCTGTCGCGTCCGCTGAGTCACGCGCGGAATGCCGTCCGTCCGGCCGAGGCACAACGCCCCCCCTCGTCCCCCGCTCCTGACCGCCTCGCCCCGGTCTAGCCATGGGAATTGCATAGCACAAATATCTCGTCTAGTATGGCGACATGGGATGAGCTGAACATCTGCCTTGTTTCGGCTGGATTCCTTCTCTGAATGGAACGTGGTGTGTTCACCTAAAATATGTGAGGCTTCTATAGGTTCCTATTGATACAAATCTGGTAGATTTAAAGGACACTAGAGACCTATTCTTACAGACTAGAATAATTATTACGTGTTACTGTAGCGGACCGTCGCTCAACGAATTATCCTGATTTTCAATATTAGATAATTTTGCAACAACCTCAAACTATCCATTTCATTAGTGAATCCTTTTTTTCATCGTATTAAACTCACAGTAGAAACTGCGTCAGGACCTTAACAAATGGATCCATAAGAGATTTTGATTGTATTTAAAAAAACTCACGTAATTGTAATGACTCACAAAGCTATCTTGTCCCAAACTAGCAGAGTTTGAGGTACTACGGGTACTGGACAACTGATAAAAATACATTTATTTATTTATGTATTCAATGAAACTACACAGAGTAATAATTAACAAAAAGTGGGCACAATTTGGAGCTACAATTTTTTAAATGCGGCTTGTTCCTTAAAAAGGCAGGACCTGAGAAGTAGATACTGGCTTCCTCCCAGTGACACAGTATTGTTAATCATTCATAGGTACATTAATCATGATTTGTCCAATACTAGTTATATAAGTACACACAATTTACATTGCCCCACTTATAAAACATAACCACTTTTATTTTGTAAATACATACAATACACATAGAAAACACTTAAACTCCGGAAAAAATATTTGCAAATCATGAAAACTTTTACATTTTAATTTCACTGAGACTCGATAGTTAATCAAAGCAAGTTTACGATCTTCAAAAATAACTTACCCGATTTTGATTATTTACAATTATTATGTAGTCTAAAGACAGCTCAATATCATGACTTAAAGTAAATATTTATTTAAGAAAAAATATTCCCGGGGTTCATTGGTAATTTTAACAAAAGTAAAACAGAACTAGTTTCTCTTGAATAAATAGTTAATGTAACTTAATGGTACTGCCCAGTTGGATGTATTACATTCATAAGTACTTACAATTTATGTAGATTTAGTACAAGCGTATAAAAAGTCACACTTTCATGTTTCTTACAATAAACAACGTTTAATGTCAGTGCTCTATTATAATACCTCGTCGTTAACGCTTTGTATTTAAAACCTTTCCAATAATAATACGTTTTTAATAAAGATACTTAAAATATTTAAAGTGATAGAAAAATTATTCATTTTCAGTAGATTAAAATTTGAAGGGAAATTTAACCATTAAGATTTCTACTTAGAACCAGTCCATTTATATGACCTGTGAACTGCGATTGTAGCAGACTCTTAAAAGAATTTTCGTTTGTGATATTGAAACAGGATTCTTATTTTTCAACAACTTAACCTATTAATGATGACAATCATTGCGACCTGTTCACAACGTAATTCATATCTCACCACCGTTATAGACATGTTGATTCCCGTGCATATACTGGGGACGTGGGAGAGCCATATTGCCATCGTCAAAATGGGTTACATCGAACGGCGTGACACAGCCAGGCTGATAACCAGTGTTACGCTATTGTTTCCTTGTTTATTTATTTATATCTTTATTGTGTAAATAAAATGAAAAAAGTAACAAAACAAAAGAGTACCACTCTTTTGTGTGATGTATATAACAACATAACAATTGGCGGTTTTATCGCTTATATCGCTCTTCCAGACAGCATTAGTATGGATTTCGGGTGTTTATGATTTGAGGCAGTTGAGCAAACAAGAAAATTTTCCTTATTTTTAGCCAAGTGGGTGAGATGACTGGAGACCAAACCCCTGATTCTCGGGGGCACTAAAAGAACAAAAAAGCATAAAAATAAATTATCATATTTCATTGAAAGTTTTACCATCTAAACTTTTAGTTCATAAAAATTGTTACACGTCCTTAGCAGATGGGCTCTTTATAACGCTTGAGCTACTTAAACAACAGTATGAAATATTGATTCTCTCGAAGCAAAGAGATTTGCTCTTAAACACAAGATTTTCTATGATTATGTATGAATATTCCTTTGAGTCCAAAAACCAATTAAGTTATTATCATAATAGTTTGTTTTTGCTTTCAAAGAAATATAAGAAAATATAAAAAACATGGTCGAAGGTACGCTTTTGTGTAATAAAAAGAGTATAATATCTGTACATATATCTATATCTGTGTATCTGGCTTTTCGTAAACATATTCAAGTAAAATAAGATTTAAGACAAAAACTTGAAGGATAATTAAATATGCTCATCTTTTACGGAGTTAGTTGAAAATGTAATACAATTTCAAGATATTTACAATTTTGCTATTTAGTTCTTTAATTCAAGCTTAGTTTTAGACTTGCTAACAAGCGGCGTGTCTAAAATAAACCCCAAGTCAAGCAGCTTGCAATGCGGTGTCAATTGCGAGCTACCATTACATACACCTTAGCAGATAAGAGTCGGTGGTGTCTACTTATATTTTATGTGTAATTCACTAGTCAGTAGATTCTTTATGCCTCCTAATGTGTTCCTCCGTTGTCAAGGTAGTCAGAACAATGGGATATAGTGTTCTAGCGCCACCGCGCCTGCTGCTAATGGGAGAAACGTGTTTCCAGCCTGTTACAGTTATCACTGAGACGCTGACACACACTCATTGCTCGCTGTTACGTCTAGGCTTTTAACCCGAATAGCTGTTATGGATATTTAGGTCAACAGCTAGAGGACAAAATGTTACTGAAGTTATTATTGCGTAATACCTGGAATATGTAATGTTATAGTACTATTTTTTTCCTCATTGTAAATACAATCAATACAGAACGTTGATCCACCCTATGATGGGTTGGTGAGATGCTCCTGAATTATTAGGCCTCCTGTCTCGCACTTACCAATGAAACACGACAGCATGACGCTGTCATTTTAGGAGTGAGGGTAGTGTCGCCCTGGTTGAGCCTGCCCATTTTTGCTGATATCGTTATAAAACTTATTTCTTCCAAATATTTATCCTTTTTTGAGACACGATTATAGACATTACAAACATTATATTAATTAATAATTTAGACTCAGTACAATACATCTCGCCCGAGATTGGTGGGATCCCCTATTCGAGATTCCCTTTCCCATTCCCTTATCTTTTGTCCCGTATGAAAATGACATGAATACATTCCCGAAGAAGGATGCTTTCAGGCAGACTGTCGTAAATGAAACCGCCCAACCCATTTGCATAACTTTAAGCAGATTTTTTGGATCTTTTTTAAAGTGAGGTCTGTGTAAGGCAGTGCTCTATTAAATCTGTTGACGTAATAATGTAGTAGTATAGCTAATAATGTAGTCCTTCACACAACAAACATAATTTAGTCTTTATATTACTGTACCTGACACTTACCTAACCCATTTCTTATTCTTGTTTTCCACTTTAGGGGGGGTCGGTTCTCCTTATATTTCGGCGCCAGGATAGTCAGTGCTGGGTTGCCGTGTCAGGTAATTGGGTTATCTTCATGAGATTGGCCATACTAGTCTACCAGTTTAAGGGCGGCTGTCGTCTTCCTTTCTAACCTTCCGGAAGTGCAAGTGCCTTCTGGACGATATACTCGCTGTATCACTTTAGACGAGTTTCGGTGACCCTTTCTGAGATTGGAGTCACTTTGAAGTTAACTCGGACATATTAGTTTCCAATTTTGTCTAACCTCGTCACTCCGCCCGACCTTCATAGCATCTTCGTTACGCCACGTGCAAATTCTGAGCAAGTGTTTCCTTCACTGACCAGCTTTCAGTCCCGTATAACATCTGATCTTGCTGCTATCTTGTACACTTTTCCTTTGCCTTTACTTATCCTATGCTTGCCCTGGTCATAGAAAACTCCAGTGAGTGTACGCCATTTTTACCTAACTCATTTGGTTAAAATTAACTCACTTTATGTATCAGAATTATGCAAAGTTATTGCCTGTTCTATCTTTAATGAGCTTGAATGTACATTTCTTTTCATCTGCGTCGCTTTTCAATCATACTCGACTTCTATTGATCTGAGGGTGATAGTAACGCCAGTCAAACACATTTAAAAACAAAGTGACTATCAGATATTTTCGACGTTCATCATGAGCGTTGTATTGTTCAGCTATTGTGAATCTTTAGTTCAATTCTTTGGCGACAATGAAATAAAATATCTGGGTTAAGCCAATCGCCATTAATTAATCTTATCTCGGTCCTAGATCTTGGAAGAATTATTAGATAGCAGGAGAATATATATACGATATTTCTATGTATTATCAAATGATTTTTGGTCTTAATTTGTAAGAAAGACTTGGAAAGCTGTGCTAGTGTTATAAATTCATCAAAGAGTTTCGATTGTAGAGACAAAACAGTTTATTCTAATGTTTTCTCACATTTTACAATGGAATTATTTTCCCGGACATGCTCTTATCGCCTCAGACAAATAAATATTATCAAATATTCATTACTAATCGACAATCCATGCAAAGTATTTTAAGTTATCTCATATGTAAGAGTTTACAGTTTATTACCAATTTTTTTATTATTTTTTTTATTAATAGGATTTTATTTTCGCAGTATAAAATATAAACATCCGATTTGTATGTTCCTGTATGTGTTTTATGTTATGTGATATCTTTGCAAATTGTGAATATATTTCATTATTTTTGTTTTAATGATTTTGGGCTTACTCGAGGCAAGTTACAATTAAATTTAGAGGTAATACCTATTAACCTTCAAGAATATGGCAGAACCAGACAAATGAACATGAAATTCTCAAATTATTACTCAGATTTCAAACGCTTTAGTTAATTCCGTTTGCACAATTTAAATCTGGAAAATTTTATTTTGGGTTTATCACATCGCGATTGATATCATTCTATATGTAATAACAATATAAATAAAATTTATTTTATACAAAGTATATAAGATGGAATTAAATATATTTTAAATTGAAGATCTACACGGCATATTTATAAATAAAGTTTTAAGTTGTTAAGTCTATGGTCGAAATACATTTTTGTAGTTGCTTCAGTGTTTTCGATATTAATCAAGGGTTTGTATTCAGTTCACCATATCCTATAGGTACTAAAATCAATAAATAAATATAACCAAGCTGTTATCAGTTTACACAAATGAGATTTTCCAGCTGCATTGTTTAAATGGTAAATATTTTTGTAGTATTTCATGCCAAATATCAGTCGTGACAAGGGCGTGTGCCGTATCGATCGGCTATGAGCCGTGACACGCCGTATCTAGTCCCTAGCCATACAGAGACAAATGTACACCACTATTGATTTGCTCAAGATACATTGAAGCTTCACTACGAAAGTCAAGGATACCACCATGGTTGAAAGAGCAATGGAAGGAATTATAAAGAAGTTTTGTACTGCATTGCTCTTTGATATCTTCCGCAATGGTTGTTTGCGGTTTCGATGTTAAAGCAAATAACGTTACGGAAGTAAATGGTTTATTTGTAAACAGTTTCTGCAATTCATTTAGTAAATCTTAGAGCGCAAATAGCTACCTCGCAATAGCTACCTCGCTAAATGCCGTAACATCCCGATGTACTAGGTTCGGTTCATAAGAGAAATGATATTTGTTCGATTTCATTATTTGCTTTGAATCATGGTGAACGTTCTGATTGCGGGAAATCACTTCATTTTAAGCTGGATTTTTTTATTAATTAAACAAGTCTGGTTATTACCGTCATATGACCATTCTGCTTTACCCACTCTTAAATAACATTACTACATTCTGATTACATAGATAGAAAGTACTTTATTTGTAAATCGGGATTATTTTACAGGTCGGGATTATTATCCAGTCTATACGCAGTGGTGTGTACGGTGTATAAATTATATATATTGCAGTGCGTTACTATTTCGTATTTTGCAAATTAGATTAAGCTTATTACTATTTCTATCAATCTATAATCTATTAAAACTTTGAAATAGTTTAATCGTTAATATAAGAGATAAATAATTTTTTAACATTAATAAATAATTTTTTATAAGTTGGATACAGGATATAAATTGTTAATTTAATTTTTATATATTTCGTTGCGATATTATATTAAAGCAAGTTTAACAAAAATATGTTATTTAAAGATCTTATTCTTTGTTACATATTTGCTAATAGTCATCGTTATCTGAAAAACAAATCGTAATATTTTATTTTATCATTATGACATATTTATTTAGTTCCTATCACAATCTGTTCTTTTCTGCATATTACCTTTACAAAATAATGTCGATATTTCACATCTGCCAGGCGTCCCGTGACGGCTCACATTTTCCTTTATTTATATAATATAAGTTGTGCTGCAAATATTTAATACACAAAAAACAACTTTATGAGTTAGAGCAATTTCTCCCAGAACGACCTTGGATGGACTGCTTTTAGTTGTGTGAAAAATACTATTTCAATTAGCTCAAGAATACAAAGTCGTGTTCGTAGAATGTACTTGTTTTAATTTATTTTTCTTTTACTTGTGAATAATAATCTTTCAGCTGAGTTTATTGTTTTGTTTCATTAAGAGGTGATAAAAGACAGTGAAGATAATTTAAGACAGACCTCGACTCAATAAAAATAAGGACCTAGTAGTAAGTAGTGAGTACTATCTACCAATAAAATTAGTATTTTTGATCTTAATACACGAAAATTGAACGAAAAAGTGGTTCAAACCTGATCGTAATATTACAAAACCTTTATTAATGTCAGCGACAACTATTGAGTATATTTTGTGAAAATATTAAGTAAAAGATAAAATAAATTTGTTTATTTTATAGTAACAAACAAAAAGCCAAATAAGTGAACCTTTCCTCTTTGGCTTATTCAAAATGAAGCTCATTTTCCTTCGGGTTCAGGTCGCTCTTATAAAAAAGGCGGGTTTCCCTTTGTATCAAAGTATTTTGTATGCATTGTTCTCGACTCAGAGGTTGAAACACATTTACATTTTCAATAATACCTACCGTTATAAGAAGATATATGATAGTCTGTTATTGGTTCTGTAAACTTAAGCTTAATTCTAAAGTGATTATTTTTGCTTTTGTTAAGTGTGTGGAAAATGTCCGTTTTATTATGTGTTCTAAGTTAGGCAGCTTAGTTTGACGTTTAAGCTGTTTCATAAAAGGATTAACTAACATTTATTAATATTTTACTTAAACAATTAATTTAATTATTTGAAATCAAACTGTTGTGCTATTTATAAAGTATAATATATTTTGAATTACATTGCGGGCATGTAAATTTACCTAAAATTCATCCCGTAGTATTCAATACATTTTTGCAATACGTTATAATTAAGCATATATAATTTAAAAAGCTAATAAAAGCATATGAAGATAGTGGGTCTAGAAAGAGAGTGAAAAAGAATTTGCAACCTTGAATGGGCTTATACAATCAAAATCGGCGGAGCAATTTCGGAGGAATGTGATTACAAACTCCATGAGAACAGACATTTATTCTTAGATTATTTCCTGACGCTTAGGATCACGTCTTATATCCAATTTAAACCAATGGTTTAGTGGCAAAAATTTAGCTATCTAAATTAACACATTTATCAAGGGACGAACATAATTACTTCATTTTCACCTTTACGGGAACCGTAGTTTGGTTGAAACATACTTTCATTGTGGAATGGGGTTCAGACTGTAGTAATATACTCAGTAATTATGCAGCTGGGAAAGCAGCCACTCTGCCTGGATTCGTCATCACCCTACAAGTTTTTTTTGCATATACTCAAAAAGTTTAAGAAAAACATGCATTTATTGATATTAATTTGAGAGGTTATATTATTTTGCTCTACAGTTTTATAATTTTTTGCTAGCTCGTGATTCCAACTTTTGATAGGCATCTC
This sequence comes from Hyphantria cunea, assembly GCA_003709505.1. Taxonomy (NCBI): domain Eukaryota; kingdom Metazoa; phylum Arthropoda; class Insecta; order Lepidoptera; family Erebidae; genus Hyphantria; species Hyphantria cunea. The sequence continues at coordinate 211,568 of PKRV01002005.1, forward strand.
AAATATTTGTAGCGTTGAGTCAAAAATTTTTTTTCATAACGTGATGTTTGTTCAAACAAGTTTTATATTTTATTAATGTATCAGATAAGATTGGCTTTTTGATCCCATGGTGTTTCGCAATAAGCCAAAGAATGGGATACTGTTACTGAAAAGAGTTCAAAACTGTGGGAGAGCCACGTTTTGGCAAGCATGAGCCGGCTCGGCCACGGCCTCACCGAGTAAGTGAAAATATCGGAAGCCCATACCTCAACCCCTCCCCCATCCCTCTCCCCATCCCTCAAAAGCCGACAAAGCACTTGTGACGCCTCTATTGTTGCGGGTGTACATGGAACGCGATAATCGCTTACCATCAGGCGAAATGACTGCTCATTTGCCTCCTATTCCATAAGAAAACCACTATAGCCTCAGGGCGTGTATTTACTATGTGAGACACTGCAGAGCATGGCGAGACTAACCCCTAAATAAGATAACACAAACCTTACTGTAGTAAATAGCAAATTCATTGCGATGACTGGTTTTTTTATATTATTTCTGCTTAATGTAGCACAAGCGGTCACAGTCATAAAAATATCCTCATTAAAACTCACTGCGCTTCAAGTGCCATAGAGAAGCAAATAGAGGAGGGTATTAGAGTTGTAAGATACAAAGAAAATGTCGAGTGACGAGGGAAGGGGAAAGTGGGCGACCTGTCCGCCACCGGAATATGTTTTAATTAAAGCTGTACGTCTAGTCTGCCGAGGGTATACAGGCTGAGTCTGCTTCAAGAGGAAATATTTAAGTTGCTAATTTTGCCGAACATCGGTGTAAGCAGGCTAATGCGGGTCTCCTGTTATATACGATTATAATATTTAGTGATTAGATGAACGGATCAGAGCTACAGAACATAATTTTTTGTTAGTATTGTAGAGCTCTTGTCTGAATTGAGTATTGGTTATTAAATTTATCGTTATTGTAAAACTAAAATAACATTATTAAAGGATCTAAATTATGAAATAAGTTTTTTGCTTCCGAGCACAAGTACTTTTCATAGAAAGTGAAATTGACTAAATGAGAACCTTTCTAATGTCAATTGTATATAATGTTGGTACAACGTTTTAATGGCCTGCATTGCCGATGTACTATCATATAAAACCGAGAAAGCTTCACTTCAACGCTATGATCAATGTCCCAGATGTCTTCTATAAAGTTTCATGGTATGAATATTAAATAATAAGTTATCTAACTCAATATAGAACATATTTTTTTATTAAAACCCTGAAATAGTGAAAGATGTTCTCCATTTTGGGTGGTTCAAACTCGGCAAAGGCATCTAAACCTAAGTTATCTATTCTTTTGCCCATAAAAATACCCTTTTCAAATTCATTGCCCTATTTGTCACAGTATTCTTGTACATCCTTTGTACCCATCCTATAATAAAACTAGTTACCCTTCCTCTCGAAACTGTGTCATTACGAGTTTAATAACCATTAGGTGCAGTCTCATCTGCTGATCACCCGTCCTACATACAAGATACCCGCCCTTCGAGCCGGGGTCACGAGCACATTGACCCTAGCCTCCACTGATAATAGGTACAACCTTCTAACTGGCTGTAGTTTAACCTTTGATTTATAAATTAACACTTTGACATCGTGTCTAGTATGCTAATCTTTACATTTATGAACTACTTAAGATTTATTGCGTACGTCAATATTTTATCGTTCTCGCCCTATTTCTTGGGAACACTTGACTTCTTGAGTCACTATGTTGATAAGAGTCATTTAATTAATTGTATATCATGAAAAAATATTTATTATTTACGTTTTTAAGCCTAAAATGAAATGAAATGAAAACCAGCAGTATAGATTAGCTAGATCTAAAGTGATTAATAAAATAAAAGACAGAACGATGTCACAAGGGAAGACGAGATTTATTCTACAAAAGTATACATTCTATATATTTTAGGGAGAATACATTCAAATTTCAACAAGATACTTTCATTCATTAACATACTTTGCCTTATTTCTTATAATTAGCCTGAAGAAAGAAAAAAAATTAGCCTTCAAAACATAAACTCAAATGTGTTTATAATGTATTTTGATTTGCAAATGTCCAGGACCATATGTCCTATATGCCTTAAACCTCTAGAAAAGAAGGAAATTACAGAGTTCTAGTTATCACATCTTAGGGAGGTCCACGGCTCTCCCATCACCGCATTCATAATATACATCAAGCAAAAAGATTTACAACATAAATAAAGTACAGATTCTATGATTACTATTACACTGTACTTACTGACTTTGTTTTCAAAGACAACTCCTGCATTAAGCATATAAATCCTGTGTCTTTACTAACTTACATGAAACTGGCACAAATAATGCCCATCCCCGGAACAACAATTTGTGGATCACACAAAGTGTTGCCCCTCGTGGGATTTAACTCTTAAACACTTGCCGTAGTAGGAATCAACGTTGCGACCGCTTAGTCCACAAAGGCCGACGTTGCAGCCATAATATACCGCAATTGACTTAGTATTACATAAAACTATAGATTCTAATGTCATTTCATTTTTGTTACAATACAATTTGTAGAATTTACTCATTACTTCTTTGATTCTCTACACCAGAGCATATAGGATACGGTTGTTCAGTATCGCACAACCATACATTACTATAAACTTAATCGATTAGCTACACCAATCGATTTGAATAAAATGATGCGGTATGAGGCCCGGAAGCATTCCGCATGTTTATTACTGTTATATGTAGAAATATAAAAATATAAATACATATCTGTATGCATATGTTCACGCAATACTACTATACCAGGGTACGCAGAGACGATGAGAGACTATTTTCTAGAACCTAATTTATACAATCTGCAAAACTTACATACACTTTCGCTGGTAGGAATTCCTTCGTTGTGTCTTCTTCAGTATACTGCTGGTCTTATCAGTAAATGTCTTTAAGGATATTTCTTTGTTTGTTATGGAATAGGGTGCAAACGAACTGACTTTGGAGGATGGGGGGAGGGGTTGTGGTATGGGTATCCGCTCCCGCAGAGGTACGCGAGTGGCGTGAAGCCGCCCGTCGAGCCACGATGGTTCGGTGGTCGCCGCGGCTGGAGGCTGCTCATGCTGGTTTCGCCACCGTGGAGGTACTCCAGCCGGTCATCCTCGAGTGGGCAGGGTGGCAGCCCGGGACCTTTTCTTTCCAACTGACGCAGGTGCTTTCCGGGCTCGGTCGCTAGGAGGGAATTGAGTCCCGCCTGCCAACACTGCGACGGCAGTGAGGACTCGGCCCAGCACACGCTNTCTTTCCAACTGACGCAGGTGCTTTCCGGGCTCGGTCGCTAGGAGGGAATTGAGTCCCGCCTGCCAACACTGCGACGGCAGTGAGGACTCGGCCCAGCACACGCTGGCGGTGTGCCCCGCTTGGGCACCGCAATATCAGGCCCTCATTGCAGTCATCGGAGGAGAGACGGGTTTTCCCCTCCAACTGCTACATAGGTCAGCCACGAGGGAGCCAGCGACGTTACGCGTGTGGCGTGCGTTGCCCAAATTGAGAGTCCATCAGATGTCGGTGCCCGCTTCGGTGCGGGCAGGCGCTGGGAGGGGTCCGGATGGCGTAAGGAAGCGGTTCCCGGATCCCTCCCGTCTCAGGCGCAGAGTGGTACACCGTGTGGTTTTAGTCGGTTCGATTCCAACACACCGCACCGCCGCAAACCCGGTGGGGTGAAGGCCCGAGTCCAAACGTAAAAAAATATCGCTTAGTCCTTCATTGTAAGTATTATTTTTTTATGATTTTACTATAATTGCTAAAAACAATCTTGACGTCTTTCACTATCTGTTTTTTCATTAGGTAGAAAACTAAGCCCATACTAAACTAAAAAAATAAGAATTTAGTATATGTATACTTTGATCTTCACATCTCAGGGTTATAAGTTGTTGAGTTTCTTTGAAATACTAACAACTTGAAATATATATGCACTTAACGCTAAAAGAAATAAAGAGAAACTATCGTAAGTCTATGTATGTAATATATCTATATATACGAGTATATATCTATAAGTCGATTCTCGTATTGTAAGTAAATAACTATAGTAATATAATTATTGCTAGTAGCATTTAGTAGCGACATCTGTTGACAGAGTTAAACACTAACATTTCTTTTACACGTTTTCTGTAGTTTTGTCTTGTATAATAAAATAAACATGAATTAAATATTATATTATAAATTTTTGCAACAAACTCTCTTAAAAATATATCTACTATTTTAATTATTTGATAAGGAATTTAAATCTTTTGTATAATAATAATAAATATTTTAGGACATTTAACGAGCAACGTCATATAGTCCCAAGCTAAGCAAAGCTTGTGTTATGGGTACTAGACAAGTAAGATAATATTTTTGTAAACACATAAATAACCCCCAAACTCTGAAATAAACATTGGCAGATCATACAAACTTTTGATCCGATACGGGAATCGAACCCGAGACCTCAAGCATAGTAGTCGCTTACGCTAACACTTGTGCCACCGAGGCAGTTAATATATAAAAATATCTCCATAATGACTGACTGTATCACCTTTAATAAGCATGTAAATAATTCATTTATCATCCGTGTGGTGACAAGGAGTATCACCACCCTATTAGGTAAATCCGCGGCACCGACTTGTCATAGCCATGCAGAACAATCGAACTGACCTGGGACAGGTGACATCCCAGGTGACGTCCTGCCCCAGGGGTGACTCCGATCACCTTAGCAATGGGGTATGGCTAAGGTGATCCAGATGAGGGACTCCAGAGCCAACAATGCATTCCTGGAGCTCCTCCCAACTGCCGAAGTAGGCCACTGCGAGGTTTAGTGGCTAGAACGGTACTCCGGGAGTCCCACACACGCCCTTCGTCTCCCACGTAGGGTATGGCGCGACAAGCATTACACGCGCAAAAAAAAGATAACCATACTACAAAGAGAAGGAAAACTTGATACAAACCCTGTAACAATCATACCAACGTGGCGTAGTAGGTCAAAAGCTCCTTTCCAAGAAGAGGTCTGTCGAGGACTGTCGATAAAATCATTGAAATAATTATCATTACACATATATACAAAATCTCATGAAATAATTCGCCAAGTCATTGCTTCAAGTAAGACTTGCCGTTTCAAAATCAATCGTGCACCTTTCGTTAACTGGTAATCAGACATAATACTCTTATATCATCAAATCGCGTAATAACTTTCCCAATCATATTTTATATCCTAAATTTTATAATCAATTATTGCAATAGTTTGTTTACAAAATGTTTGCTTTAGGCGATTGACCGAGTCAGTCAGGTCGACTGTTTTACAAATTAGTGCAATTTTTGTTGTCTTGAAGCGCTGAGTAAATTCTAATAAGTATTTACATACAGTTCGGTTAGTTATCGGTGAAGGGCTTTACTAAGCATTTCTCCTCCTCGTCGGAAAGTTGGAGGAATCAGGAAAAACCCAAGTCAATTGCTTTTTATATCGATCGGATATAATTAGGTACAGGATAGAGCGTAGGAAGAAATTATTCAACAAGCACACTTAGTAACTGTTTTGTTTGGAAGTTCCTTAAGGATTATTACTTATTTTTATAGTATTCATATCGTTTTCATTTTTTTGAAGTGTAGTAAATAATCTAATCATAAATCTAGACATATCTATGTATCTTCTTCTTCGTGTGTTTATTTACTTATATTATAAAATAAAATATATTATAGCAATACGTGGGACAGCCACATTTCAGTACGAATGGGCCCCCTTGACCGGAGTGATATCATGGCCTCAAAAAAAACCGGTGCAAAACAGCGCCTGTGCTGTGTTTCACCGAGTGAGTAAGGATCCCGAAGGCCCATACTCTAATCCCTCCCCGTCCCCCAAAGGCCGATAACGCACTTGTGACACCTCTGATATTGCGGGTTATCGCTTACTATTAGGCAATATGTCTGCTGGTTTGCTCCCAATACCATAAAAATAGTATTTATTTGCTTAATGACGTCACATACAAGCATACGCCATTCGCACTCCATTACATGAAATCACTTACCCCGGTTACTGCTAATTGAGATCAATAATTTACCCTACTTAAGAGGATAATGGTCCTTATTGATTTAATAGATATTCGAGAGACATGGCAGGTAATTATATTGTCAACCACTCCTGAATAGAATACAATTATAGCGCAAGGTTTGTCTTTAGAAAAATAGAAGTTCAATCGTTGAAATTGCTGAATAGTACTGAGCTGATCATAAAATCTGCGTTTCCCATAAAATTGAACTTTATGACATGTAAATGTTCGTTCAGCCGCGATCAACTTTTATCGTACAGTATAGTAACATGATGATACACAGCTCTGCGGCGCTACTTCACTCTACACGCTACGCGGATTCGTACCGACCGCATTTAAACCATATGTTTTCTAGTTACCGTACTAATGGGTACTATTTTAATTATTTATAAAATTTTATTATTATAAAATTCAGAAAAAGTCTACATGTCCTATAAAACATAATAACTTCTTTTCTAAAGTAACCAAAATCTTGTGCATACTAATTGCAGTGAATTTGTTATTCTTCGACCATTGATAAGATTGGTCGATTGAGGTGTGCAACCCTAAAATGTAATCATTAAGAATTAAACAGAGAGTAAAATTCTTCAATATGCTTTCAAGGTTTGATTTTAAGAATAAATCTTATCGCGGAGTACTTTACAAACATACATGAAACGGATACAAAGTACACCCAGACTCAGAACAACAATTTGTGGATCACATCACACAGTAAGAAAAAGCGCGGCGCAGCAGCGAGGTGTAACCGCTTAAACTACTACGCTGTCCGTGCAGTCGTATAAAGTATAATATACATCTATATATAAATATACCAATTCTTCTAAGCGTAATATCAAATAAATTTAGTTTTTTTCCTAAATATTGTTCCATCAAAAACCTTCCAAACCTTTTTATTTTCCCTTCGTAAAAAAAAGATCTTGTTGAAATATTACTTGCTGCCGATCAATGACTATTGAACTTAGTTCGGACTCTTTTGTCCTTTCCAAGAGCCACTCGCCTCCGACGAGCCGTTAACGTCAAATCAATGCGTTTAATTATTTCGAGGGTAGTTTTGTTTTTGACGACAGCATGGAGCTATATTTATCCCTAAAGCGGCCCATTCACATTACTACTCTATGGATTTGACTAAAAAAAAACCGATTCGCTTGGAGGGCTATAACTACAGTAATTATATTAAATTAAACTCTTAGATATTATTAACTATTAAATTAAAATGTTACTACCACTGTCATTAGTGCAGAGATGACATGCACTTAATATACTTTAAACGGTGTATACAGAACGTTACATATACATCATCATCTTCCTAGGCTTTATTATTCCCAACATTTGGGGTCGCCTACTAGTTTAACCGGTTTTACCTGAATATCAGTTTTTCGGTATCGTACCTCTGCTACACTAAGGGTGAACTAAATAAATTCGAAGGTTGGAAAGTTGTCAGTATATTTGAGGGTACTGACTTCCCAATAACGATTGCCATAGATGTTCATGACAACAGGGACCGACGACTTAACGTGCTCTCCGAGGCACGGGCGAGAAATATCGTCATGTTCCATACTCCGGGATGCTATTAAGTATTTCTTGTAAGAAAAGTCCGACCCGGGAATCCAACCCGAGACCTCTTGATCTGCAGTCGCTTACGATTACCGCTAGAAGAACGAGGCAGTAGAACAATACATATACATATATTTACAAATTTCATTTGCTTTGTTTTGGCAGATTTCCATTAGGGTTAACGAAATAATCGAATCAGAAACATTTCTAATTTTTACTAGAAACGGACGGAAGGGCTATAATATACACAGCATTGGGAAGTACGTCATAAATTATATGGGAAAGAAAATCAATGTTAAATATATATAAATATATTTTAAAAGTAATAATGAATTATTGGACACTATTAATTATGTATTAAATTGTTTAAACAAGGTAAGTCAAGGTAACTGCTTTCTTACGATATGAAAAAAGAATACTGAAGGTCCAGCGATCAAGTATCTGGTCGTACAATATCCCGAATAAACAATAAATCACTTTAGCGTTTAGTTACGGCTTATGGGACTTAAACGCATACTGAATCTGATTATACACTTCTTTCATAAATCCGACATTACAAAAGTGCAACTTTGCAAGCGCTATCAATTTTTGCTAACTGATTTTACGGTTCTTTAATGCAACTATAAATCTTTGAGTCTCTTTAATAAGTAAACAAAGAAAATAAGGTCGTTCATTGATATTGCAAATGGTTGCCAGTGTTTTTTATTTCATCTGTGTAATTTACGATTCTTCGCTAAATAGTTTATAAATACTATTAGTGTACCACTCAGTTATTGTCTCATTTATTAGGAGAGAGGCGGAGGATTCAAAGCAATTAGAATTGAGACCAGTCATTTACTATTTGTCATGTGGGACAAATTTTGCTACTATCCCACTAGTGTGTCTGTTGATGTTTTGGCAGTGTATGTGTGTTTCAACGTAGCATCTAAACTACGGAACCGATTATAGTGAATGAGTTTTTTCTGTAATAGGGGGTTAACAAGGAGACGTATCGCCTGATGGTAAGCGATTACCGCCGCCCATGAACACTCGCAACACCAGGGGCGTCATAAGTGCGTTACTGGCCTTCGGGGGTTGTGGAGGGGGATGAGGGGAGGGTTTGGGGCCTCCAGTATCCTCACTCACTCGGTAAAACACAGTGCAAGCGTGTTTTTCTGTAAAGCCGTGGTATCACTTCGGTTGAGCCAGTCCATTCACGTCGAAAGATATCAACAGATTTGTATTAATAAACTGGGTGATATGGCTATATAAATTTTATCGAAACTGTCATCGGGTCATAATTTTTTAAAGTTTTCTTATAGATTTACATTTTATATCAAATTATTTAAAAGAAGTCTGCCATACCTGTTTGATTACTGTATTATTTTGAAACACATATACATGATACATTTTTCTGCACTTGTTGTGTGTACGTTTGTACATATGCGACTAAGTGAAAAGCATTAGCCTATCAAGTGTAAAATAGTCTATGTCACCATACAGGTCGTTAAATCTTAGACTGATTACTCTCCCAAACAACATCACTTCTGTAAGTGCACGTGACAAGACACTCGTCTCAACAGCCCCTTCAGTCTGGATGTCAACGTGCAGCCTTAAGTGAGCCTCCATTACACGCCCTTTGATTTATGTTCCGATTTGCTCTGAAAGCTGTGCTTACAATTTTCGTGTCGTATGCTTCTCTTCACGCTTTTCTCAAGTAGCTCAAATAGGATATGAGCGAGCTTTGACGGGGAAACATATTTTTAGGATTCTAACGTTACGTGAATGGGTTACTAAATTTTCCATTACGAGAGTCCCAAGAGAATCTTGAATGTTTTGTGTTTTAATTTATTCAAATGTGGCATGATTGATTCGTTATAAAATGTTTATTGCATGTAATTAGAAACTTTTATGAATAAAAGGATTGTGACACGGCCCGCGGCCTATCCGGGAATCTCTGTGCTTAGTTAAAAAAACATGTCCGCTAACCAGGACTTCCAAGTATTGAACTCACAGATGTATATTGAAGATAACGCCCTGAAAACCATAATTTTAGTCATTCGTAATATTTTGAGAATTCATGATAAAATCGGCAAAAAAGTTTAAGGTATTGTTTACATGGAATAAGCAAACACTAAGATAATAAGCTAAAAAAACTTTTCTTCGTCCCAAAATCAAAAACCAGCCCCGAAAGACCCTAATTAACATTTCGGGAACTAGACCCCCTAATCGGAGCCAGCCACGGAAGCGAGAGAATCAGCAATAATTAACTGAGCCAACTCAGCATTTCGTTTCTAATTCATTTGGCTACTGAAACCGGGATTGCGGGCAAAATGTAGGCGACAAACTACGGCACCCTAATCAAGAACAATTGGCTACGAGATTGAATTTGTGACATCAATAGACTAATACTGACTGATGTCTCCTTTGTTGCAGGTCCTCTGGGCTCAATGCGGAATATAAGCAGCAGTGATCTTGGACTAAAAGAAGGTAAGTTTATTTACTATCAACTAGCAGCTAGACCCGGCTTCATAGTCTTAACAAACTTTTCACGTTTAGAACACTCGATCATGACTATTTTTAACAAAACAAATAACCAAATGTCTATCCGTGCGAAGCCGGGCGGGACGCTAGTTTAAGATAAAACCATTAGTCTCTTGAACAGTTTCTCAAATGTCATGTTCGATAAATATTGTACTCACAATAAGTTTGGAACGGTACGACCGATTAGAATAATAAATAAAAAAATAAAGATACCCATATAGCCTTGAATATGAAGTGATTTATTTGGATAAGGATTGATACCAAGGTACGAGTAATGAGACTTAGTTTGTATCAACGTCACTCTCACAAATTTTAACATCAAATGGTAGTTATTGTATTAAACTTTAACAGTTAGACGTATCTTACAGCAGATTTTTCGATGTCGATGTCCTCTATAAAACTGCAGTACTTTGCTCTATTGTCAATATTTTCGGCAGCACACGCAAAATAGGGATTTTTATAACACCTTGGATGACATTATGGAAGTTTTCATACGGATCTCTAACATTTTTGTTATAGGGGATGATTTAGCTTTTCTAACAGTGCGTGCCGTTTTTATGTTCTTCCTTTTTTATATTTCCTGGTAATGGCTGAGGTTGGGATGAACTGGGCTACAGAATGCTAAATAAAAAACCCTGGTCGGATATATGACTTCTGTTGGATCGAGATCTCTGTATCCTCAAAATCATAAAAGTACAGAACACATGAGGTCACTGACCTCTTAAAAATCCATACACAACGCCATCTAGAACAACAACAAGGAACTATAAATAAAATACTTAATGCTACTTGAACATTTCCTGTTAAGATGGTATTTTCAAATTGAAATACTTATACCGTGGGAAAGCCACGCTTCGGCATGAGTCGGTGTGAAACAGCGCTTGCGTTGTGCTTTACCGAGTGAATGAGGATAACGGAGGCCCATACCCCAACCCCTCCCCTCATCCTCCTCACCATCTTCCAAACACCTGTGGTGTTGAGTGTTTCCATGGGCGGCGGTAATCGCTTACCATCAGGCGATAAATCTGTTCGTTTGCCACCTATTCCATAAAACTCAATATTGTTTTCTGCAAAAAAAATAGTAGCTATTACCTGCTTTTAAAGCAAATGGAGATTAACTATCGTGGTCTGACCTTTCAGGAAACTGCGCATTGGGCGATGTAGTATACATGCCGGGAGATGAGTTCCCAGGTTCGACTCCGTGCGAGAAATGTATGTGTGCTGCCGGCGACGTGAAATGTTCCCGACAGGTCTGCGAGCCACGACCTGGATGTAAAGCTCTTCACCGACCGGATCATTGTTGTCCCACATATCAGTGTGGTTAGTAAAGCAATTTATCTAAATCTCGTTGACCATTTGCATTTTATGTATACGTAAGAATATATATATATACTATTTATACATATTATCTACCATATACTATCATTACATACTACATTCAATTCCAAATTAAGTTAAAACCTTCATGGCATTGTTTAGAACGACATACCTACCAAAATTGACTACACGGTTGGTCTAGTGGTTTCAGTGGTCGCCACACCACTTCCTAATGCGCTAAGTGTTGTGGGTTCAAATCCTACATGGGACAACACTTCCATAAAATGTTGTTTTAAGTCTGGGTGTACTTGTGTCCGTTTCATGTATGTTTGTAAAGATCGTCGTGACATAGGAAGTATATTACTAAGGAAGTTGTCCTTTTAAAAAAAAAATTCTTGGATTCTATTCATTTATTCCGTCACGTTGAGTAGTGCAGCTATGGCAGCTAACTTGTGAACAAAAAAAAATAATAAGATATCTAAATTATGCTATGCTTTGAGCACGCTTAGATAAATTATCTGATTTTAGTGACCAGTACGCCTTTTGGGTTGAGTAAATGGTAAAGGGAGTAGTCTTCTAAAAAAAAAATCAAAGGTCCCGGCTGAAGTCTATACACTAATCTCTATTAAACAAATAGAGCGTAGTGAGTTTATATGATCGCTTCTTCAAAAATATTGCTTTTTTACGATATTGCTAACTACCACATACCGCATTAAGTGACTAAGGCTGATAAAAATTTTCAGAGTGTGTGATATTAAAAGAACCCTTCTTTTCCCTGATTTGGGGGGCTATTTGAATAGTAGCAAATCATGTACGTGTACAGGCAGTAGCTATCTACTATCAGGTGGTTACCAATGATCCTCTTTAAAATGTCATACATAACCTGAAAATTATTATAAGAATCGTCATCATTAACGTGAATGAAAGATACCAGGATTAATCTCTACCGCACTTGTAACTGTCATAGCTCCTTTATAAAATATTCAAATCTGTTTATGTTTTGAATATCAATGAGGAAAGAAAATTATATTTACAGATTGCGAGCAAGAAGGTCGAGTATATGGCAATGGCGAAAAGCTGGTGGATCCTGTTGACCCCTGCCGCGTGTGCTACTGCCAGGGTGGGGAAGTGGTATGTCGCCGCATCGCATGCTTTGTACGTGACGATTGCACACCTCGTCTAGTACCAGGCCGCTGCTGCCCCGAGTACGACAACTGTCCTCTCAGAGGTAAGCATCATAAACATATTAAGAAAATACCAAGACCATGCTCACAATGTAAGAAATGACAGTCAACAAGTAAATATGTATGACTAAGAGTTAACAGATTCAAGGCGTATATAATAAATTATATCGCAGTATAGTGTGGCTTACTATGATACTATGTAAGTTTATTGAACTTGGAAGGACATTGTGTCCATAAACCAGCATAATACATTATTTTAACTACAATTCATAGTTCATAAACATAGCTTAAATAATTCTCATTCTTAATTTTAGAGGGAGTTATAAGAACTAAAATGTTTCATAGCTTTATTCGTTCAACATATATAAAACAAGCTCCATCAAAACTATTTTATAATGTTTTGTTATACATTTGTAATTCCAGGTGTTACGAGTTTACCTGGGCTATCATCGTCGATCCCCAGTGTCTCTGCAGCCGCATACGACGCTCCCGCAGCGCCTCTTCGAGAAAACATTAAACAAGAAATCACCATTAAGGAAATTACTCCTGTGTCTGAGATCCCTGTCATCACCGAGGTGAAGATTAAGGAGATTCTGCCTTCCCCCAATATTGAAGTAGCTGAATATTCTTCATCGAAGTCTCCACTTATACCACGAGAAGCAACTTCGGAAAAGAGCGATAAAGAAATAGATTCAAAAACAGATTCACCTTCGGTAGTAGAAGTTCACTTCTCTTCACCTGCATCAGCATCAGAAGCTTCTCTGTTCAGTGTGAGTGAAAATAATAACGAAAACGCACCGCCTTCCAAAATAAGTTTGTCCACTCAGGATTCTATGTATCCGTCTAAAGTATCAATAGTAGCAACGATGGGAGTTCCTCCCGCAACTTCAGAGCCTGTTGCTACTACAAAAGCTCCAATTATAGAAGAAGACGACACATTTGATCATAATCCGGCGTTCCCCCCGCTTCCGGATGATTTAGCTGTATTAAGAAATCATGAGGATGAAATTGTACCCGAGCCTGTTGTAGACAATGACCACGTGTCAATTCATGATACATTAATACCTAGTGCATCACCATTGTCAGACGAAGAAGTCAAAGATCTTGATCCACAGATGTCCTCTACTACAAAAGATCTTCTCGATACAACCACTACCGTTAAAGCAGAGACACCTAAAATTAATCCAGAAGTATCTACTTTTCAGCCGGAAGTTAAAATGAGTACCGAAGATATTAACTTAAAAGGAAGTCCTTTGCTTAACCTCAGATCTGCTATTCCAACAGAAATGCTGAATGCACCATCTGTAGTGCCAGAAAAAAATAAAGATAAATTAGACGAGACTACTACTGTACGTGAAGGAATAATATTTCCAATAATCACAACAACCGAAACACAAAAGACAGTTCAAGAAATTACTGAAAACCTTGAAACTTCCACAGAAATTGAGGCTAGTACTACTGAATCGCATCTAGCTTTTAAGGAAATTCAGACAAGTGCTGAGGATATTAAAATTGATCCTGAAGAATTTAAAACTACTTTTGAAGAATTAAAGACAACTCCTGAGGGAATAAGGACATCTTCAGAAGAAATCAGCTCGACAAGTGAAATTATTACACCAGTCCCGAAACTTGACGGTACTACCATAAAAAGAGTAGTAACTGAAATAGAAAGAAGAGCCAAGGAAGATGAACAAACTACTAGCGCTATAGCAAAATCTAATATTGCCACCGAAGTAACATCACAAACCGAACTCAGTTCTCTTCCAATTGAGACCAGTGACCAAAATCCACCTGAAGAATCCGAACAAACAACTAGCGATAAAGAAGTTTCTTCTACAGCCAATCCTATTGATATTATATCTAAAATACCATCGACTAGTTCTGAAGTAATTACTGTGTCCCGAGCATCTTCAAATGAGAACACCGGCTACGAAAATGTTGAAACAACAGAATTTATTTTGACATCATTTGGGTCCTCCGAGACAGCGACAGATGCTGTAGAGTTAATTAAAATTTCTGCCAGTCCCGAGAAGAGTGCATCTATAATAGATGCTAACAATAATAATAAAGATAATGTGTTGACGGATCTTATTAATTTAGTCAGTGACGTAGCCGCTATGAGTGATCAAACAGATGAACCAGCAGCTATTCAACAAACCACAACTACAGCTCGTATTTCTGACTCTGAAGAACTGATACCAGTCAACGCAGGCTACAAAAGCAAGAACAAAAACTTTAATCAAAACTCTATCACAGAAATTCCACTTAAAAGTAAAAACCCAAACACTCTGAACAAACAAAAGATAATGGAGATTGAAGACGATGAATCAGAAAGTGTAACAGATGCACCTGCACCTAACGACAAAGTAGAACCAACCACTCGTAGACCTATCATAGACAACGTATCGGATGACATCAATATCGCCTTCAACAAGAGCTCTAAGAAAGACATCGAGATAATTACACAGTCGTATGTGCCAACTATCAACCGGCGGCCAACCAAAGTTGTTATGAAGAAGAACAATGAGACAATAGCGGCAGATGACTTGACTGCGTCGACGACAGAAACTACATTGTATACTAGCTTGTCTAATGAGACACCACCTACAGCTGATGCTGAAACGAGTTCACCGGTCGAACCGAGTAATCCAATGGAATCGCGTGCTACGAATGTTGAATCTGAGCAAAACGTTGAGCCAAATTCCCACGACTATAACTCCAACCTGACGACCGACCGGACAAAATCGACACAGTGAGCGGCCATTAACTCATGCACGTCGATGGAATCTCAGCTAATCAGCATTTTATAGAGTAAGTTTCGTTCTTGAAACTGTAAGTTAACTTAGAGACTATTAGTTATATAGGTGTACGCGTCCCATTTGGAATCGATCATATTCCTCGTCAATTGATCACTAAGGTGGAGAGTCTCACCTTAGGCTATTTATATTATATTTCGTATCTTAAGTAGACGGCCGGGCTGCCGGACGCTTTTGTGTGTATTAGCTGGACAAATTATTTATAATACTTTAGCGTAGGGAGCGAGCCGCACGGCCGTGTTGTGTCAAGTCGCGAGGCGCGTGGAGCTCTTCGCGTTAGCGGATAAGTTATTTATTTGTTTAGTGAGATCCTGAGTAAGGTGATCGATAAAGTAAGCAACCAAGCTAGTCATCATGTGACAGGGCCGGCGCACGCCGCACCTCGACGCCACGTTGCCATTACTTCTAGCTGTATTTAACATGACAACCGCAGACATTATGTAGCGTTAAGACATTCCAGTTAGACTTAGTTCCTCTGTGTTGGGTAAGAACAAACTGTTGCGTCCGCGTCAAGTATCAACTATATCACTAACAAAATTTGGTACAAAACGAATTTGATATTTAGAATATTGTCAACCTTTTGAAAAGTTTAGTACTAGATGAATTAGAATTAAATGTGATGCACGTACTGTTTAATTACTGCACTTAGAGATGGTGTAAAGTCAGAGTGTATAGTGAAACGAGGAGTATAGGGGGAGGCTCAGGCGTAAAGTAAGGTATTTATTGTAACTACGTGATGTACGTACATTTAAACGTATACCGTTTATGAGTTCATTGCGTTCCAATTGTCTGCTACGGTCGGTTCATTAGTTGTCTCCTACATGTAAGTGCAGGCGCACACAACCCGCTGCTCGCGCGGTGGGTCGTGTGCGACGGCATTTAGTGTGGCTTCTTGCTCCGGAAGACTACCACTTTTCCCGGGCAATAAGCGCACGTGCTCACTGTATTATTTAATTATTAACAATTGTTTTTTACAAATAAAAGAAACCTAGACTGACGTTTTGTTTTATTTCTTTCATTACTAAACACCTTATCAACATCTCTACATCTCACCTGGTAAACATATTTACATATATTAAATATTTACATGTTATAGAATTAATGAATTACATAATTGAGGAATAATTGATTGCCTTTGTAACGCAGTGGTAGCGTATGCGACTGCTATGCTTGAGGTATCGGATTTGATTCCTGAGTCGGACCAAATTTTTGTATGATCTGCAAATATTTGTTTCAGAGTTTGGGTGTTTTATATGTATAATATGTGCATATTTACAAAAAAGTATATATGTATTTGCATAAGTTGTCCAGTACCCTTTATTCAAGCTCAGCTTAGCTAAGGGCTAGATGGCGTTGTGTGCAAGATGACCGAAATATTTTAATTACACCCATAACATTTTACTATATTTTTCTGGGAGGCATATTGACCAACGACCTCTGTCTTAACAATTAGCAGGTATTGAAATTGAAGAAGTTCAGCTTATTCTCCCTAGATGGCGTTTGTATGTGGACTATTCTAATAAACTTAGACATTTTAGAACACAAAAGTAGCAGCATAAACTTAAAAAAGGGGGAAAAATAAGTCATAGTTTCTCAATTCATATTTTTTATTTGATAATGTTTTTCTTTACTGAGAATAGAATGTTGGTTAATGTATGTAAAATTACAAAAAAAAAACACCCCACCTAAATAAGAGCAAACCTGTAGACATATCACTTACATTTCTTTAAAAGCGAATAATAATGGAAATTATTAATATTTTTAAGCGAGTTATCTCTATATTATAATAATGTTTTCAAACTTATAGATACAACATACATAATGTAGCAATAATCTCTTTCGTTAAAATTTACTAAATAAATAAAAATTTATAACATCTACCTGTACAGATATTTACCCGCTCATTGCTAAAGGGTTGAACCGTTTCTATGAGGCGTCAAGCATTTTGCAGTATGAAATATAACAATTTATAAAAATCGACCATGTTTACCATAGGCTAAAATAATCCTGTCTTATAACTGTTTGTTGTGTAGTCCCTAGATGACGTTACTGTTGCCAATGTACGTACGTACATACGGACATAGAAGTCACTTGCCTGACAAGATTCGAGTGTTTTGACAAGACGGAGTCTATTAGTTGAGCCAATTAACAATGTGCCGATAATTTTAACAGCAAGTAAAGGTTCTACTGTCCTTCAATGACTAAATAAACTTTCAGATTATTGGTTTCTCTGTTCAACTGTTTCCTTTTCTATTTTGGATCCTTTTTTATTTATTTATTTAAACAACCTCATTGCACACCACTAGAGTAAAATGTACAGAAATACATATACGGAGATCGACATTAGGTATTGCAATAGGCGGTCTTATCGCTCACGCCATCAATCGTTAAACTTTGAAGCATTGAAATTGCCAATATTCAATTGGTCCTGGATTAAAATTTCATATTATAATTGATGTCTTATCCAGCATTAAGGCGAAATGCCTTGAGACATCAATTAATCATCATTTTGTACATCAATGGTTGAGGACACGATGCACCCCCCACTATGGAGCGTTGAGTCTCATTGCTTCACCGCCAACGCGAAGGTCAAAGCCTTGTATGGAGTACACCTGACACACTTGCTGCTGACGGCAACGTAACTGGTTACCATATTATGATGTGGCATAAATTTGCGTAAAGAAATTGTAGCTCGTTACATATCTTTACGTTGAGTCTAAAAAAGTTCGATAAAATTCTTTTTACAGAACTTCGATATCGTCTAACATCCGCTTGGTTAGTTCTGAAGGTATATGGACAGTCCTAACGTGTAAAGTATTAAAGATGAGACGTATAGGAGTGGACTTTAAGTTAAACATAAATATCGTAAACTTCCAAAAAAATACATGCCCTTTACAACCAAACATATTGGAGATTTTTCTTTGAAGGCTACAACGCACAAAATCTTGTTTAATAACATCTACTGTCTGTCTGTGTGAATTAAACAAATATATATATATATATATATATATATATATATATATATATTTCTGAGCGATAAATTTAAAATACCTCGCGAAGTGATCATAAATTATTGTTTGGGCCCCTATAAAAGATGGTCCAACGACCTGGCGAAGGTCGCTGGTGTTAGATGAGGGAAGCACAGGACCGGTTGTCGTGGAGAGGCTTAGGCCTATTTCCATGCCAGTCCGTCCAGCTGTCCAGGTTCACGTATTTTGCCTGAAATGATGTGCCACAATTTTTAAATTGTTAGATGTTTTTAGTTTCGATTCCTAAATCGTGTTTTGTTTGTTGTTTATGCCTTATTTTTGTCAATAACATAATTCACATGTTACAAGGAACTTTGGCTAATTCTAAATAATTAAAATAAACAAGCTGACCGTGCCGTCTAACAGTCAATAGATGAGCAGATTATATTTAATGAGTGCTATATTTTTTAACATAAAAAGTTCTATTTTGAAAATTATAAAACTTGGTCAAGCCGCTCTTGCGTTCTAAATGGTGTTACTAACGCGACTTTATTTTATAGGTATACATAGATAGATACTATTACTGGTGAATATGGTAAACATATAATAACAAAGATAGGTATATAGTTACTTGTTTACCGACTTTACCCATATTAATTTAAACTTAATCTGAATAATGAAGTTAGTAAAGCACCCAGAGCTATTTACTTACCCAACAGAATATAAATAATAATAGAATAATAAAAAGAAAAAAAAAGAGATTTTTCGTAACATTAATTTTGACATATCTGTCGGAGAAATAAATAAGAAGTTCAGTGAATTTCGAAACGAGCTTCAATAAATATCATTTCATTTCGTGTCGAAATTCGACCAGAATTCACTTCTTTTCTTTTTTTATCTTTCTACAAACTTTCTTTTCCTCCTCCCTACAAACGTTAACTGTACCAAATTTTATACTCCTCCTCCTGGTTTTGAATTTTGCCTTATTTATTAAAAAATAGATACATTCAATAAATGTTACGGTAGTATTCAGTCCATGATACAGAAGTGAAGGTGTTTTTTTACACACAGACACAGAGTTAAATTTCAGAATTTTTAAGCCTCTTCTAACCCTAGGTCTCGGGAGATCACCTCTATTTATCTCGTGGGTGACGTCAGAGTCGACTAAATAAGTAATTATATAGCAGTTCCGAAATGCTGGCCCTCGGTCCCCGCGATGTTAAAATATGGTGGAGTGTGGGATAATATTGTGTGTGTGTGATTATTGTTCTTGGTGTTCTTATTTTGTTATTGTGTATATTACTGTTATGTTAAATAGCTTTAAGATTGGTATCACTTAGGCTCAATTGAAAACCAGCGTCAGACTTTTTGTGTGACACAATGCTGATTTGGGTCCATTTTTGACTTTGAGAAATTGTTGTATGTTATATTTTTTATTACAATAATAATAATATTTTCCTTTCTGTTTATTTCTTTTTTTCAAAATCACTGCCAAGAAGGGAAAATTTGAAACAAACTCTTTATCGACCTCCTTTCGAAGGCTCTTCTTAGCTTTTAACAGTTCACTGCTAGACATAAGTCTCTACCTAGATCCAGCAGTAAACTGTGAAAAGCTGCTTTTGTGAACCATAAAATTCTTACTGTGCTGCTAAGCACATGAATTTGAAATAGGCAGAACGTAGTATCTTTACATAGTATCAAATAAAACCAGTTTCCACTGGCTGTTCACTTAAATCTTTTAAACTACTGAAGGGATTTTAATTAAGGTTTAAGCAGTAAATAGAGTGATCCAAGAAGAAGATTTAAATGTGCAATACATGTATATTATTGTAGAGGAAATTCGAGAATTTCAAAGACTTGTGAAGCGGATCTGGGACGATAGTATTTGTATATAATAGAATTACAATATATATATTTCGAAACACCCATACGTTATTTGCATTGACAATATTGCGATATACAATTTTCAATGTCATAGCAAAAGATTTAAGCCTCTGCCTATTATATCTATGACCTTTATCAAATGATCGCTAAATATGCATAGATTTAATTAGCCATATACCTTACAAAGTTTGAAAAACTTTCGAAATAGTGTTGACTTGCTCCAAAAAAGGAGCGACGTTGTCTATTTAGCTCCATACTGTTTAGTTGGAACTCCCTCATTTATTCTGTGCTTTAAAATTGTTTTATTTTATTTAAAAGAGTAAGCTCACGTTCATATTCAGACATTTTTAAGTATACGTTCCAGAAACAAATACATGAATTATATTTAATAGTAATTATTCGATATTTCCAGCCTCCCATCCTCAGATTCGAAATACATTATAGTTTTATTACTCTATAAAATATGGAATTCCAAAAAAAGCTAATAAATATTTTAAATACTTAAAGTAGTTAGGTTATACAATACTAAAAATGACCGAGTTAGAACAAACTAACTACTAAAAGAAATTTTACAATATTTCATACTGGTTCTTTGCTGGTTTTCTTTTAAAACAACATTTCACTAAAGCATTACTTGCAATCTAAGACTATTTTTATTTGTTTATCAACTTGCAAAAACTTTTTAACATCAACACAATATCATTACGTGAGGTTTAAAGCTATAATTTAAAGCCTATTTTGGCTCAAGGCATTGAAGTTCTAAACGTGATCGCACAAAAGGATAAAACATCATAAATCTCCACACAAGTTGGTTAAATTGTGTGGGGCAACAAAATATTTGTGTTACAACAAAACAATAATAAAGCATCATATTATCTAAGGACGGTGCAAGTTGAAGCCTCAAGCGGGAACTTACATACAGATTCAGAATTGGGGATAAAGTAGACATCAATCAAGTAGAAATTTACACAAGCAAATTATCGACAAGCGTGGTGGCGTCGTATGATCGTATGGCATCGTTTATACATATATGTCTTTGTATGTCACAGTCAGGATTTTTTTCAGAAATTGAATTTTTTGAATTTTGATACAGCCTTTTTAGGATACGTTTCGTACTGTGCGGTTTCTTTCTGACATTTACCTGTAGGTATATGAACGACCACGTCAATGGTAGGTGCATTCGAGGTTGCTCTGCCTTGCTCCGTCAACAGTGACTAGTGACAGTAAAATAAAAAAAACATTAAATATGTTTAGTACCATATTTTAATGGCATAGCATATATATATAGTAAGCGGTTACCGCCTCCCATGGAAACCCGCAACACTAGTGGCGTCACAAGTGCTTTGCTGGCCTTCGGGGGTATGGGCCTCCGGTATCCTTACTCAAAGGTTGAAACACAGCGCAGGCACTGTTTCACGCCGGTTTCACTCCGGTCGAGTCGGCCAATGCATGCCGATGCGTGGCTCTCCCAAGTTACTATTTACTGATAATGTGATTAGGCTCTAATTACGTTCAGAATTTTACTAAAAAGCTTTAACTATGATCCGCTGTCGATGGTCCCACACACTATACTGCTTGTATGAAGAGAGCCAGTTACTCAACGAACTGTGAGTGTTGCGCATGCGACCTCTGCCGTGACCTGAGTTGAGCTCTCTTTATGATCTTCTAGCTTGGCTCATACACTTTAACGGTCATAATCAACTAAAATGTTCTTGAATGTTTCGAAACGGAAGTATAGTTATGTTTGTAAAGAAATACACGGTTTTAGAAGTGAATTGTGTTGCTTTAGCCATATTTTTCTACTCATAAAAGTTACACGGTTGTTTGCGCAAAAGCATCTTGGAAATAACTGATAATTAAAGCCCGATTTAGATACTTCCAAGTAATCTGAAGGATATTGGTATCACATTATATTCACAATGGACACACATTCACAACACATCGGAGCTTCTAATATGTTTATAACAAATTATTGATGTTTTAGTTCAAATTATTTATTTCATCAAAATTCATTCAATTTAAAACAACGACTGAGTTGATGACGAAAGTTAGAATCACAGAACACCAAATACCACTCTATCTGTTATGAGCTACTAATAAATAACGAATCTAGTTGGTTCCTACATTAGTACCAACAACATTTTTGTGATAAAATATCAATATTAAAAAAAACATTCAACAATGAAACTGTTTCAGCTAATGAGATTTTTAAAGTACATGAAATATTTAAAAACTCTGTGTATATGTATCTTTCTGATTCTTTCCCATTACTTTCTTATGATGTGTGGGAGTAATTATCGGAAAGAGACGTAACTGTGTAAGAACGTAAACTAGCAAACGAGCGCTGTTTGAACCTTTAATCAATAACAATCGTTAGCGCCTCTATTCTCTTGTATTATTGGTTAATACTAGCTGAACCCTGAGGCGTTACCTGCGGTTGATGTTATACCGCAGGTAACGCCTCAGGCAACTAACGCAAAGTTAGTCTAAAAAAATAATCTAAGTTACTCCTTATATCATCAGCTATGCCAGTGAAAATCGGTCCAGTCGTTCCGACACCGATAGGAAAAACTGACAGACAGACAAGAATTCAAAAGTAAAATCGTTATATATGTACCGAATTTATATATATATTATTTAT
>PKRV01002005.1:234600-359240 GCA_003709505.1 Hyphantria cunea
ATATATATATATATATATATATATATATATATTTAATTTGTCTTTATTGTATATATATAGTAAGAAATGTTACAACAGGAACAGTCAGTCATTATGTGCATTTAGTAAAATGCTGTTATTTTTATATTACAAACAGACACACAAATTTTATTTATTTATATACATTTTATTTTTACCACGTAACCTAGCGTTAAGATGACGTCATTCCTAAAAAAATTTTAGTTTTATAATAATATTTATGTTTGTAGAATGCAACTAGGCTGAAAGGGCTGGTCGCTAAATGATAGGTAAGTACTGGTAATACTGGCTCTCTTGCTTTCCCTATTAATTTTGGAGGCATAAATTAAATTATATTTTATTAAACAAAATAACTAAGATACAACCGTGAGGGAGCCGCGCTTCGGCATGCATGGGCCGGCTCGACCGGAGTGATACCACGGCCTCACAGAAAACCGGTGTGAAACAGCGCCTGCGCTGTGTTTCACCGAGTAAGTGAGGATACCGGAGGCCCATAATCCAACCCTTCCTCTCATCCCCAAGGCCGGCAACGCACTTGTGACGCCGCTGGTGTTGCGGCGTGTTGTTATCCATGGGCGGATTACCATTAAACGAGACGGCTGTTTTACGTACGTATGTTTGGCCCCTATTCCATAAAAAACAAAAAACTAAGGGATACAAGTTCATTTTGCGACATAATAAATATTAATTACAAAACGTGCATTTCAATTTGAAAGCTGACTTAGTTGCATCACTAAACAATTTACAAAACTAAGCTTATGTGTCATAAGTTGTGACTTTTATAAATTGCTAGTTCTATTCTACGGGTCGTACAGATTATGTAGGACAGTTTAGGTAGGTAGCATTGAAACCAGGTCATTTTTCTAGACGATACGTAGCTTTTAGAATGAAAGTAACTTAATTCAATATTGTTTTAATTTTAAAAGTTGTCTTGAAAATTCTTTAAGAGAAATGAACTCACGTGATAAGTAAGAAAAGAATAGCAAATATATTGATTGCATTTCTGCATTGCTATCTAAGTTTACATTGTTGTTCTTAAAGACTTTTTCTTACCTTTATTCCATAAAGTAAAACTAAATTTTGAGTCAGGTCTCTGTCATTCTGTAGATGTGCTATAGCCTTCTTTACCACTATCAACGCTTATGAATAGTTAAATTATTATCGGATGGTTCGCAGCCCACGCATCACGAACAAACAAACAATGTTGTTTAAACAGATATTAGATATCTTAGGATGACCAATTACCACATATCGTGCAACACAGCTGCATTTAACATCTTTATAAAGTATTCGCTGAATATGTAGTAAGATGCAGACTGTTGGGTAAAATTCACACATACTGCATTGCTCCATATTGCGACACATTGCAGATACCAAAGTACTACCTCCGCACACATTATAATATGATGCACACATTATGATCTAAGTGTACTCTTTAAAGCAATCTTATCAATCGTAAAGTTTATGGCTGCTACCAGCCACTCATAAGTGAATTCGAATTGAAATGATGCGAGATGAGATTAGTTAAATCGTAAAATAACTTTAACGAGTACTTAGATTTGCTCGAATGTTGTAATTGTGAGGTTATGATGCAGATTTACACGTTGTTGGTCATGTGGTGATGGAATAACGAGCGTCGCCACTCGTTGTAAGAGACGACTAAGAAGCAAACTGTAAAACAACAGCTCTACAAAATAGAAGGAAAACTAGATATAAACCATATATCAGCCCAGTCAGTGTGGTATTAGGCCAAAGCCTCCTTTGCAAGGAAAGACCAATACCCATATATGTATGTATATGTTATAAAAAGTCTCGTCCACCAGAAAATAATAACATTGTCAAATACCAGAAAGCTTTCTCTTGAGCAACTTAAAAGTTTAAGAACATACATAACTATATCTGTTAGGGCTATACGTTTTAATCTTAGTACAACATATCCTTTCACATTTTAAAACGCGAGTAAAAGTATTCAATTAAATTAAGTGCTTTCAGTATTACAGTTGATGTAACATATTATATCAGTACTTTTAATGATATATGTTTCAACTAGTTGAGAGCTAGCTAACAAATTGGAAATGGTATAACTTTTTTGCTACCAGTCAGATTATTATCATCATCATTTAGGCCTTGGAACTTGCCCTGTTTATGTCCCTGTTTGTGTATCGTCTCCAATCATAAAACGCACATAGGGGTACAAGAACCGGTTGTCTTCAAGTCACTTTGTCGCTTTCTTCACCTGTGTCTAGCTCTCATCGTTATTTTCTTTGATTCTTTTTTCTATCGGAAGATTTCAGATAAATCACGAATCATAAAATAAATTAAGCAAAACTCTTTGTAATATTATATTTTGCACCGAATTTTTACAAAAATAGGAATAAAACAGGCAAACGACGAATTTGCTATTGGTCTTGGTCCACTTTTAAACATAAAGCTTTCGTGATCGTCTTTATGTTAAGGGATATTGCGTAGTTTTCATCTTGTTTTTTAGATGTCCGGAACAGGAGAAGAAAAAAAGGTGAAAGTATGGTTATGGTTTTGGATCACCAAGTTTATGTAATTCGCATAGATGTTGTATTTCAGGTATACAGCGCAAGTATATAACTTGTCATTACGTTAAAATGTGTATCTTATATCCACAGCAAGTCCTATTGTCGAAAGAAAATAATATACAGACCTAATAAATACAAGTTATGATAAACGATGTGCCTTTTTTCTAGTCAATAGCGAATATTTGAAGGCAGCAAAAACTTTAAATGATTTCTCACAATTATAAATAGTTATGTAAATAAGTTATTGACCATATTTTTATTAGGCCATTAACAAAACGAGTATTCGTTAAAGATTTATAAGCAGGAAGTTCGTTTAATATTTAAAAAACCCGCTTAACATAAGGTTTTACAAGTTTATCAGTTAGGTACTCAGAGTTAGCCCAAAAACCTTGTGCTGTCACCATATTTTAGCGTTCGGTGTAGTATGATGGTTATACATTCTAGAATTAAAATCATTTGTACTTATACCACTATTTTATTTATGTTTACACCTGACCGGTTTCGCCTTATGGTATCATCAAAGGTTACTAGCTATATAAAATCTTCACATCCAAAACCTAACAACTACGGGTACGTGGAAATATCAGTGTGTCGGTGTAAGGAAATTGTATTTTGCAACTACGAGCAGACGTATCGCCTGGTGGTAAGTAATTACCACCGTCCATGGACAGCCGCAATGCTAGAGGTGTCACAAGTGCGTTACCGGCCCTTGGAGGGATGGGGGAGAGCAATGGAGGGAGAAGGATGGGGAGGCTTGGGGTGTGGGCCTCCGGTTTCCTCACTCACTCGGTGAAACACAGCCCAGGCGCTGTTTCACACCAGTTTACTGCAAGGCCGTGGTATCACTCCAGTCCAGCCGACCCATGCATGGCGTTTGCATTCCAGGCGTAATGCATGACCATTTAACTTACATACTTGGCGAACTGCCACTATTTGAATTCACATTTTATTACGTAAATATATATATTGATGGCGCGTGAGCAAAGTCACGGCGAACTGCTGTATATGTTGAATGGTAAACGACGCAGCACATCGCAATGCTATGTGTAGCAATGTGAGTGGGACCGACCCGATCGCCGCGGATAATCCGCCCGGTGATATAATAGAAAGCCGTTACTAAATAACTACTGCTTATATATTGTATTGGTTATTGTATTAACAATTATGTAATATAGTAATATAGGAAGTGTTTGCGAAGTATTGGACCTAGTCATTTATGCCATTAAAGAAGGGACTAAAGAACTTATAATGGAGACCACCGTCCCCTAGAATTGTGTATAAAAAGTACTGTTAGTAGTTGTATTTCACAGAGAAGGTTGTGCTTTAAGCGATAGTCGCTCTCTGTTGCGCTGAGTGTTGTAGCTTCCAATCCCATATGGGACAATGTTAGGTGTGATCTACAAACTATTGTTTTCAGTCTGGGTGTTCTTTTCTCTTTCTCGTATATTTGTAAAGTCTTCCGCGATACAGGGTGTATTTCTAGAGCGTGCATTTGTCTTTAAAAACAAAAAAGAACAGTTGCATTCATGTAAACGGAAAGAGAAAACTTGAAGTTGTAATTCATGTCTTCTTGTGGCTTAATTTAAAATCACATCTTATTACTAAACCACGCATATATACATGCATGTATTCAAATTACCTTCCCAACTTCTCCGAAGAAAGCCCGGCACACTAAGCGTCTACATAACTTATCAGCGAAGAGCGTGCAGAACTTTACAATTGGTCTCACAAAGGGAAGTAATTGTCTGAGAGAATATAATTAACAACTTTTGTTTTGCCACTGTCTTAAATTATTCGTGAGTTACGTGAACGACGTGGGAGAGACTTCCTGGCAGGGGGACTTCCTTTCATATGTTTTGGTACACTAAACTGAAACTTAGCAGGCCAATGGGGAGTCAAACTCATGATAAGTGACTGTTATTGGGCAGACTTTGACTTAGGACTACGCTTTTCCTTCAAGCTTTCAATTTTGAGTGATATGCCACGGTATTAGTTCCTTTTTCAATAATTCGTTTAATATAATTATCAACTGAGTTTTATCCTTTTAATATCGCGTTGTCTAAACTGTGGAAGTGACCAGTAGTTTTTATTTATTCACGTGGGAACTAAAACCACAAACATATTTCAACACAACACCTTTGCAATTTACAGTTCGTGCATAGTCAATAAAACTACAATATAATACTAGACACTACTATCACTTACCTAGAGTACCGTTCAGATGTATGATGTAATCAGATATTTAAAACCTTCCCATATCGGTAGCGATATGCCTGATGTACCAGGCCGCAGGTTCACATGTCAATTATGCGAGAGTTAGTAAGACTTGTTTGTTTCCGCAAGATCTCTGATGGACCACACTGACGACTTTCAGATACATTAATGATAAACTCTTGGATTCTGCTTATGCTTTCAGTCAGGGAGAGCAGAGTTAAAAAACAAATGACTTATTGGCGATTATTGTTCCTTCTGAACTACATTTTGATGAAATTTCTAAAAAAATCAAATTTTAGTTCCGTTATAAGTCACGTATGAAGTTATCTGAAAAAAACTTTTATTATTTTTTGGATTCTAGAACTAAAATTAATTTCCTTTCAAATTTGAAAGAAAACATACAAACTGAGGTTACCAGGGGGTCAACTAAGAAATTAATAACACAGAGTAATTCATTTCATTTATTCACACAGTATTGAAATTAATTATCAGTTCAGTACAGTGGTTAATTTTTTAATTTATAAATTATATGATGAATTCAAGGCTGTCATTATACCACAGAAATACACGCTATAGTACAATATAATGAAACCTTTAAAAACTAGTATTGTATCGGTTGCAGCATCGCGCTTGTTTTGTAAACACAATTACCGTCATTAATATCATTTTAAAGTTACTGACCATGACTTTATACAGCTTGTTTATATTACACTAGCCGATACCCGCAGTTTCAACCGAGGTATTACTCATTACTTCTCTCCTAAGGTATATAGCGTGATGTTACATATCAACATGTTTTATTAAATACTCTATTCAATAGAAAAATACTTTTCAAGTCCAACTAGTACTTACCAAGATTTGAAGATCAGTCGCTAATACAAACAAATTCTTTTATGGAATGCTAGCTGCACACAACTCTGAAATGAGGAACAAATTTGTTGAAAAGAATAGTGGTACCACTACTGTTAATCACTTAACATCTATTATTTTTAATTTTAGCGTCACGGTGTACTCTGAAACCCATCTATTTTACCTTTTGAAAAAATGTGGCGTCCCAGTATAGTTAACATCACGCTTAGACCAATGAGCCCTGAGCATGATTAAAAAGAGAGGAAGTTGCGTGGTTAAACTGCAAGTAATGTAAAGGTTTATTTTATAGGTAGTGTAGTTTACAAGGCATCCTTGGCGTCTTTCAAATGTAACTTCTGATGTATTTAGGATCATTCTTCTCGTCAAATTACCTAGAAGAGAATTAAATAAGTGCTTAATGTAAAAACTTAAAAACAACAAGCTTTTATCCTCATCAACAACCCATAATGTCCCACTGCTGGGCTCGGGTCTCCTCTCAGGAGAGGGTTAAGGCCATACGTCCCCACGCTGGCCAAGTGCGGGTTGGGGACTGGCAAGACAACGTTGTGGCTACGTAATCTTACCGTTGGATGTTTTTAAGCCGCCCGAAGGCCTCCAACTAAGCTTCACGACTGTTATCCTATGATAACAACCGGGACCGACTGCTTAACGTGACCTCCGAATCACGGAGACGCTCATGGTAACATGCCATCAGCGGTCACCCATCCAGGTACTGACCGCGCCGTCGTTGCTTACTCTCAGTGATTGTTTCTAATCACCGAGTGCAACTGGGCTATGAGCGCCTCGCTGGGCTGTGAGCGCTTCATAGCCCAGTGAGGCGCTCATATGCGGTCTACGTATACGCCTGGAATAAAGTTTCATGGGTGAATCAGCTGGCGACTGTGGTGTAGGTAATTTACATTCAGTATATACACCATCCCCACCTTCACCAGAGACCTTGTTAATAAAAAAACCTTTAAGCCCTTTTATTTGACACTCATATAGGGTGGGTTGAACAGAAATATGTAGGCCGCCATTTTGTTAAAGCGGAAATTTTGGATTAATAATAATACTGATTATAAATAATTACATTGCCATCAGAACTAAAGGAATATTTTAAATTTCAGCTCAATAAGAAATCGGAAAGTGGTTCAAATTTAACTTGCAAGACTTGATTACAGGCAAATATCGGGACAGGTGAAACTAAATAAAATCTTGTAATAAAAATAATATAAAATGCGTAGTGTGTTTGTGTTTTTACTTTATTGCATAAAAGTATTTATTGCGCAATGTGTATCAAATATTCAACGATCAATTTCACATAAAATTGTTTGAATACTATGTTGTACATTATGTAAATATTGGCTTTCGAAGATTTCTTAATCCGACTCATCATAACACCATGTCCTGTGGCCCCGTTCTTATTCTGTATAAATTCTGTATGTCATGAAAAGAAAACCCTTAGTTTATAAATTTATTTTGTTTTCTTTAGTCTGGACCTCCGCCAAGGACACGACGACACTACATGCTAGTTTTATTACAAAAAATAAAACTTTATCTTGTGCTACTTCAATTATGAGAGATCACAATATATTACGAGCAAAATCAAAGTAAAAACAATTAATTACAATTAATATGCAAAAAACAACAAAAATACACACACAATATTCATACACTAATATTCATTTTTCTTATCTTTATTTGTATTTTATTTATATTATATTTTAAGAACATATTCTGACGTACCTGACGTCACCAATGAAACATTGTTCAGTATAAAAGTTTGAACATTTATCTTCATTAATTCAAACTGTTAGAAAATATGTATATGTCCCTCGCAGGAACTGAAATAACGTTTTACTCGTGAGTCAGGAGTTAGTGCCTGCTGCCCTAGATTATTGGGCGAGGGAATAGGGAATATGCATAATTTTTTTTATTTCTTAATCTGATCATTTACATCTTTATATCATAGAATTTTTTTTAAATAGGCTTGAAAATTGTCAAACAAATTTTCAAAGTGAAATTTAAAACACTGCCTAAATTTGAGCTATTCAAACGACATTGACACAGCCAATGACGTCATTGTCATAGCGTGTTGGTTTACTATTCAGTGTTTCAGGTACTTAATACTTATTAACAGTTTTAATTGCTATAAAAACCATGGAAGAAGGTAATTTTTCTCACAAAAGCTACTAACGCAGTTTTAATTTCGACTCCGGTAATTTCCGTGATTCGTTGTGCGATATGATTTTAAATTGAGTGTCGATCTAAATAACGAAATCCTATCAGGCA
The DNA here is from genome assembly GCA_003709505.1 of Hyphantria cunea. Lineage (NCBI taxonomy): Eukaryota > Metazoa > Arthropoda > Insecta > Lepidoptera > Erebidae > Hyphantria > Hyphantria cunea. Next base: position 242,523 of record PKRV01002005.1, read on the forward strand.
GTTCCTTCCAGTATTGATTTGATATTAATGTGTTGTATAATGAATATTTCCTACTATCGTATAAATTTGAATAGACCTTTCGATAAATTTGAAATTCATTTAAATAAATGAATATCTTAGAAATAGAGAGGGTTAGTAATTATTTACTTTTTGATCATGTTTCATCTCTTTATATACAGAAAAATATTATTTTTCTAGCAAAATGAGAACGTACCCGTTAATATTTAATGATTAACAAACCAATAGTCACACATTGGCATTTATAATATTACGCAGCAGCAACAGCATCAAGTAACTTTCATAGTTATAGCGTATGATAAATTAATTATTTACGGCATTGATGTGGAAATATATAAAACTATACACGTTATACATTGTGCATTCACGTAACATCACATACAAAACGCTAGTATTTTCTAACGCTCTTAACTGACGTTTTGTAAGCGTTTTACGACTGACAGACAGGAATGTCTCAAAGCCTTTGGAATAGATCCAGACCCGGATAAGAGTCGTAGTTTTTTTGCGTTACTATTTTAATTCCAAACGCTGGGCTTTAATCCTCTGTGTCTGGGGCCGTGAAGTTCGCGGGAATAATAGCAGTGCGAGTTGTGAGTATTTTTTGTTTTCATTTATAATGATCAGCCTGACTGCAGGTTTTTATGAAGTTTTGTGTTTTATTGACTTATTGTTTAGAAAGTTTGACTTATGCCATTTTTATTAGGAAAAAGTTTTGTGAAAATAACATTGTTTTTTATATTATATGCGTATTTCGTCAATGATAGTACCGATACAAATCTAATAACTAACACATATACGAAATTAATTACTTTGACTTTCACCGTACCCCAAAGTATGTATATAGAAGACAAGACCCGAGAGAGATCAGGCGCAAAGCCGACCGTCCCATCGGCTTATGAGAGAGAGGGAAGAGAGAGTGCATCGATCTTTGAGCACACACTTGTGCTCTACAGTATTTCCTGCGTAGTTGGCTGGTCTCTAGACTGACCGATCGCCATGGCCGTCATCGGCTAGGAAAACGTCATCATCATTTAGAAGAAAAGCAGCACCTTATTCCTTGGACTAAGACAGAGGACTTAAAATTGTTAACGCCCTAAAAAGACGAACTCAATGCCTAGAGAACTCCGTAAAAACTTTGGAAAAAATTTATGTGCCTATGTCACCGGGGCCATTTTTACTCATTAATTCCCTTCCCTTTTTATCGCCGTTGTCAGGTAAAAAGGTTTCTCTCGGATAGCCATGTACCATTTTCTTCTTAATCATCACTTTTATCAAATTCTAAAATTGTTGTCTGTTTAGATCAGTAAATAAAAAAGGGGACTCAGAATTTACTAGTGATCTTGGCGATAGTTTCATAAGCTTATGCTTGGAATAGATTAACATTGCTAATAACAAAAATGACCTTTTGGATTGTGATCCTGTGTCCTAAATAAACTTATTTTTAAAGTTTTAAGCTTTTATTTTCGACAGTATGATAAACATGGATTAGTAATATTAATAACCACAATCGATTACAGATGAGCAAATCTTGTGGCCCGTGTAGATCGTCAGGACAGTTGCGCAGGCGCTTCTCGCGGTGAAAGTGGTAGCGCGGGGAGGGGGTGCCTATATCAGGCGGACGGCTGCGCGCGCGCACCACTCCGCAACTCTCAGGTGAGATATGGCTACACTAACAAACCCCTCGAGTGATTGTGTTAAAAAGTGGTAAAAGTGTTTTGTACTATGTGTACTTTTGATTAGCGGTAGGCTTTCGCGCTGATACGCATCTCGTCCGCGTTTATGTAACGTTTGAAGTGCTTCTAGAACGATCAAGTACTTGATAAAAAATATTGTGGTCACATGCTTTAGTTATCAAATAAGTTTAGTGTTTCAAAAAGCTCGATTAGGTCGAGGGGTTTCTTTGTTATGCCTGTTAAATAAGTTCTATTAGACATTTAGTAACGAATACCATTAGACATTAAGTGACAGTATATATATAGTTTAAAAAGGCACATTTGTACAACAATAAAAGCTCAGTTTATAGTTTCAGAAAAGTAAACATTTTCGAACTGTATTGAAAGCAAACCAGCATTTTAGAATTAATCGCCTTCACAAACGGCTACAAAACAATTAAAGTTAGTAAATTACCATTTTGTTTCAAAGTTTTGACTAATGACCTGACTAATTATAGTAGTCTGCTTATAGACGTTGTTATTGTTTAGTCTAAATCTTTCTTTTTTTTCAAAATATTTCCAAACCACATTGTTGTGAGTAGACCCTAATTAGTTTTTAAATATTATCCAAAATTCATTTTCGTACTTAAAGCTCTTATTCTGTTTGCAGTTTCTTACGTGTCGTAAGTCGATCTCCCCCTGGTCACAATGAAATCCGTGGTGCTCTGCGCTCTGGTGATGGTCGCGTGCGTGGCTGCCGCCCCCCAGAGAGAAGGCGCTGCCTACACCAGAGAAGCCATCAAACAGGCGCAAAGCACACACCTTATCCCTAAAGATGCTGAAATCCAAAAGGTATGTCATCGCTTCTTTTATGAGCGAAACAAACGATTTGTACTTATAAAGAACTTACACTGGCTGTTCGTTTTGATGTGAATACTAAGTGCATACTATAAAATAGTAGATATCCTGATTGAACATTTTTTTCTTACCGTTGGTGATTTCATATCTTTGGTTTGATTATCAAATAAATATTTGATTTGCGTAATTTTCAAATTAAATGAAAGAAATTCAAATCATTGGGCGTGTAAAGCTTTGAGATAAGTTTTTGGTATCCACAGAGTATTTAAGAGTAATTAAGTGGGTTCTATATTCTGTTGACTCTTTTACAAATAGGGGTAATTTATAGAAGTTTCCATATTCTGAAGATTAGTAACATTTATATGTACATAAATAAATAAACACAAATATACATGAACTGTGTATACTCAAGTAATTATTTTTATGTCTTTTGCGTTTATACTTCTATGTTTCTAAAAGACCAGTAGCCAGTAGACACATATACATAAATATATGTATTTAAAACAGGGTAATCAACCTATACATTATTATTTCAAGTAGTTAAAATGTTTACAAATATAATTTACATGCAAACTACAAAATAAGTTGTAATCTTAAGAAAAATGTCTATGATGCAATAAATTTATGCCTATAAATGACCAGATCGTCATAATATATGTAAATATTTAACAAACTAACCATTTAACCTTACTTAAACATTAAAATTTAGATGTAATATAAATATTTCAAAATGTTGTTATTATAATTAAAACATATACGATGATAATATATTATGTAGATCGGCAATATGGAAAACATGTATAAAATGATTTTGTAAAGAGTTATATTATTTTCTTATAAGAATTCTAATAAAAAAGTGATGATAATCACATGTTTATACATAAACTCATATTTCAAGTCATCAAAAATATGCTAATTGACTGAAAAAGATTTTTGTTAAAAAAAACAATAACATACTTTTTTACTGTCATATTTTAATTGAAATAGTTAGAATGTATCAATAGTTAGACACATCCTCAATTTAACAAACAAACTGCATTCATGAAACGCTACTTATAGGCTTTTGTTACGTAAGTAAATATATATGCCTACCACGGTCACGAAGCGCCTACACAGCAGTAAACCCGGTGCGAACGGCGCCTGCCCGAGCTCTCAGCTATTTGGCGCTAAACGATGTCTCATTATCTACTGTATTCGAAGATTTCACTTCCACTTTTATTTATTTTAATATATTTTTATAATAAGTTTGTTTGACTTCTAAGTACAAATACAAAACGGAAAAATGTTAAAAAGATATATTTACAAATTTACATCTTTCAATCCATGAATAACTGAAGTCTGTTCTCACTTATGCAGTGTTAATGTTTACCCAGCCACGGTTTTTTTTGTGGATTATGTCGTAAATATTAATAAAAAAGATCGCACTATCCCTAATATTATTGATAAATTTTATCGAAATTAAATTAAATGATTGTTTTACCAGGTACAAGAAGGCATTGAGTTGGCGGCGTATGAATCAATCCCAGTAAACCAGAGGATCAACTTGTTCGAGATCTTGGGTGACCAAGTTCCCTCCGAGGTCATCAACAACCTCCAGAGCCAGATCGACCAGATCGGGCACTAAGAAACGCATTTTGTTAGAAGTGTCAACAACGGGACGCACTTGTGGTTGCACTTTGATAAAGTGTGAGGGATTGTTGCGCACGCGCACCGTTCTTGATGCAACCGCCACTGCTTCTCGATGAGGACACGGTCGATTTACATTTAATTTATTGGAGATGCAAGTCGAGTACAAGACAGTGAATGTGACATTGTGCAACATCACAGTTTTATACGTTTGTACATAAATAATTTTAAAAATAAATTGGATGCGTGATGTCCAGCAAGCTGGTTTTGTTTTACGTAATATTTAGGGACAATGGTGTTATGCGGATATAATCCGTAACTCGATTACATAAGGAGGGTTGTGGCGTGCACGACACGAATCTGATAGCGGTGATGTAATCGATGATATCGTGAATATTCATAGACTTTCGTCTAGGTGAGAAAAATATTTGGTTGTTGAGCGTACCAAACACGTATTAAGTTTATGTTAATAGGAGCAACGTGTATAAATTAATGCTGTTAGCTAATATATTCACATCAGTAATGTGGTGATTGGACGGGTATTTATGGTACGTATTGGTAATCAAGTTTAGTAAAAACTAGCTGACCCGGCGAACTTTCATACCGCCATATTTTTTATCATACCAAAAAAAAATATTTTAGTAACCCCGTGTTAACTTCCCGCAGGGCCGCAGCGTGTATGACTAAGCGGGAATATAACACCTCCGGGTTTCTTTTTTTTTTCTATACACACCTTGACGTGATTATAACAAATACATTAATAACAATAATAATAATTTTTGGGCAGTCTTGTTGTGATTCATTTCAATGAATATAGATGATAGAGCTCATTAGGAATAAAAGACAGCAACATAAATAGATTTTTACTTTCTTGCAAATGGTTATAAGTATAAGAAACGATCCATTATCACTATTATAAATATTTTATAAATGTGAGTACCCACCTGATGTTTGAATAAGTTAACAGTTGTAAATTATTTGAGTGAATAGCGTTATTTTTATGCTGAATATGAAAATATCAGAGGAAAAAAAATATTCGTGATAAGACGGATACAACAATAAGAATGTTTTACAAGTGATTGATGAAACTTAGCATTACAAAAGAAGAACTATTTTCCGATAGTCCATAGAGCGATAGTGACTGCCAATTCTTTACTTATTACCATTATTATTCCTTAGAAGCTTTCTTATGTTTTACAGTGAGAAATAAGTTAAAATATACTTATCTAAATTGAAAATCCACTTATATATTATTATTATGCATATCATCACGACACTGAATCGTTTCTCGAAGCAGTCGTTCCTGCTAGATAAACGAGGTTAGCTACTGACCTGAGTACATTTATGGCTGCTGTAAAGTGCAAACCTTTCTAAGCTGAAGGGAATTAGGCCATTCTCACTAAACAGTGTTTTGCGATCTACTTAAAAGGTGACTCCATTGTGCAAAGATTTCTTTATAAGGATTCAGGGACTTAATTTCTATATATAAATTTACCATTTGCTAGTGTCATTAGGAGAGAGATGAGTCAATGCAATCCAAATATACAGGAAACCAGTTTAACACTACTCATATAAATTAAAACCTAATCATGGCGTACATTTTGATCTTAAATGAAAGTCTTTAATGAGAAAATCTATCTTCTCATTATCATTTGACAAAATCCGAAACATACTGTGCGTACAACTGTGACGCTAATTGTTGCGTGTTTTATTGTGTTACGCCCATCGCCAAAAAAAACAGGACAGCAAATTTTAAGGTTCTGATAAATCATTTGTTATTTTATATCCTAGTTTGTCGCTGTGGAAGGAATCTTATAAGCTCGAGCTTCAATTTATTTAATAGCTCTTTTAACAATCACAACTACGCAACTGAGTCAAAGTAACGCTTTTCCTTGTTTTCATTAATTTGTGTTGTACACACGAAATTAAAAAATGAATGTAAAAAATCAACAACAGAGTTTGTAAAATATTTTGCAACTATACAAAAATAAGTAATGAATTTAATAAATTACTAATTCGATCAAAACACCAGTCAAACTATGATAATAACATTTATCAACTAGTAAATGTACAACCATCTTTATGTTTGGTATGTCTCTGGTAATTACAGTAATCTATCATAAATATTAGGGGAAGTACAAACCATGTTAACTTAAATAAAAGTTGTTTCTTTAGAGTGTAGAAAGAAAATTTTGGAGGTATCACCTGTATACGAATCAGTCTTTATCTTTGAAATAAGTAAAACTACATTCTAATGTAAAGATATCAAGAAAGAGGTTGTAGTGTACACTTTGTAGTGTAGCCAGCTTGATGGATTTTGGTATTTGTGGTTTCGTTAGATTCGTCTTCATTATGAGAGTGCATATAGGAAGATTAAGATACTAATATATCAAAATCGAATAGCACCGGTTCGTATGTTTTAAACAAGTGTTAGCAAGTTTTTATATTTTCACACAGTTAGGTTTTTGATACTTTATAATCTACTGGCTGACCCACGCAACCTCGTGTGCGTCTCCTATTGCCCGTGGCGTGATATTATGAAAGCGGAAAAACAATTCGTTGATCAAAGAAAACGTTGTAGTGAGCCAACCTTAAAAGGCAGGCATATGCTGTTGTAGACAAAAAAGTCTGCAACAGCATATGCCTTAAAAAATTAGAACGTAGAGGAACAACCATTATACATTGTGTTTGTAAAAATTTAACCATTTACCCAGCGCACGTAACGGAACTTCTCAGAAGAAATACATTTCCCTCGTTTTCTAAATATTTTTATTAATAGTCCGCTCCTTTTTATCGATTTTCGAATCAAAACAGTGCTTTCTGAAATTAGCGCATTCAACCAAACAAACTTTGCAGCTTTATAATATGTATGTATTTAAAATTATAATCGAAGCGCTCTGTAGGTCTAAGTTTTCAAAGCAACTTTATTCTGGTAGCAGTATATTATACTTAAGTTACTTGACATTTCTATCCAATAGCAGGTACCTACTAAGATTTTTATATAATTAGGTAAGTATGGAATCTATTATGCAACAAAAAATTGCTAAGTTCTAATAAAAATTTCACAAGATTTACATTGTGACACTGTTCACTCAGATTTTAGCGATCATAAAAAAGAGAAGAGGTTTTTTTAATTTAATAGTAACAACATGTAAATTATACATTATCTGATCGAATTATACCGAATAATCAAAATCACGCGCGTTAAGCCGGCCGACTGGGAGTTTCTATTATGTTCATATTATAAAAGCGATTTATTTTCACTAAGTACCTTACAATCAATTTTTAGATTGTATTATAGCAGCTTAATCTAAGTTTACTCTCGCTCTTTGTGTAATCATTAACTAAAGACTTAATATAAGTGTGGAGTTGATTATAATCAGTATTTACAGATGATTTATAAGATACATAGATTAATGTTTTGGTGCTTTACTTCGTTGTAGAGTTTTATGTGGTAATTATTTTGTTGAGAAAGAGAATTAAGTTTTAGGAAAACGTACCGCTTTCGTGTTGATTACAGATGTAGCTTCACACTGTAAACTCTGTCACTTGTAGGGAGTGCTGCAAGGTCTTATCCGAGGTAATAAAAGTGGGATCATTGAGTTCACCATTAGGAGCTTTTTACGTAAATTTTTGATAGCTTGATAGATCAGTAAAAAATATCGCTAATTGCATTCCTGGATTGTTTTTATTTTTCAATAGATAAGATGAAAGTTTATTTTCACCGTTCAGTCCGTGTCTACGGTCTATTTACTTTTAAGGAGTTAATGCTTGGTTTCTTATTAGAATATACATTATAATTTGCGTGTAGTGCATGAAATATTATCTAACCTAACCTAATGCGGAATTGAAAGTTACAAAGTTCATAATAAGCTGGAAGCTATAGTTAGATGTTACATCACATTTCACTGATGATAATGAAGGTATTATGATCTCACGGGCACTTCCCTTACCTTCAGGTCAACGCTATGCATTTATGTATTTATTTATAACTTTATGCACTTTTGTACATCGCGGACTTAATGCCCAGGGCGTTCTCTACCAGTCAACCTTAGGGTGGTGTAGAAATGTTATTAGGTAGGCGCAACATAGGTTATACAACTTCGGACCTAAGATACATAAATAAGCAACATACGTAGTGCAGGTTAGGGACTGGCAAGAATACGTTGTGGCTACGTAATCTTGCCGTCGGATGCTTTTAACCCTAAATATACATACAATATAATAATAAGAAACCTTCACATATCATTAACTTTAGGAAACGTACGTAGCATTTTAAGCTTGTTCTTCAAGATGATGGACGTTTGATGCAAACCCTAATTCGATTACAAAATGTTAGACACAGAGTTAAAATGATACTTAAGCAACACACAGGCAATAATAAATTCATATAACTATGTACATATATAGGTAGTTTAAGGTTTGTATCGCTTGCTGATAAAGCTTGTAATAAACTATTTTGAACTTGTGCGCTGGACAACTACACATTTCGTTTTCACAAGTCGCAGATAGAGACATGTCAGACGAACATCTTCTTCTTGTCTTCTTTCGCTTGAGGTGGGGAGGGAAACTTCCTGGAGCACAGGGCTCCTTGAAGTTGTAATCTACGAAGCTCATCATCATGAGCCGGTCGTTGTGGGTGGCCAGCCTCGAGGCTCAATCGCCGATCGTCCCTCCGGAGAGGGGACCGACGATGCGCCTGCGAGAAGCTGGCGGTTCTTGGTCACTGTCCAAAGGCGGGCCGTTTGAGGGAGCTGTAATGAGCTCCTGAGGGGTGTTTTAGCCGCTTGCTAATTTGAAGATATAAATAGATAGATAGATAGGTAGAAAACTCTTTATTTGTACACCGTAATACAGATATAAAAAATTACAGAAAATGGCAAATGTATAATGTACAATGGGCGGCCTTATTGCCGAAAGCAATCTCTTCCAAGCAACCTTAGGATGGATCAAAAAGTATCGGAAAGCAAGTAGTTGACGGTGCAATGAGTTTTGAAAGTTATAATTTTATATAATTTCTAATTTAATATAATACCAATTTCTAATGAATATAATCTATCTTTACACATATATACAACATATACATACATACATACACATATATACAACATATACATACATACATACACATATATACATATATATACATTTACATACCCATACACATACATATATATATACATATGCATACATACACATATATATACATGCTAATAACTGTAACTATGCACGATAAATATGCAAGTCAAAGTTTCTGTATATTGACAAGGAAAAGTAAAAAGTTGGTGATAAAAGTGAGAGTAATTTACTGATTTCTATAAACATTATACAAAAAACTATAAACAAAGTTGTAAAAACATACAATGTATGTAACTTACTTACGAAACATACCGAGAGAAAGGTAGTATGTCATCGATTTTTGGAAATAGAAGGGCCGGTTTTACCTTTTACATTTTTTTTTCTAAATATAACAATGTAATGGAATAAGTATCATTGCAATAGAAAAATATCTAAAAATAAATCTTTTTTAAAATATACAGTTCAGTGGTTGTATAGCCTCTAACTAATTTGTGCAGAAATAATTTGTGGGAATGGCACCCGCCATCCGCCGCTGTCGAGCAGCTAGTGTTAGGAACTACGGTACCATATCAACAGTTCTGTCAAATAAATGAAGCATGAACATAATTTACAAATGAATTAGAGTTAGAGATTCCGGCGAAAAAATGTTTTATGTGTTTCACAAATATTGTTTGTTACATACGATTATTTGTTCTGTGTCTATAGTTTGTCTGTCTGTATATATACATCCTGTATTGCGGGGAACTCTACAAACATACATGAAACGGACTCTAAGAACACCCATAACTCAGAATAATAATTTGTGGATCACACATAGTGTGGTCCATGTGGGATTTGAACCCCACAACACTTGAGCAGTGGGAAGCTGCTAAAACTGTGCAGTAGATCCGAGTAAATCCTTTATACTTATTCTTACACATCGGACTTAAATTACGTAATTTAACTATCGACTCTGACTAACTTCTACTCATCACAAATTAAAAGAACATATTTTTTTTAAATATTCGAAAAAAACTTACACCTAGTTTACTCAGAACAATATTTTTACAATGGAAAACATTTCGAACCAGATGTACCCGACAACAAAAAAAAGTAGTTAAATCTCCTCTTGGCACAGAAAGTCTTGTGTCTCAGCATTTCACAACACACACACGGGATTGATAAGTGAAAAACAAACGTACCTACCTTAACTAAAGTGTTACCTAATAGAACATAATTATGAAAATAAAAACGAAAAGTGCTCAAAATTACCAGTAACGTAATCTACTTACGACTGAAACTGTCCGTTTTGAAGTTCGGAACACAAATATAAACGTCTTATTTCTAACGATCTTTAGATTTTAATTTAAATAAAGTACACTTCGGTCATCATAAGCCAGTTACCAGTGCTTCGGGTTCGAATAGCAGTCTACAATATTAAATACTTTATTATGATGTAATCAAGGGATCAATGAACTCATTAATGTTTTTTCAATAATATTTGAAAACTGGACTGGCAAACAAAGTAATCAAACGAGACCACTTCTATATATTGAGAATTTCGAGTTTCTTAAATTTAAATAATACCTATAACATTGATCAGAGTAAAACGTTCATTGAAATCTGATATGTTTGTTGTCAACGATCTCTTCAAGAATCTTGAATCCGGAATTTAATGTTAGAACATACCGTGAGAACACTAATTACTTTGATGAGCAGTTTTGAACACAAATATAACGTGTCGTGAGAACCTCTAAATTCTTATAATGAAGTTAATTTACGTTCACTTCATTGAATTAAAGAAATGAAGGCATTATCAATTTCAGCTGTAAAGTATGGCATTTTAAAAGCCTACCTTTATAAAGTGTCAAGTATTTCAAGTCATCTAAATCATGATAGCCTGGAGATTAAAGTGTATTTTTCGTTAATTTTTTTCTATTTTTAGACAGCAATATTATTTTTCAAATTCAACGTTTGCTACACTAGAGTACAACTAAATATACTATAATATTGCAGAGATTAGTATACCCCATATACACCTAAAATCAACATAGTTAGTTGTAATTATAACGAAAAACTAAGGCTTATAAATTACGTTTTAAAAAAATCCACTTTAGTAAAGTAAAATTTGATAATTTAATACTGTATAAAACTAGTTTATGCCCGCAGCTCCGACCGCGTATATGTCGGTTATCGCGGCAAATAGTAGCCTATGTGTTATTCTGATGTTTAAGCTATATTACTGTAAAGTTTCATCCAAATCCGTCGAGTAGTTTTTACGTGAAAGAGTAACAAACATCCATCCATACAAACTTTCGCGTTTATAATATTAGTAGGATATAGATATACAACATTGGAAATTTATATTTATATTTGGAATCACAAAATAACCCTGTCTGTCTCTTGCGCTTTACGGATAAACCTTAAACTTGCCTGCACCGTTGGCCTTGTGATTCACGTCCACGTCGCTTTTTACTACGCCAAGTATCGTGGGTTCAGATCCCATACGGGACAACACTTTGTGTGATGCACAAATCGTTGTCCTGAGGCTGAGTGTTCTTTGTGTCCTTTACATGTATGTTTATTAAGTCCCTCGACATAGGACTTATATCCCTAATGCGGGATATATCTATTAAAAAAAATAGCTGAACCGACTTGGATAAATTTCCATATAGACCTTGGAAAAGGACATGAGCTACTTTTGTTCGCGATAACTGACATTCAGGCAATAGAAGCCACGGACAAAATGTAGTGAAATGGCATGAAAACAATGAACTATATATTACTAGCTATTGCCCGGGGCTCCACCCGCTTATTTGTCGGTTATCGTGGCAAATAGTAGCCTATGTGTTATTCTGATGTTTAAGCTATATTACTGTAAAGTTCCATCCAAATCCGTTGAGTAGTTTTTACGTGAAAGAGTAACAAACATCCACCCATACTTACAAACTTCGCGTTTATTATATTAGTAGGATGTTAGAAAGTAAAATTAATTGTGAGATAAATGCTATCGTCACAATTACTAATAGAGCAGGAAATAAGCCTCTATTCCATCGCACTGATGACCTCCCCCCCCACTGCGTGGAAACCACAACCGCGACAGCTTCATTTATATCTCAGAGTAGGTCGACTTGAATGTTAAAGCATTACTAGTGCGGCGCATAGGTTCGCTTACCGTAACATAGATTTTCTAAACTAAATCAAGACCAGACGGCCTATAGTAACGCTAAATGTAGATCTCCATCTTTGTACAAAATGTATACTTTAGTGGTGTGCAACAAAGATGTGAATAAAACTTTAACGGTGGGAGAGCCATAGAGAGTATAACATGCAAAATTTCCATAAACGTATTACTCACATGTATAATATAAGATGTCTAAGCTCACAAAAAATAAAGTTCTCCTCATTAGATGCACAAAGATTAGATTTTGCACAAGAACCAGAACAAATGATATAACGGTTGATTGTTGCAATATTTGAGTACCATCATGACGTAACTCATGCAACGCATTAATTTAATATGCACTACTTTTTTGTTTACAACATTTGTTTCTGTTGATTTGTCATTTGTTTATCTTGTCGCTGACGCTTTTCCGCAATTCGTTGAAGTAGTTGAGTGGAAAAGGACGGAAATCTGTAACAGGAAGCCGGGGAAGCGTATCCTATTTGATTTGACTACTCAGAGAGCAGAGTTAGAGGTGCCCTTTAGATTCACTAGATATCAGTAAGTTTTCTTAATACTTGTTTGATATCGGACACACAACGATATCCAGCATCAAAATAAGGAGGGCAAAGGTATGCGTTACGGCAGCAAAATGTGTGTAAAAGTTGTGCTTTCAAAAGGTGAGAGTGAAACAGATAATTAGTGCGTAGTGAGGACTAATTTGTTAACTAATAGAAGAAGTTGTTTGTTGTGCGTGGATTTAAAGTTATTTGAGATAAATAGGTTTTACTGCAGTAAGGTTTGAAACGTAACTCTAGTAAAATTTATTTTCATACAATCCGGAACCAATGAATGAATAGCTTTATTTTTTGTAACTTCACTACAAGAAGATCTAATGGTTGCGAAACATGAGTAGTTAGTTTAAGGCGCACGAGAATGTGTACTCGTTTTAGAACTCAGAGCACTAGATATTAATAAGAAATATATACACATTTGCCATTCAACCAGTTTATATTTCAGCTAGCTGACCCACTCAAATGTATTTTCGTCTGCAACAAATTTTATCTGCTTAAGCAACTATTTTCATTAACATGGTCAGTAGCTGCTTGGCCGTAGCTTGATTATATATTGCCTTGCTAAAATATTTGTTCGCTTCAAAGATTCATTTCTAAGACTAGTGTTTTCAATTACAAGAATAAAGTATAGTTTAAAAAAATGAAATAGCCCGCTTACAAAAGTCGGTTATAAACAAACATACCGATGAAACTAATAAACCTATACTTCGGCTTTATTATACCAGTCACCTAAACAACTTAGAGAACCTAGTTTGAGAACAGTACCTTCTAAGGTAAAATAATTGTCATCCCTTTAATAACTTCCATTAAACCTTTAATTTAGTAGTAGACCGAAACGTGTATACCAAGAAATGCTTATCATTAATAAAGAACCAGAAACAATCGGAGAAGGTTGTAACCCAGTCATAATATTTAACTCTGTTTAAAATATATTCATCGGGGTGAAGATACTTGCCCTAGTCAGCTCCGATTCTCTTCTCAGCTCATGAATAAGTGTATTTGGTCCAAGTATTGCGCCATATCATTGCGCCACAATACAAGGGGCATCGCCGGTCGAATAGTAATTGATAACACGTCACGACCCGGGAGAAAGTGTTGTTTTCAAAGACCGGCTGTGATGACAAACATTATTTGGCATTAGTTGCTGTTAGAGAAGCTTTATTTCTTTAAATTTAACATCATCATCATTATCAATAGCTTATATTGGCCCACTCACAACTTAAGCCTCTCCTTTATAAGGAGATATGATGACTTATGAGTTGATACCTATGGAAGTTTTTATGTACCACATGGTAAGCGATTACCTCCGCCTATGGACACACGTAACATCGAGGCGCTACAAGTGCTTAGTTACCAACCTTTGAGGGATGGGGAGGGGGAAGAGGTTGGGCTTTCAATATCCTCACTCACTCGATGAAACACAGCGCAGACCGGATTGGTTTCAAGTTATCCATGTTTACAGTTATGTTGTCTTACGTAGTTTTCGCAATTAGTCGCCTCTTAAGGCACTTACGGAATTAATAAGGGGGATAAATTGATAGACATTGAAGAAAAGTATTGATAACGTGCCAAGTATTCTCATGTTGGCTTACACAGAACTGACATTAAGTTTCATGACTTTTTTTTTCTTTTATTATGACGAAAGGAGACGTAGGTGAGCCGGGAATAATTTCCAGTTTAGTAGTAGTTTCCACTGAGTATGACCGCGGATTTACTGCCTCTGTGGCGCAGTGGTAGCGAATGCGACTGCTGTGCTATTGGTCTCGGGTTTGATTCCTGAGTCGGACTAAATGTTTGTATGATCTGCAAATATTTGTTTCGGAGTTTGGGTGTTTTCTATCTATAATATGTATGTATTTACAAAAAAAAGTATATAAGTATTAATATCAGTTGTCTAGTACCCATAGTACAAGCTCTGCTTAGTTTGGGACTAGATGGCGTTGTGAATTAAAATGTCTGAAATATTTATTTATTTATTTATTTAGAGGACGGGTATTCACCTCTCTCGTCATAATGAGTTCCTGCAAGAAGGCGATTTACACGTGTTTCAATAACAGTTGTTCTCGTGTTCCATATGTTTTAGGTTCAGAGAGGCACACTAAAACGGAACTGAGGAAGAAGAAATATCGGGATTCGTTGTAAGCAAAATGCTAGCGACATCTATAACTTAGTTTACACACTACTGAAACGACGCCTAATAACCACACCACTTTCTTTAATATCTCATGTTAATCATAGATGGCACTGTTATCAAAAACAAGAGGCGTTTTCAGGAATATATGTTTACAATTTTAATATCAAAATATTTTTTGGTTTAAATAAAGTAGGAAAATTATTACGAACCTCAAAAGAGGTAGACGTTCAATTTCGTCGGATTTGTTTTTGTCGCAAAAAATAAAATTTCTTATCATGATGAAAAAATCACACTGAAGTCGATAATTTTTTTGTACCTGTTGTATACGTATAAATAAATCGGAATACACACAGTCATACGTATTTCTCCCTAAATTGATAGACAGAGGCTAATATAAACGTCCATCTCAACCAATCCAACGTACCTCTCCCTCCTCTCCTCTCACCTCCGTTAAATTACTGTTCCGTCTTTCCAATGACAAGGAGGAGTGTAGGAAGCTGATGACCAACCTTCGTTATTGAAATGGTACTTGAAAAAGACGTATAGATAATTTATCTTTAATTTATCTCGTCTTTTAGATAATTTGACTGCCTCGGTGGCGCAGCGGTAGCGTATGCGACTGCTGTTCTTGAGGTCTCGGGTTCGATTCCCGGGTCGGACCAAATGTTTGTATGATCTACAAATGTTTGTTTCGGAGTTTGGGTGTTTTCTATGTGTGTATTTACGACAAAAAGTATATATGTATTATTATCAGTTGTTTACTACCCATAATATAAGCTCTGCTTAGTTTGGGACTAGATGGCGTTGTGTGTTAGAGGTCTGAAAATATTTATTTATTTTATTTAATACTTATCTATTGAAATCAACGAGGTACATCTTTTTCTAACCACACACACACATACTCGTATACACAATACCTACACACATAATAGACAAATTACACACAGACACGAAATAAATTAGACGCGGGCACAAATCAAATGATCGCGCTTGTCGTATCAGATCATCGCTATGTTCACCCTGGAGGGCAATCGAGTGTACAAGTTCTTGTCGGCAGTCTGAATCGCTAACCTCTAGACCGGGCGAGCTGTCTTTACGAAATTTTATCAATCAAAGCTTAGTCACAGCGTAGCAAGATTTATTTCATGTCTTTCAAATTATGTTATTACTTTAAAGTCATGAAATTGAAGCAGAGTTTAAATAGTGGCAACCCTAACAAATGCATTTTTTGTCGTCTTTAGAAGTGCAATCCTTGCTGACCGAGAACTAACTCAAAAGAAAATGCCGCTTTAACACTTCTTCATAATTTACGAAGCATTTCAAACTGTACTCAAAATGCTTTTCTTTTGCATTTGTAACTATCATTATTTTAAAATCAGCCTGGTTTAAGTTTAAAAGAAATTCTGTGGCACAAAACCTACTTATTAGGAATAAACTTATATAAATGACAGGGGAAACTTTGAAAAATATAATTATGATAAAAGCTCTGTATATTTACACATCACACAACACATCGAGGCGCTGGGCCTGCTGGTGGCCCTAGACAAGACGGAGGCCTTGCTTTTCCATGGACCCCGTCGTGGGCCGCCCCCTGGCGCCTTCATAGTGGTCAAAGTGGTCAGATGAAGTAAGGTCCTCGACGGTAGGTAGCTCTTCGACGTGCACTTCCGACAGCTTGCACCTAAGCTTGTCGACGCTGCCTCCGCCCTTGGCGTCTTTTGCCCAATCTGGGTGGAGCCAGCGTTGCAACGAGAAACCTCTACACGGGGGTTGTCCGGTCAATGGCGCTGTACGGCGCACTGGTGTGGGTGTCGGCTCTGACCGCCCAGAATAAGGCGCGCCTCTGGCGCCCTCAGAGGGTATTGGCAGTCAGAGCCTTACGCGGATACCGCACGGTGTCGACCGAGGCGGCGTGAGCCTTGGCCGGTACGCCCCCGTGGCAGCAAGGGACCCTTTCCGTCCGACTGACGCAGGTGCTTTCCGGGCACGGTTGTTTCGGGAAGTACCTGCACTCGGTTGCGCGGAGGGAATTGAGTCCCGCCTGCCACCACTGCGACTGCAGTGAGGACTCGGCCCAGCACACGCTGACGGTGTGCCCCGCTTGGGCACCGCAGCGTCGGACCCTCACTGCATCATCGTGAAGCACGGCGCGGATGCTGTTTCACAGCGGTTTTCTGTTAGGCCGTGGTATCACTTCGGTCGAGCTGGCCCATGCATTCCGAAGCGTGGCTCTCCCATGGTGGATTTATGTTATGAAACATATAAAAGTAATTTAAGGATTTAAACAGCTAACACTAAACACGTCGAACTTTGAAGGTACTTGCTGCATAATTCCTAAATTGAAATGGCAGAAACTTCTGTCATTTCAATTTAGGAAAATCTCTATTTTTACAATACGGGTCTTAATTTAGGGATCGGGTACGTATGCACAATAAATCTCAAAGTTTAATAAACATTCACATATGGTGTTCCAGAATTTTCTTTAAGAATAGGAACCAAAGAAGCAGGTGGGTTCGACTGCAACTTAAGTGACACAAGTTTGATATTCATTGCCGCTTTCAAAGACGTGGTATCTTTTATATTCATTAGTAGCCAGCGTTTTATTTAATAGTCGAAAAAATGTGAGTAGGCATCTATCTAATATGCTTCACATTTTACTGTCTGTATGCAGGCTTAAATGTTTCTATGCGTGTGGGTAACATCGTCAACTGTAAGTGGAGGTCTAATTATTGCGTTAATATGTCGCTGGCGACATTTGCGACGCTCCAAGTGAGCCGTTACTCGCTTAGTGTACGATACCCATGTTACCTACCTCTCCTCCATTACACTGAACATAAGTTAAATTTTTAATTAACTAACTGTTACTACATGTGAGTAAAATAATAATTTTTGTGTTACCTCTAATGGGAGAGGACACACATGTCTGTAACGTGGGTCAAGAACCTAGTTCGGGTCTACACCTAAACTACACTCGATGTATTTTGAAAACATATATATTTCTTTTGAAATTACTTTTTTCGCCAAAATCCTTAATTTTGTTTTTTTTATGTACTCTCAGGACTAAGACTAATATATTGACACCACTTACATAAAAATACGACAAGCCGTTTAGACTGCAGGCCATGCCAAAGAAATATATACATATATACATACACTCGAAAAACATAATTGTCCTTCTTTCGCAGTCAGGTAGAATCATTAAGAATCACACACTCTATGCATCACCCAAAATGGTGTCACAACTTATTGCATCCAGTAAAGTAGGTACTGGAAAATTATCTAGACAATCTGTGCAGTAAGTAAGTCTTGCATTGTGTAAAATCTTAGTAGTTAGAGCTGTTGTAAGCGGTACAGCGTGCTTATTTATATCGTGAGAGAGAAATAGGAAGTTTTATAATTGTAAATGTAATTGTAGTGTAATTGTATAAATATTTACATTATTTTTATGACGCCTTTACTCAGAGAACTATAATTATTTTCTTGTTCTTTAGTTATGGTTGTCTAAGTATATAAATCAGGTCTTTTTATTCGGTTCAAATTTATCAGAACTTTTATTGCATATAGCTTCAACAATCTCTTTTATTTTACTTTGATATGGCAACAGTCATCGGAAGATTCTACAGATGGCAGCACTGTCACCACCACTCTGACTGTGATATTCTTCGGTCGAACTACTCGGCTCTAAGAATAAAAAGTATTTATTAATAAAACCTCCTGTACCACAAGTAAGGTGTGAAACGTGAATGTGGAAAAACCTACAGATATACATATAGTAGGGTATGTGTACGTACTTAGATACAGTTTGAACATATTATATTGCTATCTATAGGTTTCTTGATATGTAATGCAAAAATTTTGTACACTTGTGGAAGTGTATTAAATATGGCACAGATAGTTTATATGGAGGGGGAAAACAAATAGGTTAAAGAAAGTTGTGTATTTTATTTTCTAACTTCCATCACTGAGCGATCACTACTATAGACCACATGTCCGCCTATCCGGGAAACCAGGAATTATTTTTGTACGTGCATCAATCAATCAACAACCTATATTGTCCCACTGCTGAGCTCAGGTCTCCTCTCAGGAGAGGATTAAGGCCATACCTCCCCACGCTCGCCAAGTGCAGGTCGGGGACTGGCAAGACTATGTATTGGCTTCGTAATCTTGCCGTTGGATGTATTTAAGCCCAAAGGCCTCCATCTAAGCTTTACGACTGTTATCCTATGATAACAACCGGGACCGACTGCTTAACGTGACCTCTGAATCACGAAGACGCTCATGGTAATATGCCACCAGCGGTCACCCATCCAAGTACTGACCGCGCCGTCGTTGCTTACCCTCGGTGATTGTTTCCAACCACTGAGTGCAACTGGGCTATGAGCGCCTCTACTTACTTGTACGTGCATACAAGTCTGGAATTCCCGAAATATTAGAAAACTGTCCATTGAAGTTTTCTCCATAAACTTCAGATCGAAAACAAGACTGTTGTACAGCTGTGATTACAGAGACAAACCGGGACATGGACACACATGAACTTAATAACACTAACAACAAACAACGTTAATAACAAGTACATAAAAAGTATTAACTACAAATATGACAATGTTGCTCCTTGGATGTGTGAACACAACTACATCATCCTTAAGAAAGGCAGCTGGATAGTGGGAGTTTGAATGTACTCTAGTAAGTATATAAATACTAAATATATAAAAATTGGCCAAGTACGAGTCGGATTCTTGCAGGACGGGTTCCGTACCATTATCTATATATTTTAAGCGTCTACCTGATGCCGTTATCAATATCGAGCAACCACGAGCCAAAATATCACGTTTGTTGTAAGGGAGCCCCCTTTTTTAGTCTTTGTTGATATATCGGCAACAGAAATATACCATCTCTGAAAATTTCAACAGTCTAACTATCACGGTTTATGAGATATAGCCTGGTGACAGATGGATGGTCAGACTGATAGGGAAGTCTTAGTAATAGGGTCCCGTTTTACCCTTTGGGTACGGAACCCTAAAACCCATACATTCCCCCGCTAACTAATGATGATGTTTATATCTATTGTATCCTTTAGGCGAGGCTTTAGATGAGGCGCTCATAGCCCAGTTGCACTCGGTGATTAGAAACAATCACCGAGGGTAAGCAACGATGGCGCGGTCAGTACTTGGATGGGTGACCGCTAGTGGCATGTTACCATGAGCGTCTCCGTGATTCGGAGGTCACGTTAAGCAGTCGGTCCCGGTTGTTATTATACGATAACAGTCGTGAAGCTTAGTTGGAGGCCTTCGGGCGGCTTAAAAACATCCAACGGCAAGATTTACGTAGCTACAACGTATTCTTGCCAGTCCCCAACCCGCACTTGGCCAGCGTGGGGATGTATGGCCTTAACCCTCTCCTGAGAGGAGACCCGAGCCCAGCAGTGGGACATTATGGGTTGTTGTTGTTGTTGTATTCTTTAGGGGTGAATTAAAAAACCTTTATAGTGGGTGTTTCTGTACACAAAAAGCATAGAAGCATTAGTTCCCAAAATTTTGAGCTTGTAACCTTAGCTCTGTGACGATGACGTCAGTCAGGGCAAGTACCTCTACCTGTATAACATAGCTAAGATGCGCCACTAATAACTCGAAGATTTTTTGAAATCATTCGCAAAGATAAGCGAAAATTAAATTAATGTAACTAAATGTACGAAGTGACAATAAAATGTTTCACCACACTTTCTCTTACAGCTTAGGGTGAGTTAAGAGGTGGTAAGAATGCTTCATTGAATAACTGTGAAATGGTGGCAGCGCGGACACTGTTTATTGCGTGTTTAGTCTCATAGAATGAGCTTCATTGACAATTTGACGATTCGGGTGTGAGCATTGTTTAGCAGTATAGCCGACTGTTTTTATCTTTTTAACTCCGCAGACGAAGAGTATACAAAGAAATGCGTATAATTGTAAGTAAATATCAATACTTATGGACACCTGCAACCAACAAATAAGTTCTCAGAGTGCTCTGCGTGCCTATACTCTCACTTTCTGCATGAAATATAATGTAATGAAGTAATCATGTCATAAAGCCGTAGCTATAAAACTAAAAGCATGTTTAAATTTTGTTTTGTATAGTAAATAGATATATTTTTATATAACCTATTGTTGATATTCCACCCAGAACTACTATTTATCATGTTATACTGTAAACTAGACATGTTAGGCATAATTACTACCCGCATAGTGAGATGTTTTCACTTCTCTGTAGTCCCCATGACTGCTTTGTGTTTTTTGTCCTACATTGGTTGCTCTTGTGATACCAACCTTTAAATAGTGATGGTAACAATTTGCATCCTTAATCAATGACTACACAGATGCTATAATGCAATCCCTAACTCCATTCTCTCTTCCATCTTTCTCTCCTAACTCTATTTTTCGAATATTTTCTATTTTTCTCGGCGTAAATATCTATGTTTAATTATATTATTATTTAAAAAATCGACTCAATTATTCGTCATTTTCTATTATGATCATTGTTTTGTTTGGGGGTCATTGTAAATGCATAATATACTACGACAAATACACTCAGATAATCTATTTGACCAGCATCGCAAATAGCACGATCGACTCCCCTGAGCTCTTGTCTAAGTTAGGTTTGCGCACCAACCAAATCGGTCTAAGACAGCGACCTTTGCTATATGTGCCTTTTGTGACTACTAACTACAGGAGCAATTCCTTCCTTCTGCGAGGTGCACGTGGCTTCAATGAACTTCGTAACTCTGTACAGTTTGACTTGTTCTGTACTACTCCGATCGCGGTGAGGCAGCTTTTATCGAGAAGTTTTTTTTTTTTTAATGTAAATGTTGGATGCGGTGCTCAAACTGATAGTTTAAGTAAAATGTGATATGTTTTTACGCATGGATGGATGTATTTTGTGGGTTAATTACCACTTTATTTTGTTTTCTAATATTGTTTTTTTTTTCTTTGTTTTTGTTTTCTTTTATATCCGTATACGCATGTTTTCCTATGGTAATGTATCTGTATCTGTGAATACATATCATGTAAGTCTATGACCTGGCACTCGACCAGTGTAATATATTGTTACCTATATATGGAGGCTTGTTGTTAGCAATTTGATCACCTATTTGAATTAACCATAATTATGTTTATTAGTCTGTAAGCCTTCTTCAAAAATAAATAAATAAATAAAATAAATAAAATAAATAATATCTGTATTATTAGGTTAAAGTAAACATCAATAAGCATTGTGAAGTCAGGTTTTAATTGATATTAGCCTCAGTGAATTATACCTTTTATGCGGAATTTAATACGTATGCGAAACACAACCCTGTCTGTTACGCTTTCTCGGCTAAGTCGGTACCCCGATTTCAATTAATTTTGGTATCGAGATTTGAATTTTGAGGAGGAATAAGTACTGCACTTCTAAAGCTAATGACCTAAAGGAAATAACTTCATCAATTTATATTTACCAGTAACCAAACCGTATTAATGGTGGACGAATTGTAATATGTTAATATACTTATCTAACAGCTATACTTTAGCTCAAATATAGAATACTAATATAAGTACAGATTAATCAATCCCATCTGTAAAAGTAATGATTAGACCTTGTTAGCACATAACACCACGTAACATCCGAACAGGTATAAATAAAAAAGAAACGGCTATGATTGAGATTTCCTTGGAGTGACAAAGTTTCGATCTGGACGGTAGTTTCCTGCATTTCGCGTTATTACACATAATTAAAGTATTTTTGCTTTTGTTGGCTCTTATTTGTAATTATTTTTTCTTTATAAAGCTAATAAATAATTTAATAATGTTTTCAGCTGTAATTGAACTCCAGGTACCAATTATATACAGTTATATTAAGCTGGAGAAGTCATTAATCAGTTTCTATGAATAAAATAAACGGAAAACACGTTCTTTGGAAAAGCTATGGCAAATTTAATGATTGAATAAAGGACATAGTATCGCATAATATACATACATTACTTACTACCAAATAAGGATGTTTTTATATTAAACGTATTATGTAGTAACACATTTTATACAATACTATCTAACTGATAATATAGTGATATATAAATGAACATTAACTTAAAAACTTTTGATACAATTTAAATAGCTTATTATATAATTAAACCAACATAGCTTAGACGCTACGGTGGAACATAGAAATGTTTCTACGTAGAGTACCAAAAATATTACGTTTCCTCTTGGTCTGGCCTAGTCGGGTAAAATAAAAAGTGATACATCTTTACGCATTTATTAAGCACATCACGTAATCCTTTCCCTCGAAAATCTTTTGCAGTGCAAAAGTCCTTTAATTTGTAAATGTATTAGTTTAAACATTTATTAATAAAAAAATAAGGTTATTGCTATTTAAAATACATAAATACCTAATCACATGGAGTTGCGAGTAGGTACCAGTATAGGACATCAGTTGACAACACAACTTATTAAGAAATATAAGGCCATCGGGAGCTGCAACAATGTTGCTCATCGCCGGAATACCTCAGCCTCTCACGTTGTCACTCATCTCTGGAGGCACCAATTACTGGGGAAAAACGATTTAATGTAAGTTTAATACATTGTCGTGCTGTCGGACGCTACTTATTGGTCTGAGAACGCGCCTAATTTGGAATGTAGAATACATTATCTTGTAGGGTTGTCATTTGAAGGCACTTGCTGTCTTTGAAATTATTTAAGACTGCGGTTTCACTCGCCTAAATGTCAAAGTACATAACCAAAGGATGCCAAATTTAATTGAGATCGGTGTAGCGGTTTAGCAGTCAGTCAGATAGAGAAAGTTAATTTTATTTCTAAGTATGGATTATTTAAACAGAAAAGATCAGAGACAAGCTTCAAGATATTCAGTTACCACGTATTTTTATTTATTTACACTTCATGACACTTTGGTGCATTGATAAACTTAATGCTTAAGGAATTTCCTCACAATTAACCTTTGGGTTATGCCTTTTAGGCTAGTTTTAGTTTTACATAAAATACATACTATTGAATAAATCTATCATACAGTACAACCTGTCTACAGAATATAGACATATATCACATAAAGTTCACACATACGTATATCTAAATGAAACATGAAGCAAAATGAGAGGGAAAGTGGGAGAGAGAGAGGGGGGAAATACTGGTAGATTATAAAGTGTTCACGTAAATTCTATCGTGTTGGAGTTATTAAGGCCATAAAACAATGGATTATTTATTCACTTACTTCTAAGACTAAGACAAAAGGCAATGGCCATCATTAAATTTCGCAGGTTTTAACTGTTTCCGACTTATTTTAGAAAGTAATGACTAATATAAGGAGATGTTTCTGTTACGGGGCAATGGACGAGAGTTCTCGGTTACGCACTAACATACAACTTGTCATGTCACTTATTCGTTAAAAAAGTGTTCTTTTTTATTTTATTTATTAATAAAAAATCATTTGAAAGCCTGCTTTTTGCGGTGATTCTAAGCTAAGTTTGATGAATATCTGTCCAGTAGTGTAAGAGCATCACCTCTTCTCCAAAAAGATATAAGGCATTTTTAGGCGTATGACTCGATTAAAGGCATGCGCAGAAGATTTTTAAAATTTTAGCTTGTGTTTGTTATGTAGTACTTTTAAACGAGCGATTCTTATCTATCTGAATCTGAATGTCAAACATGACTCCAACGATGTTCATTGGGGGTTTCAGGCGTGATAAATCGCTAAAGCTAGGTATCACTTTTAGAAAATTTACAAACAATACCGGTCACAACCTTTTTATAAAAACTACTTGTGATTTTATAATAAGAACATAAGAAACCTTTTTTACCTTTATTAAGTGCATAAGAATGGTTTGAGAATGGCAGCAGCTATTTCACACCTATACTTTTAGTTTTCGTTTTCAAAGAGTAACATCAAATAGTGAAGATGATTACATATCATCACCATGACTCATTAAAATATATTATTGAAAACTATTCGAGTAGTTCAGGAAAAAGAGGCTTAAAATAGGTAAATAAATATAGAAAAATTAAATGGTAGTAATAAAAAACTATAGATTTTAACTGAAATATTTGTTAGTCTTCTTTGTTTATTATATTTCGGATGTTCAATATCCGATGATTTCGTGTTTATTTACCACGATGACGGAGAAATCAGATATGTTTATTTACTCATGTAATATAAACTGAAACGCTCCAGCTGTTTGTTGGCTTAGATCTTTTAAATTACTCAACGGATTTTTAATGTGTTTTTCATCAATAGATAGACTGATACAAAATGCAATTTTTTATGCGTAGGAAATACATTATCATGGTAAAGGAAATCTGAGAATTTTAAAGACTTCGGTGCGAAGCCGGATCCGGTAACTAGTATACTCAATAATGTAAGATAATGAAATTATTTTAACTCTTCAGAGTCACCGATCGGTATTAAGTCTTAGAGGTTCGCCAAAAGCAATTTCTCTAGGCATCACAGTTTCAGAAAGGGTGGGACAAGTGCCACGTTTTATTACAGGAACTAAACATTTTTGCTGCATTTCACTGCATTAGGTGTTTAAGGGCTAGGGTTGGTTTTAATGTCATTTATCAGGTTCACAAACGGAGCCGAAATAAAACAGGTGTTCTACAAAAAAAAACAAAGAAAATAGTTTTAAAACTATTATTTTATTATTATTATTGGCTATTTTTTTCTCAATATTGTCTATGAACTCAACTTACTATGCACGTATATCACAAACCAACGGGTTTGATGTATTAGTTCAAAGTTCAAACATTTGTGGTCATAGTTTCCAATAGCTTGATGCCAACACTCGTCAAATTCTGCGGGTTCTGTGTGAGGCCGGCAAAAGGACCAGGCAATTGGCAACAGCTGCTAAGTATCGGTCGCCGAAGGCTCCCGGCACACTGCATGCTCTGGGTCGTTGACATCGGGCGCCAGACCATTTGGCCGTCGAGTACAGACAGCGTGCCGCTTCTCGCCTTTTTGGGTGGGTCACGTGATTTGGTGGGTCGTAGAACGTTAGTGGATCGGCACAAGTCGTTGGAGGCGTATTGTTCTTTTAAACATATAGAAAAAAGGTATAATTAAAATATGATTTTAGAAACGAAGTGTTGAGTTATGGAAGTCTGTAAGGAAATGTTTATGACTTGTTCTAATGTACCACTAAGTAAAGTCTTCATTCACTACAATGAAAATTACCAATTTAACTATCATTCACACTTATTAGGGTAGACACCATGTTAAGGCATCAAGCACACATGAGTGTAGATCCATAGAATTAAGTCTAAATAGTCAAATATGATCGCGAATAGTTTAAATAAAACTTAACACACATGCATACATACAGCTCAGCACAGTAAGCATTTAATAAGAATATAAAAATAATATTTTTTGAGGAGTTTCATTATTATCGAAATCGTTTATATGTATGATTAAGTCTTTGCCCATATTATGGGGTAACAGTAGGAGATCTCTGGATCTAAATACTAAGTGTTGTTGTATGTTAGTGTGTTATATCCAGTAAAATAGACAGAAAAAACTTCCAGCCTTAGAACAATACATTTGTAAGTACACATTAAGCGTTGTACCATGCGGGGATCAAACTCCCGCCTTGGTTTACTATTAAAGGACACGTTTTTAATCTTTAGGTAATATCGGTTGTTTTTAAAAGTTGTGAGAAGCTATTACGATACTGAGGGCAGTGGAATAGAGGCGACTTAACCGTTTAAACTACGCCACCATACATGTAGCCAAAGGTGACTGTTGGTCACAGATGAAGGTAATTAAATAAAAGTGTCAATAGAAAGACATTTAAACTGAAAGTTATTTGTCAAGACTTTGTTCAAATTACTTTTTTGGACGAGTGCTGGTGTAGACCACAGGTCTGATAACTTTTTCAAGTCACTCCAACTGGGTGGTAAGCGATAACTAACTCATGATTGACGGTATCCGCTTGCCATTTGTCGTCAGTAATTATCAAAGAGGATATGGATTAGATTGCTAATCGCATACTCAATCAGAGCGGCTCCTTTGCTCTAATGGAAACTATGCTCATGTAATTAACTAATTATTTTTACAAGTTTTTAGACATCCGGCATTACGGAGCTTACTTCCTCGCTAAGATTTTCTCATGAGGGGAACCTCATACAAAGGTTTATTTGAAACATGCAACAGTAACATTGATTATTAACATATTTGATGTATTATGCTTTGTATTGTTAACACGTTCAAGCTTCACCTGGATTCTTGTGTGTTTGTAACTGACTTTTAAACTTTTTTCATTTTTGTCCCACTACAGCGATACTAAAAGTAATATTATTTATCGTCTCATCATCTTCTTAACCTTTATAATTCCCAAGATTATTTCTGGTTCCACCGTTTTTATCTGAATATCAGTTTTTTCCCCGAAGCGACAGGCATCGGAGCTCGGCAACCCTGAAGGTGAATTGAATTTGAAGGTTGAACTAGTTGTCAGTATATTTTCCGGGCTGAGAGTGGCATGCGCCCTCCGCCCGAAGAGGTACGCGAGTGGCGTGAAGCGTTCGTCGAGCCTCGATGGCTCGTTGGTCTTCGCGGCTGGAGGCTCCACCTGCTGGCTTCGCCACCATGGAGGCCCTCCAGCCGGTCATCCTCGAGTGGGCAGGGTGGCAGCACGGGGACCCTTTCCTTTCGACTGACGCAGGTGCTTTCCGGGCTCGGTTGCTTCGGGAAGTACCTGCACTCGGTCACGCGGAGTGAATTGAGTCCCGCCTGCCATCACTGCGACTGCAGTGAGGACTCGGCCCAGCACACGCTGGCGGTGTGCCCCGCTTGGGCGCCGCAGCGCCGGGCTCTCACTGCAGTCATCGGAGAAGATCTCTCGCTGCCGGCCGTCGTACGTTCCATGGCCGGCGGCGAGAGCAGTTTTACCGCGGTCGTGACCTTCTGCGAGGAAATCATCTCGCAGAAGGAGGTGGCGGAGAAGGCCCGGGAGGACGACCTCCACTCGGACCCGATCCGCCGCCGCCAACCGGGTGGCGGAAGCGCGCCTACCAGCGCCTCATGCCGCCCTGAGTGTGGCCGCGGATGGGCGGGACGGGTTTTCCCCTCCATCCACTTCACAGGCCAGCCGCGAGGTGGCGACGTTACGCGTGTGCCGTACGTCGCATAAGTTGAGAGTTTTTATCAGCAGACGGTGCCCGCTTCGGGCGGTGCGGGCAAGCGCTGGGAGGGGTCCGGATGGTGTAAAAAAGCGGTTCCCGGATCTCTCCCGTGTCAGGCGCAGAGGGGCACACCGTGGTGGTTTAGTGGGTAGTCTGGCGAGTCAGTCAGGAGTCCCACACGAAGTGAACCCCCTGTCCCCGCGGGGGGGAGCGAAGTGCGTAAACGCATTCCACCACGTATAAAAAAAAAGTTGTCAGTATATTTGAGAGCACCGACTTCCTAATAAAGATTGCCATGTTAATGACAATCAGGACCGACGGCTTAACGTGTTTTCTGTGGTACGGGCGGGAAACCACTCCATCCTCCATGCTCCGGGCTGCTAACCTAACAGCATACCGACCCGGGACTCGAACCGGAGACCTCTTGATCTGCAGTCGTTTACGCTAACCACGAGACCAACGAGGCAGTTTTAATAAAATATTATTATTGGTTATCTATATTTACTTTATATTCCACAGTATCTTTTAAACTACTGAACCAATTTAAATGATGATATGTCAAAAGGTTCCAGGCCATGTAAATCTTATCAAAAGTTTGACGTAGTCGGTGTATGTTTTTTTAAACTTTCTTGTTTTAACTATATTCCTAATTCTCATATGTTATAGGAGGGCAAACGAGGGTCTACTCGTTGATGGTAAGTAGCTATAATCACCTACAGACACCTGCAATTAAAGAGTTGCACGTGCGTTGCCACCCTTGAGCTCTCACCCAGAATCAGGAGGAGTAAGGTTTTGGCTGAGGTCACCGCAGTCGTTAAAAGTAAAGACAGTCTTGCTTACTATCGATTTCCTGTAGGCATATATGTGTATACATAAGACATGAGGAAGAACCGTGCAGCTTTGGTGCAAATAAATGCCGGAACATTGCTGATATATTTACATAATTAGTTATCACTTTCCATTTTTTCATTTTAATTGACGGATGATCGATCCAAGAGATGATTACCATCAAGAGAAGCATCTAGACCGTAGTCACACTAAGTTTATTGTGAGACTTTCTATCGTCTGCTTGTTAAGACTAAATGTTAATGTCCCCGTCATATATTTTCTTTAATTCAGACGAGGAATTGAGAAGTAGACTCCAGTTTTTTTCTCTGGATCTCATTTCCATCCGAGACTTGAGATCAGGATATTCGATACCTTCTGCTTCTGAATTGGCCCAGTTTAAAAAATATTAATATCAGAAGGATGGCTGATTGTTAAAGAAATCAGTCAAATCAACACACTCCGCTGACCTCAATCAAAATTGGGAAAGGGCTTATCTGAGTTTTTTAAATGAAAATTTTGCTGAGGTATGTGCAAAGAAAACCAACTCAGTATATAGTCTCAGTATTTTGAAATAATAATTTGCACAGCACAAAACACCAGGATTTCATGTTAATCACTGCGCATCTTGCGGCGGGCAGCGATTTGGGCATCACACAGACCAACAAATATTTAGACAGGTATAACACAATTGTAAAGTGATTTCACCATTAACGCTAATTTTAATGTTGGTGGGTACGTTGTTGATAGAGAATTCTTTTTACATATTATTCAAGTCGTGTTTAGGATTATCACATAGGCAAGCAAAAAGTTTGACAATAACTCACATTTTAGTTGGACGTTTTCTGTTATTCATTAATATCAATAAAATTTAGTCCTTAGTGCTCCTGTTAGCTCCTTTAAAGTACTTTTTTTTATTTCTGTTTTTATTTTACACTTAAGTACTTTGGACAGTTAACTCACACACAACTAAAATGCCTCTAGAATTGTAATATTTTGCGACTTTTCGATTTCTCAACAACTAAATTATAAATAACAACAAAGTTATGATTTTAAATAAATCAGTTATAGATGTCATGTCGGGTGTTAGTTTTAAGTAAGTTCGGCCAAAAGCACGTCTTTTGTCATCGCCACTTGAAAAGCATTATTGACTTCTCTAATAATTCTTAGGTCATTGGGGAATCCAAGCCATACGTGAGGCTGTGCGACATGTACGCTTTTGTTGCGCCGACGCAGCTCCGACCGGTCAGTGCATTGTCGTGCGCCGCCGTGACCGCCCGCCGCCACAGTATGGCCTCTGCGCTGTTCGCGCTCATCGCGCTCCTCGCCTGCGCGTGCGCAGGTCCGACCATACCGCCATGCAAATCCACCGGTCGACGACCCCAGTGATATATGCGAAGGATAAATACTCAGTTTTGATTTTATTGCCTTTTTCAAAACGAATAATTTTATCAGACCTATTTTGATTGATGATGGAAGGTCTTCGTTATGATTTACGTGTTTTTAACNGACATGGTGGAATGCCTTTACGCACTTCGCTCCCCCCCTGCGGGTACAGGGGGTTCGCTTCGTGTGGGACTCCTGACTGACACCAGCCAGACTACCCACTAAACCACCACGGTGTGCCACTCTGCGCCTGAGAAGGGAGGGATCCAGGAACCGCTTTCTTACGCCATCCGGACCCCTCCCAAGCACTAAAACCACTAGGCCAACCGTGTAGTCAAAATACTTTCAAAAGCATTAAATCTTATTAATACATCAATTATTTACATACTTTAAGCCCACTACATATCTAATTAATTGCCTAAAATACTAGAACGAAGCGCAATTTCTATAATGCAACGGCGAATGTGTAGTACTTTATTATCAAGAGTTTGCGAGTTTTAAATCTACTAGAAACACCCTATTCTTATCTCATCCTTACGCCGTTGTGGGGGAGTTTCTGATCCGTTTATTGAGACACGTTTGTAAATCACTTGTTGGTTGTAAATCAACTTAAAAAAATCTAAGATTGTATGTTAGTCTCGTCTAGATATTTCACACAGTAAAGTTTTTTTTAATCTGGAGTGACAGAAATCTAGAATTTAAAACTGTTTGAAACATATTCACAACTACTGTTTCACCGTTTTGTTTCTAATGCAAACCAAAAATCCTAATTAAAAAAGCGATAATTCTCATAAGGACTAATCATAAGGTGTTCTTTGTGTGGATGTAGGTATTCAAATCTTGTTTTTTCATTTAAACTAAACTATGAAAAATATTATACTCATTCGATCGCATAATTTTCCGAAAATGGATACAAAGTTGTTGCTTCACGTATATTACGTTAGCTACGTATACTACGTTACTAATGAAACCTAGCTGAGCTCCTCGGTGTTACCCGCGGTTGTTCTTGTATTTTACTTAAATTTTTCATAGCCCATCATAGTAATAATATTATATTTGTTAAATTTGACACGTAAGCATCAGATATTCGTAATATTATTATTATTAACGCCATCGAGACCAAAACTAAGCAAAGCTTATATTATGGGTACTAAACAACTGATAGAAATACATATTATACATACAAGAAAACACCCAACTCCGGAATACTCCACCTCTGGTATGTTTTGTTGTTATTTGACATTTTTTAAGAACATCATATAAAGTAGAGTAAACACTCATATTATATTATTTACTGAATGCAAAAGCTATGCCATACAGAGAAGATGATTTAAGACTAGTTTATCTCACAATTTCTCACTATCCCCTTCCTTATGTCATACCGGTTTCGACAACGCATTTCTCGGGACTAAAAATTCTGGGATCTATTAATTTTTTTACTGTTAATTGATATTATGTACATTTTCTTGTTTTTGTATTGCATTTTAACTTAAGTTAATGAAAAACTAAAAGTAAAAGAGTGATAAAAAACCGGCAAAGTACGAGTCGGACTCGTGTACCGAGGGTTCCATACAAACCCGTGGGTATATTATATGATGTAACTAAAAACTTATGCTTTTCAGATTTCTCTCTTTATCTGTGCTATAAGACAGTGCTTTGTACCAATTTTCAAGGTTCTGAGATCACGGGTAGTACCCTGTAGGTTTTGATACCCTTGCGAGTGTCGAAAATTTGCAGCGTATACAGCTGTATCTTCTGATTGCGTTGGCTTAAAATTTGTTTTTTTCACAGCTCCCAAGTACAGTAGACCTGAGTATTCGATGTGAATGTCAGTTTGATTCCTTTACGCGTTCCTGAGAAAAATAGTCTTGACAGACAGACAGACGGACAACAAAGTGATCCTAGTTCCGTTTTTTCCTTTCGTCATACGGAAAATATGAAATAAATATGAAACTTTAAAAATAATATTCAGGTAGTAAAAAACAATACTTTTTGAAGCAGTGCCGGAAAATCTCATAATATATAACTGTGTTTTACATTAATTTATACAATGATTCATAGTACTGCCTACTACCGGTGTAGAATCTATCTTGATTTTTTTACTTTTTTCCCGAGAATTGCTTTCAATAATTAAACTGCACCATATTTCGAAAGTCATATGTATTTATTTCAGGCTATTAGTTAGTAAACCGGTGTGGAACAGCGCCTTTGCTGTGTTTCACCGAGTGAGTGAGGATACAGGAGGCCATTGCCACTGCCCCTCTCCCATTCCCCTCCCTATCCCCCAAAGGTCAGTAATGCACTTGTGACGCCACGGGCATTGCGAGTAACCATGCGCGGTGGTAATTGCTCTGCCCCTGAAGAATATTTATCCTATCGTCCAATATAGAATTTAGGTACCTACCCAGACCAACTCGCTCACTCATAGGAGTTTTAAGTAATTCGCTTTTCGCTGATCATTTGAACACACCCAAACAATCGCTAGCGATATTAACCAAACATAGCTAAGAACAAGGGAACTGGTTTTCAAATGAAAAGCACCGCATTGAAATCGGTCCATCCGTTTGAGAGATACAATACTGCAGACAGACACACACACAGACATGGACGTCAAATTTATAACACCTCGCTTTTTGCGTCAGGGGTTAATAAAAAGACGAATTGGGACTTATCCTTTACAAAACAATTTAGTAAGAGTTTGCTACAACGCTATGCGTATTCTATAAACTCTCGGGCAGCTGGTTGCATGTAAACAAGTCCTAGAAGTGGTCGAGTACTTATCACGACCAAGTTCAAGAGAACGCGAAGTGCAATCCGCGTTATTGATACCGTAAGGTTATGCGCAAATGCAACCATCATACCTTTGGGTACACCTTTGGGTAATGCCGCGTATTAACACGAACACTCGCTCGCGTTCTATTGCTTGACCACAAAGTAACTTTACGCATCTTACCTATCTTAAACAAATGAATTTGACACAGTTTTTAACATTAGTTAGGATGATAAATAAATATTTTCAGAAATTTAACATACCACGCCATCTAGTTTCAAACTAAGCAAAGTCTGTAGTATTATATATAGTGTATAAATTTATACTTTTTTTAAATATTATACATAGAAAACAACCCACTTTCGAAACAATTATTTGCGAATCAAACATACAAACATTTGGTCCTACCAGGGAATCGAATCCGAGACGTCAAGTACAACAGTCTGAGGTAGTTAAGAGCATTAAGAGTTTGGATAGTATATCAAGAAAGGTTTATTTGCGTTATAAATCTAATTTAAGTTGTTTATATACGATTAAATAGGACAACGAAGTCTACGGGTCACCTAATGGCATTAAAAACCGCCGTGAACGCACGAATGGGCCGGTGCGACCGGAGTGTTACCACGGCCTCACGGAAACCGGTGTGAAACAGCGCTTGTGCTGTGTGTCATCGAGTGAGTGAGGATAACGGAGGCCAATTTCCCAACCCCTCCCCTATACCTTCCCAATTTCCTCCCCATCCCCCAAAGGCCGGCAACGCATTTCTGACACCGCTAATGTTGCGGGTGTCCATGGACGGCGGTAACCGCTTACCATCAGGTGACACATCGCTCGTTTGCCCTTATACCATTAAAAAAAACGTACAAAAATTGGTTTTCTTTATCTCGATAAGTTATCAAAATATTCCCAAAACACTTCCTATTTAAGGACAGGAATGGAAGAGCATTTGTGTTCTTCATATGTATTGTATATTTTAAAATAAATTTGTCTTCCGTGACGCTCAGTACAAAGACTACCTACATAGTACATAGTATTGCAGGTAGCTTTCTAAATATGCATTATCTGCTGAAAGAGCTCGACTGACTGTATACAAGTGTAATACTGTATACTACCATGACCTAAACTATCTAATCGTTTACAAGTCTTATAAAGAGGAGTACATAAATAATCATAAACATCTCTTTCCTTGTGCAACATCTTCCAACCTTTCATCACCTCATCATTTCTCACCCTTTCTACAATATAATCTAGTATTATACGTGATGCCATATTTACATAATATTCATCTTTACTTTTTTATCTCTATATTTCCAAAATCATTCGTTTTGTATGATAATTTATTGCCATGAAAATAATAAAATATTTTAAATGTACAGGTGCCAAAATATAGAATTGTATGTCCATCAGAGGTTATTAAAAACTGATGATGATCGTCAGTATTTTGATAAGTACAAAGATTTTCAAAACAAAATGTTCATGAATGTCATTTAAAGATTGCATAATTCATATATTCTTAAGGCTTATGCAAGATGCACGGTATGCCGGTTTCCCTAGACCTCGACGAGGGCGGCTTACCAGTAAACGTCTTATGGTTGACATATTCGTGATAGAGGACAATGTTACATAGAATAACATATGACAGCTTCATCAATTTATAAGCCTTTTTTAAAAGAATAGAGTGAGATCCTTTACATCATAACTGTGTCAGTAGAGCGGCCCCAGTGAGTTTAGGACTATGCATTAACATAATAATAAGACAATAGAATCGCTTCTACTGCACACGTGGCGGTTTAACACTGTGTACGCAGGACTTTCATTCGCAATTCGAAGCAAATTTAAAAAAAAATACAACTTAAAAGTAATTTAAACACTATTCAATCCCTAAAAAAATAGGTATTCTCATTTTCTTTTGAAGAAGACAACTCCCGCTTGGAAGTCTCGCGGTGGACTTTACAGAAACACATGAAACGAACACAAAAAACACTCAGAGTCAGAACAACAATTTTGATGTCCTATGTGGGATTTGAACCTACAACACTTGCGAGCCGTGTTGACTACACGGCTCGCTATATCCTCATTGAGTCCTGTATAAATAAATCCAAAGGAAAAATAAATATACATTAATTTATTCCACATTCTTTGAGAATATAAAGTTACTCTGGTGAAGTACAAATAAAGATGAGAATACCTCAACGTGCGGACTCTTTCTGGAGCATAATGTCTTCACAGAAGGAGATCATGGCCTCCCATTCCTCACGACTCGCCAGCATTGCCGCGGTCAATGCTGGTGGTGATAGGTTTCGTCCGATCTGTTCCATCAAGACTCGACGCTTGAACAGGGCTGTCCTCCAGCGTTAGCTGGGCGGAGTCACGGTCGAGCCCGCAGTGGTGGTTGAAGTATTTATAAGGCTGACTGTCCACTGGTTAGTGATTTTACTGATGAACTAGCCTGTTTGTTTGACCTGGACGAAATATATATAATAAGAACTATCTTTGGTATCATACATATTCTCCTGGGTATTCTACGCGCCATCATGTACATACCCTGCTTCGCAAACGTTTATCCTAGTTGGAACACAATAGCTGGTAAGGTGGCTGTATTAATGCATGAGTCAAGTTTTAATTTACGGAATCAACTGTTCATTACGCTTACAGTTTACCCTGCACGTGTAGCGAGCAAAGTTACTGATTTTTTATTAGTATTCCAAACTGTGTAAATGAACTTTCTACTCAGGTAATTCTTCGTACTTCGGTAATACAACTACAATTAAATGCATTACTGCCATCATGAAACATCACTTAAGTAATTAACATGATAAGACTAAAAATAACGTTACGTAAAATGTAATACATCGGTTCAAAGATCTTTATTTCTCATTAAGACAATTGTCACTTACATGAGAACAATATTGAACAAAATAACATATTTTACATTAACCCGATGCAGGTGCAGTAAAAATAATAATACATACATTATTACTCAAATTATCTATGTATCAACATACATATCCTGAACCCGCATTGTAGAAGATATGTAGGATTTACTTTTACTGAAATCAAATCAAAATCTTTACTGCCAACTTAGTGTAGCCATTTCCTTCCTCAACTATAATGTTCTCCATGCATTTCATCATTCAGTGGTTTACCCGTAAAAGCGTAACAGGCAGAAGGGGAGAAAGAGTTACTTTTGAACTTATAATATAGTTTGAGAGTATAGATAATGGATGAGGGATGGTTAGAGGCGTCCACAGTAATCCTCCGTCGCGTCCGATCCTTAACTTCAAACTTTACCTCATTTTACGTCGTCTCAATTCTTTTCACCTCGTTTACAGCAGTCAAGTTTACTTAGAGCGCTGACGTTTTCCTTGTGGGTTCAATTTGGCCATATGATTGAGATCTTGATGCAATGTGGGGTCAGTCCTACTAGTGTTACTTGATCTCTCATAATGTTTAGTTATTTGTAATTTGTCACGGAAAAGTGTGGTGTGTTTTTTAGTTTTTAATATTATATTTATTTTGTATCAGACAGTATAAATAATAGGTGGTTTGGTATTTGGTAACGTTTTGGATGCTATAAAATACGAAGCAAGTAAATACATTTTTATATAAATAACGTGAGTCCATTCATCGAAACCCACTCGCCATCGTCTATAAATTAACTCAAATATTTTTTTAACTTTGCCCGCGAATTTAATGTATGCTAATGTGACTTACCCGCTATGTCTACAAAAAGTTTCATAATGAATGTGTTACTTAAAAATGATTCTTATTAATTGGTGATAAAGGTGTTTAGGTAGGTTGTGTTGGATGATGGGTGGTATGGTTTAATAGGCGAACTGTGTTGTTCCGTGCGCCCGCGCAGCTTCAGCCAGAATACGTAATTTGAGGCAAGTGCCGTTTCTTTTACACACGTCTACTTCTATTGTTTAGGTAACAGTATTGTTGTTCAATATTATAAGAAAGAGCAAACGGAGGAACTGATGGTAAGTGACCACCACTGTCCATGGACCTGTATTGTGGTGCTAAATACGGGTGGTCGTCGTCATATTCACAACTAACAAATTATATTTTCATCAGGTCTCTTTAAATATTTATATGTTCTAAGTTATTATACTAAGAACAGAATACAGCTTAAACAGCTGAGTAAATATAGTTAAATATTAATTTTTAATGCCAGCTTTCGGACAGATAGACTGACAGACTTCTGAATTAACACTATCAACCATTTCTATCTGCTGTGTCACTACCAAAGCTTTGTTCTAAATCGTGTAGACAATTTGATCTTGACTCAAATTTCCTGAATCGATTCTTATCTGTCCACTCGACCGTATGAATCAAGATGTTTGATTTAGCGATACCAAAACATTTCTTCTAACGGTATTCTATAGATATTTGTTTCTAATGTCGCGAAGAAATTTCCAATATCATAAGTGTTTAATAAAAAAATGGTGAATGTTAAACCGTGGGTAGATATTTGGTGTCATATGGCTACAAAAGGTAATGCTCGAAGCCCGGTCAAGTGATGGACTGTTAGGTTTTTATAAAAAGTCTGTGTGTGCAGTCTACAAGTAGAGTTGGTTCACCCATCCAGTAATGTCTTAGATGAAATGGTTACCTATATATAAAAGATCTACCAATGGAAGGATTATTCTGGCAAGATATTTTTATAACATCAATCAGTCAATTCAGAAATTAAATTTATTTCTTTTACAAACCATTGTTAATTGTTCTAGCATCTCCATTGATTTGAAAAAAGGCAATCCGTAATTCGTCGAAATTATTGCTATTTTTCATTATTCCTAACATGTTATCATTATAATAAGGCGAAAAATAGAGGCTCCCTTTTGCCTTTCCTTATCAAACTGCGCTGCGGGAAATCTTTTACTTTTACTATTTACATTGTAATTAGGTAAATTAATGGGGTTTTGTTAATCAAAAAGTTAACGGGTTTATAAATGCAACGGCAATAAGCCCCGATATATGTAAATTAA
Organism: Hyphantria cunea; assembly: GCA_003709505.1. Classification (NCBI taxonomy): domain Eukaryota; kingdom Metazoa; phylum Arthropoda; class Insecta; order Lepidoptera; family Erebidae; genus Hyphantria; species Hyphantria cunea. The sequence continues at coordinate 280,709 of PKRV01002005.1, forward strand.
TGGTATATCACCATATATGTGACGGATGACGATAATGAATGATAATAAATAAATTATTAAACAAATTAATAGTAATAAAATAACATTAACAATAAAGGAAGTAAGTTTTTTTAGAAACTTTGAAGGTATACGACTGTTGGTATATAGATATGAATCTGGTCAAAAGACAATGGTCAGACGCGTCTCGGTTACTCAGAACATAGGGTTGACAGATCTCATAACGCAAAGTTACTTGCCAGGACCGGAATAGCCAGTATACAACTCTTACAGAATTCTATAATAGTGTCTTTTATTATTTGATTATTTGTTTTTTTTTATGGAATAGTAAGCCTAGGAAACGTATCGCCTGATGGTTAGCGATTACCGCTGCCACAAACAACTGAGGCGTCATAAATGTGTTACCGGCCTTTAGGTGATGGGGTGGATGGTGGGGGAGGAGGTAATGGGGGCTTGGTTTGGGGGCCTCCGTTATCTTCAATCACTTAGTGAAATACAGCGCTGTTTCACATCGGGTTTCTGTGAAGCCGTGGTATCATTCCGGTCGAGCCGGCCCATTCGTGCTGAAGCGTGACTCACGGTTGTTGGAGTTTCAATCTATAGATCTTTTATAGAAGATTTTAGAATGAGTGAGTCACTCGGATACCTAGCAGACTGAACGCGGTTTTGCATAATAGTATAATTTAAATATGAAATTGTAAAGCTATGTTTTCGCCTTTCTTAGAAAAAATGTCTAGAATTTTGTACATAGCCGTTCATACCCAAGCAGTGAGATATAGTCACTAAATAGAAATTAAGTTAGTATAAACTATTTACTAACGCCGTTTTAGCGTTTAAAAATAAATAAAATATATAAAAGGATTTAAAAATATGTACACATATTATATAGTGTGTGGTGACCCAAGGAATGAAATTAATTTATCCAAATAACTCGTGAAGACCAATTTCTCATTACTGTAATATATTTTCAAGATTAGCAATGAAAAATATGTATGTGTATACACTGGTAAAGTTAAAATTTTTATGACTTATTAACTTTTGTCGTTGTATAACACTGTAGCCTATTTGTTATTCTAACGTATAAGCTACATCATAATATTAATGTAAAAGTTTTATCTAAATCCGTTCAATACTTTTTGCGTGTAAGAGTAACAAAAGTCTATACATTATTACAAGCTTTCGCTAAAATACCATTTAAAAAAACTTCTTGATCATTAAAAGTAAAAGCTATGTATTTATTTTGATTGGAGTGTCATCAATTTTACGTAGCTTTGCCAGCCCTATTTAAGGAGTTCTCGGCAAGTCCAACAAGCGGAAATGTCTAGTGGCTCTTTCCCATAGTAACGCCATGTGATCCCCCATTGTTTTGTTACAGTTATTTTTATATAGTTTTGTTATAGGAATATACGTTCCAATTAACGGTCTCCTCGACTAAACATAATTATTTTTAGTTTTCTTGTCGAAGCTTCTTCTTCCTTAATTTTTTTTATATATGAACTTCTTGTGAGTCTTCTGTCATTAGTTATTTTCTACAACACAATGTTTTATAGCAATGAGTGATTGTTTTGTTACTTTATTTGTATGTTGATTAATTGGTGAGAACTAATATAGTGCAGACGATGGTTAAGATCTATGTGGTAAAAGCTCGCTATTTAAGATAAAGTGGAGTTACAGTTTATGGGTAAGGCAATTTAGTATCTGTTTCGGTACCTTTAAACTTCGTTATTAACTTATGTTTTTGTCCCATATAGTCCCATTCAATAATTGAAATTAGATACCACTTCTAAAGGTGAAAAATAAAAGAACGAAGAACAAAGTGTATTACCATAATGTTATACGTTATGTCATTAATAATAAATTCATTTATTCGAGTAATAAAACTCATTGCGTCAGTAACAAATTAAACTACATCTATTTTATTAATATTTTGAAAATTATAAAATTACGTCGCAGTTCCAGCAGAGAATGCAGCAACTGTTTACAATTGCGCAGTCCAGTCAGCTGGAGATCATTTTTAGGGTACTAATGGTGCTGCACCGCACCCAGCGCACCAGGGATGTGCACCTCTTACGCATTACAGTATAAACACAATCATTGAACTTTTTTAAAAGAAACAGTTGAAAAACCATAATCAGACTACTTGAAACATCTTGATGAAATTTATACAGCCTGCGTTACTCGTGCTATTATTACGAATCTATTTATACTGCATCCATAAAAATCGGTTCTGTAGTTTAGACACTTTGAACATACAATCATACATAGGCTTCACAGTAGGCGGATGAAAAATTTAAAACCTTTCAACTAAAAGATTGGTAAAAAATTAGTATATTAATAGTGATAGTCGTAGGTTTTGTCGATTCAGGACAGTAGAAGAATCGGGGCTTGGACTAATCTTGTCTCCTAACTAATCTTATGCTTATATTTTAAATGATTTCCGTACTGAATCTAATCTGTGTTTGTTTCATCTTTATCCGATACGGAATCCCTACCTACAGTTTTTATTTATTCGTGCTATGGATTTACAATATGTTAACGTGTGTTAAATAGTAGGAAGAAAAAAAAATGTCGCAACCGAAATTTCATAATTGCATCAAGATAGATCACCTTGCTACATAAAATACATGAAGTTCAAGATTTCAAAATGAAAGTCATTTTAAGACAAAAGCCTCCGCGACTTTGAAAGGCTTATTATCACTAGAGTAGGTTCATTTGGGTACCCACTTAGTATAATTGTGACAAGCTTGCGTCTGTGAGTCTTCCGGCGTGTATTTCGAATTTCGCTGTAATCATTTTTCGAGTTAATATGTAGCCTACGTTGGTCACTGATGATATGACTTTCTATTACGAAGAGATTCATAGATTACCTGTAGCAATCCCACAAACTTTTCCTCTATCTTTATAACATTAATATATTAAAGTTTTTATACTGGCATTAATGACTTTCTGTTGATATAACTTATTGAGGTGACATATTAAAATGGTACGTATCGGAATAACGTTATCTACATCGACAATACTAGAGCGTCTACTTAAATAAAATACAAGAAATAAAATATCAAAACATCAGTAAATAAAATTAAAAAAAAATTTTTTTTGTTTGTTTCATGTGATGTTGCAAATTAATGTCAGTAACAGAGACACCCCTAAAGGTGGACAACGCAATCAAGGCATCTGCGAGAGCATTTTTTTGAAAATTTTAATCGTGGGAAGTAATTTAGCCGAAATGTATGAAATGGAAGGTTTCTCAAACCTGTCATTTGTTTTATTCACGGTCATCAGAAGGTCGCACGTCCCCGATATGATGGTGTTCGTGTACGAGATTCGGCGGTTTGTTGTGTACTTAACATTGTTTGAACTTGGATATTTGCGAAAGTGAGATAGTGAGTATATGTTACTTTACGGATGCTGTTAGTTATGAATAATTTATTTTCTAAATACATAGATGGTATAACAGGACTGCTTCGACTGCCTCGTTGGGCCAGAGGTTAGCGTAAGTAACTACTGATTAAGAGGTCTCGGGATATCTTTTTACACGCAGGCCCTGTCGTATAACAGTCCAGTTTTGAATCACTTGTGCGGAGCGTGGGTGGCTCATTCAAACCTCGCGTTTCCCACACGCTGCGTCCCCCTCGCACAAGCCTACTCGCTGCGCTGTTTTCCTGGCGGCTGGTCACTGCGAAACTGGTTTTGATGTTATCTCAGAGATGATATCAGCTGTGTTAGCAATGGTTCACTGTCTTCTTTATGATGTGTTGGATACTATTACCATTTTTTATACATGAGTCATTATAATTCTTACTTTTGCTGGCATTTTTAATACATAATAGCCACACGTGCATCTAGACTTAATATATAGCGGTCCATGATTATTTAATCGGCGATAAGTATTCGTATAGACTTTACTCCACCATAACTATGTCTTAATAGCAGAGTCACACACTCTTGTTTTAGTTAAAATTACAGGATATGGGATTTTTCGCCAATTTTTTCCAATATTACAAAAAGATAAAACAAAGGAGCTTTTACTAACACATAAATACATGTATACATTCATAGATTTGATATTAATTAATAACTAACCCGGTGAACTTCATGGAGCAATATTATTTTCGTGAAAATTTTCGTAAACCCTGTTTTAATATATAGATATATAGATATATAGATAGCCTCTTTATAGAAGGTAGTTGTAGTCGCGAACGTTTTCTTAAAGTTTTCTTCTCTAAAGACCTTGTAATGATAATATCAAACACTACAAAGAATTATCCGATTTGGTACACTCGATGGGAAATTATGAGCGTATATACGCCGGTGATTAATTTTTAACCCCCGACGCAAAAAGAGGGGTATTATTTTATATATTAACGATGTCTGTGTGTGTGTGTGTGTATGTGTTTGTCTGTGACATCGTAGCTCTCAAAGGGATGGACCAATTTTGATGCGTTTCTTTTTTTTGGAAGTCAGTTTTCTTTCGGTGGTTATTACTATATTTAGTTAATATCGGTCCAACAGTTTAAAAGTATGAGCTCTTTTCCGAAATTATGTAAGGCATTTTTGGCGTATGATTACACAATTTTCGTTTTTCAAATGTGAACATCAGGATCTATTATGATGTAAACAATTTGTTCTTGTTTCTTCTTTTTTTGGTGCCTAATAAAGCCTCTATGTAAAAATAATGAGATGGTTTTACCATACAAATATTTAGGTTTTAATGTTTTGTTCTATCATATCTTTTTACCCATTATTTATTGTTCGAGTTTTACTGTTCTGATCAGAATAATGCTATAACAACTTCTAATGTTAAAATAAAAACAATAGACATCGCAGAGCGTTTACGAGGTTAAAATCCAAACCAATTTTTCTACGGAGTTGCTTACATTAGACAATTCCCTATTTAAATGTCTTAAACATACGGTACAATAATCTGTAGAATATCTCTATGAATGAGTCAAAAAAAAGTGAGATTAGGTACACTTTTTCAAGCCTGTGTAAAGCTCACTTCTTGTAATGAATTGCTTAGTACGAGAATACCTTTTATTTAATTCCTAGGGTCGAGAGTAAAAGTGAACTCAATTTTATTTTCGACCTGTCTGCCTTTAGAGTCGTTCTCACGAGTACAAGAGATTATGTTTCATAACGATGGTTTTGTAATGATGACAGAAGATATGCCTATCGTGAACCTTTTACTGAGACTTCCTAACTCAATTCACCATGAAAGCAAGTTTTATAGGACTTGAAAAAACGTAACTATTTCATTTATTAATCATTAGATGTATAACTTAACTAGTCGTTAAGTAATTACATGTGATGACAGAGCTACACAAAATACACAAAACATATACATATGCCATAAGGTGAAACCAGTCAGGCATAAACTCATTAAAATGGGAGAATGAGCACAGGTGAGTTTGATTCGAGAATATATGCAAAACAGTTTAAGTACGATATAAATTCAAACCCAGCTATTGGTAAAATAACTTTTACTTGAACATGTTTGAACGGCTGAAATGGCATAACATGTCCGGTCCGGCCGGCAACTGGTCTGTGTTTTTATTGCTGGGAGCGCGTTAACTTGATAATGTCTGACCATAAATATATAGCCTACACGTGGAAGTCCGAATTTTGGAAATGCCACCCGCATTCCTTTCTTAGGGCTCACTTACGTTACACAAAGAATCTACATGCAAATTTACAGGATTTTAGGTTCAGCAGCATTGATCTCTGGATATCTTAGTTAGTCAGTCACCTTCCTCTTTTATATTTTACGTAGATAGCTAGTCATCAACTGTTAAAGCCCTGAGCATGCTTACCTTATCTGATCCAAGATCTTTGTGTTAGGGGACATAAGAATACGCGAATTCACATTCAAAAGATCAACAAATTAAAAAAATAATATTTAATGTTTATAATTTTACAGTTATATTACCTTATCTGGTTCTACTTTTCACACAGGAAACCCGGAACTTTTTCTTTTGTATAAATTAGCCAATTGCACCTACACTTTCTTGGTACACCTATGAGTTCGTCCTTTCTCAGACGTATATCTGTCCTCAAAACAATTATCTAACAACATTTCAATTATTCTGTCTTGTAAAATTATTAGGTTGGGTATATATTAATTTTTTGTAATGTATTTTCACTGATATTAAACACATTGTACAACGGTTTAATGTCAATAAAGTAATAGGTACGCCTTGTGCAATAAGTGCGGCAAATTGTAACAAACAAACTCAACCGAATAAAGATTAATCTAGGTTTTTAAACTTGGAGTCCTGCCTGGCACTTGAAAAAGGCTTACTTAAGTATGTTTTCTTCAGACCAGTGGGTTAATTGGCATACTGTTATCGTTATTTTTAGGTTATTGACGTATTTCGTTCATGTGATAAAATCGATTCTTTGCATACTTAACAAAATCCATCATTTACACCAATGTTGCACTCAAAAAAGGTATTGATGATTAAGTTTTGTATTACTGTAGTAAAACATACAAGGTTTATTATGATTTAGGCTTTAAACACATATTTTTCCCAATCTGTAATTGTAACAGAATCAATTCAAGGCAAAAATCAAAATCTGGGTTTTTACCACAGGGGTGGTCGACTTGTGTATTTTCTATCCGTTGCTTATTCTATGGTATTTATATGTAATTAACGTATGTATTGTCCTTACTGATGTTTATTTTTGTAGATTCATATGAATATCGAAAAAGAGACTCAGCGTCAAAGGTTAAATACGGAAGCAGTGACGCCAAAACCTTTGGTAAGCAAAAAGTTATACATAATTATTCAATTCATAAGCGTTTCAATATTTAGAAATCTAGAATTTAAATTACTTTTCTTAAACTCCATCAAAATTCGATTACTAGTAACTGAAATGTTAGTTTCCTTCATCGGTTACCTATGCTTAAAATACCAAAAGAAGACCCATACCAATAAGGTAAACTGTTAAGTTCCAATAAAACACAAGATTTTCAAAGAGTTATTTCTTTCAATAATATGTTATATTTTTATCCGATGGCGAAAGAAAGAGGGTTGTGTTTTTCGAGTGTATGTATGTACATTTCTTTGGTACGCCCTAGAACCTAAACGGCTTGTATTTTTATGTGAGTGGTGTCAATAGATTCGTCTTAGTCGATGGTGATGGTGATGGTGATACTGGGGACATCAAAATTAAAAATAACAAAATTAGTAAAAGTAATCTTAAAAAAATTTTTTTTAAGTTTCATCGAGTATGGTATCTAAATAAAGATTTTTTTACGGCGATTACAAATATTTTTTAAACTTATATGTTTTATATATGATATTGACACAGTCGAGTTTTAATTATTTAATAATTCATTACTTGTTCATGTAAGTTTTTACAATTATTGTACATACAAAGTAAATGTAACAGCATAGTACACCTTTGTTCAACCAATAAATGAATTATATTAAAAAAGGGGATTTAGAATATTGATTATCAATCAGAACGAAACGTTCAAGCAAATGAACTAATATTATTACAGGATCTATATGACAAGTTTGAAAGTTCCAGATCAAGCCAGTCTTCTATCAGGGTGCCTTTACGAGGGCCGGTGGCATTCTAGCGGTGCTGTAGTACAAACTCGCGAGAAATGCTTGCACTGCGTGTGCGTTCGCAGCGCGCTGTCGTGTCGGCGACAAGCATGCGCACCGCTCATAGACCCGACGCCGAAGCGCTGTCACGTCAGACATCGAAGGGAAGCTTGCTGTCCAGAACTCGTTTGTCCAGGTAATTATAGCCCTTTACAAATTTGAAGACCACTACTGTAGATTATTTTACCAGTGAACGACTCAATGCTAAACTGGAATTCGGGCTTGTTTGTGACTCAAAAACATTCATTCCCCATTCAACAAACATTCAACGAGTTATGAGAGCTATAAATATTAAATAGTCTTTGGAAAATAAAAAAAACCCAGCCTAAATAGCTAACGTGAACCTATGCTACAAATTTTAGTAATAATCATAAAAGGCATGATGATAATTTTGAAAATCTGTTTTATGATGTTCGGAAGTATCTCCTATTGTCAAAAACTGTTATATTTCTACAAAAAAAAATAAGTTTTAGCTCTTTAAAACAGTAAAGTGATCGTGCAATATATCGAAGCAAAGTAAGCTTTATACATAAGTGTCGTAACTCGCTCCGATTGGTGTTCAACTTAACATGGCGGATTGCTGTATTTTGTAGTTTTATTTTTGTTAATTAACCATTAATGTCGCTCTAAATATGAAAATACATAAGATTTTTATATTCTATGAAACCCATTTCATTAGATAAATACATAATTTTAGTGGTTCTTGGTTACTGTCATCAGGCCTGTTCTCGAACCGTAATGAATCATAATATTTTCTACATATTCTTAAAATCTTTTTTTGCTAGATCCATATGAAGCATAAAATATTATCTATTAAAATAAAAATAATCCATATAAAGTGTTATCCTTGCTTTTCAGATGGTGTCATTGACATGGAAAAAAGTGCAAAGACACGCTTTGAGCGCAATGATTTCGAGGACCCCATTCCAGTTACTGTTGGACTAGGTTAGTTACTTTTTTATTTATTTATTCAAAATCATATACACATTTTACATGCTTACGTCTGCCAGATTGTAAGTCAGTTTGTGTAATATAAGATAGAAAGTGCCTCAGAATCTGCCAGACCCTAAGGCCCACTCCTAGCTTCTACACTAATTAGAACTGTTGCAGTCTGGCTATCTAAGCTGCAGCTGATATTTATGCTGATTTTCAACTGATTATAAAATTATATATTGAGTTCTTCCAGCTTGTGTGGAGGGAGGCACTGTCTACGCAGCAGGGTCAGCCATGTCATCAAACGTAGCTTGCGAGCAATGTTTCTGCCTCAAAGGATCCAGGAAGTGTGTCAGGCCAACTTGCTTACCGCCACCCCCACACTGTGTGCCCAGGCCAACACCGGGAGCCTGTTGTCCTCAGAGATACTACTGTGAATACGACAGTGATGTGGTTGAAGGCCATTCGTATGGTAAGTAAATGTTCTCGCCTTTTAATAAACTAAAAATCTAATTGTAAACAATAAATTTCTTAAACCTATTGTACAGTTCAATAAAAAAGTAAAATTTGTACTTGGCTTAAATCGTCATAAATATAGACTGAAATAAGCTCACGAACCAATTTGAGATATTGACACTGACTTATTGGAGCCATTGCTTAAAATTTCCAACATCCTCGTAGGATATATATATAAAATATTATCTGATTTAAATATCAATAGGCTTTCATCGAATAGGTAAATGTTCCGTGTAAAATTTGCAGTCGGCAAAATGTAAGTGCAAAAACCTTTCTACATACATATATAAAATAAACTAATTTATTCCGAATTGATATTTCACACTACAAAAATTAAATGAATCCTGTTATGTTATTTTCAGATTGTGAAGTAGATGGTAAACGGATCCAAGAAGGTGAGCGCGTTTCCTCTGGCATGGACTGCACGGCGTGCTTCTGCCTGAAAGGCGCGGTACAGTGCCAGGAGATGGGGTGTGCACCGCCCCTTCATGGATGTCAACCGATACTGACGCCCGGCGACTGTTGTGCTCACCAGTATAAATGTGACCGTAACCCCCTATATAGAGGTAGTTATATAATATTCTATTTTATTAAGTAAGTTTTGTTTGAACTCTATTATGACACAAGTATGAGAAAAACCAGTTTTCGAACCAAAAGAACCTAGTAAACTTGGAAAGCAGTCTGAAGTTAACAAAAACAACGGATTACTTTGGTTATATCGGTGATTAAAAAAGTTTTAAATGAAATTGTTCAGTGCATGCGTCTCGTACCTCAGTAATCCGTACCACCTGTAAGCAATGGCAACAGAATTATATGACAATAGTCGACATATAGTATATGCAAAATTTCTAAGAATTTTAATACTTTAACACTTTAATAATATTTAAATACTAAAAATACGTATCACGTTTTACAGGGAATATATATCATCACCGACCAATTAGTTACAACTATTTAACAGCGTCAAGAAATGACGATCGTGCATTACACACGCAAAAATGGCCCAAATCCAGTGAAGCTAATACTGACAAAATATTCCCAGATTTATATAAGTCGAAAAACATGCCTATAGGCTCGGCAACTACAAATGACTTAGAATATACCATCAAAGTCAAAAGAAAAACAGATGAAACTGAAAATGAGTACTTAAACAATGATACCGACTCACACTCTACTACCTCCCATAAAAGTGTTACCGCTGCTGCTGAGGCAAATGCAACAGAAATAGCGACTGAGGAAAATACGGAACAGCCCGAAAGCATTGTTAAAATTATTATCAATGGCACAATCAATTGTACTGCAGAACTATCATCTACTTCTCTTCCACTTAGTATTTATCTTAACGATACAGATAAAAACAAACCGAATATATTAGCACGAAGACCAATAGTGAACGGAATAGAAGCTCAAGAATATGCTCCAAACGATATCATCACGGATCGTTCAGTTCTTGGTGATTTTGATGAAAATGAAACTTTCACTATAAATGTTACTAGTTCTTTAAATGCAAACACTAAATCTACTGTAAGACCTGAAAGAGTCAATGCTGCTAAAAAGCCTGTTCCTGTTTCCTCGACCGATACACTAAATAGTTCGAAAAAGACAGAAGAATACGATTATGATTACAATGAACCAACACTGCCACCATCATTGCCTAACCTGAAGTAAGTATCTATTGTTAATTATAAGATATATCTACGAAAAGTAAGAGAACCGAATTAAGGAAGTGATCTTCGACAGCTCAAATATTTTTTACTTCCAGACTTATGAACTAAAGTACTATTCTAAATGTATGAAAAAATAAACTAAATATTTTTAACTTTTTTAAATATTTAGGATATAATAATATTCTTTAGTACGCACCAATTACAATTTAATTACAGTAAACCAACTGCAACAAAGAGTTCCGCAGTGCACGTCTTTCGTTTATACGTTTTGATATACATTTTTTCTTATTACTCTATAAATGAGTCTGTTTTGTTTCAGAATTATTCCCTTCGTAGCGGCCGATGCAGTCGTTGATGATGAGTTATCTAAAGAGATTCACGAATACCCCATTCTTGAACGTGAAGATAAATACCCTGTTTACTATCCAACTAAACCCAAAGTGTCGTCGGTATATAGGCGAGATGAGACTTTTCACGCTACTCAGTATCCCGTTTTTGTAGCAGATAAAGATTATGATTTAGATCTACATGACGATAGTTACCACTCACAAAATCTAGGATACACGATTTCAAGCTCATTGAAGAAACACGAGAATAAAGAAACTGCTGTTACCAAAGCACCAAGTTCTAAACTGGAAACTCCTGCGTTTAATTTATTTTCACCGCCAATCGAGACCGAAGGTATGTCAGATAAATCCGAAAAATAAAGAATTTAGGATAATGTTATAAAATAATCTTGTGTAAGAACTATCTTACAATGACTTAAGATCTTTGATACATTGTTCAGAATGACTAAAGAATGACCTTAAGATGTAAAGGTATACAATTTTTCAACCTTTTTTTTTTCTTTATGCAAAATTTTTTATAGACATATTTCAGTATCAGTCCGATAGACTAATTGTTATTATTTATGTAGCACAAATCGAATAAACTACAAAAATTCTTTAAAACCGAAATGCTTATGATTACAGGTGGTTTTATACCAAAAGGTCCTGGCATTAATGACGAGTATTTCACTGTTTACACACCAAGTACACCATCAGTAGTTGCAGTGCCTCATCTAACTACTTCGATGCAATTAGATGTCCCTAAAGGTAAGAAAAAAGTTATTCATCCCAGCCTCGAGTCAGACATTCTACAGAACTTATCAACAACTGTACTTTTAGTATTAATAGAAACGTAACAGATGTACACATAAAAGCTTTACAGATTTCATCAGGATAATGATAGCGTTGGTATTGAGAAAAACAGGATTTGACAGTTATTTTACATTTTGTTCTAAAAGAAATTTAGTTCGATGCAATGCTTTAAAACTCTAAGTGGCTGACAATTATTTACTGCTCTACTTCGTAACTCTTTAGGACAGAAATGATACAAAAAAGTACAAGTAGTATTCTATACATAACCGTTTACGTTGTTAAAATATATGTATAAAAAATTACAGGTGACTGTGTAACCGAAGATGGCAAACATATTCCCGAAGGTGGTAACATAACTTTGGACTGTAACGAGTGTGTTTGTGAATGGGGACATTTGAGATGTGCACCATCTCTTTGTCGAGCCCCGAAAGGGTGCCATTTCAAGGAACCTGATTCCGATTCTGCGAACCAGTGTTGCGGGGACCTCATTTGCAAGAAAGGTAAAGCTTTATATAGCTGTCCTTGGAAATGCCATCTAATTCAAATAGTTAACAAATTAACATTCTGAAACACTCAGCGAGCAGTAAGCTTTAAAACAATCAGGAAAACAATGTAGATCTTAACCATTATAGATAATTTTCTTAACCAAAACTTTCTTGAACAAAGAATTACTATTCAAGAAGTTGCAAATTCAAGTAAATACCTTCCAACCCTGCATGTAGATCAGTTATGTTTACTTTATAAGTTTAAGAATAGAGCATTTAATGCGTGAAACCATGAATATATTCATTCACCATTGTATCTCAATTTTTTTGTAGTAAATACTAATAGGTAACATACAGAAACAAATAATGAGACTTTTTGTGTACTATTAATTTGTTCAGGTTTGTTGAAAACCTATAAAGGTAGGTAGCATTACAGACTAATAATGTAAAAAGTGTTAATAAATGTAATATTTTTATAACAAATTATGTTTTCTTTTATTTATCTATTAACAAGCTGTATTATTGTAGTTTTCGATTACCCAGATAATTCATTTAGAATTTTGTGAAGTAAACGTATAACATATTATATGTTTTACATAACATATTGATTGTCGCTTAGTATAATATGCGCCAGTTATTTTATGCAACGATGGCAAATTGATTTAAAAATTGCTTTGTGACAAAAGGAATCCAGATGTCTATAATCTGAATATCAAATATTTTTTCACAGAACACGAAACTACATCTGCGCCACCAGATCCTGCAAGTACTAGAATTGAAAATACAAACATAAAAACAGCGATAAAGAATGAAAAAAGTGATATTTTAATACAAACATTGCATTTAAAAAATACAACCACACCACATAACTTATTATCTACGCTTATTAATACTACTAAAGAGCAAATTTTGGATAAGCCAACTGAGAACGCCAACAAAACTTCACCAACCAGAACCACATCTTTCATTGATAATAGCACAATAGCACCAAGCACCCCTGGATCTAATAATGCACTAAATACTACAACAGTAAGCCCAGAGAAAATATCAACTACGAATATGACAACGATTCCTCCTGCTAATACAGAAGAAACAAACGATACTTCATCAAAATATGAAGACGATGAAGACGTGGGATTTTCTTTTGGCAGTGTCCTCAAATTTTTACTGAGTGAAAACTATGAATCGACAACCACTAGTTCGCATAAAAAATCTCCGTCAACAAAATCCACATTTAAATCTACTCCACCACCTGTCTCTTCAACTAAGAAACCACCGTCTACTGTAAATCCGTTCATCCCTCTTCCATCATTACCATTTAACCCCCCAAAAATAGAACCATCCACCATAAGCAGGATAGACCATTTAATCCTTGGGGAAGCAACAGCTATCAAAAGGACCACTATTCCACCCATCACAAACAAAACTACGAAAAAGCCTACAGAGAGGCCAACAGAAAAACCTAAAATAGACATATTTACACCAGCTTTAAAGCCCCCTAGTATAAGTGGATCCACGGGGTCTAATTCACAAGGTGTTGGAACTGGCTTGTTAAAGCTAGCTGGCTGTAACATTTATGGTAGGATATATAGGGTTGGAAGAATTATTGCAGAGCTGTCCACGCCGTGTTTAGAATGTTGGTGTATCGAGATAGGAGTGGAGTGTAAGAAACTTGATTGTTGAGACAGGTGAACAGATAAATTCGAAGTTATTGTATAGCAGTGTGATTGTGTGTTTGACTTCAAGGAGAATATTCTCTCACTACCGGACATTTCAGAGGAAGAAACGTGAACGTTATTATAAGTAATGCAAATATTTTAAGTTGATCGTTACGTTCGTTACTTAAATGAATCATGTCTTTTAGTAACTGGAAATATTCTCTGAAATGATTTAGTTAAAGTATTTATTTATACGAATGACCGGGATTGATCTCATACGTCGTAGAGTTAAACCAGTGGTTCCATTTCCAACGCGGCCCAAGAGTTGGGCCGTAGTAACAGACTCATAGTGCATTTATCGAAACTTTTACGTATGTACTAGCCTCAAAGTATGATATGACTTTAGATTATAACATAGTTTTAATATTTAGAATATTACTTATTAATAAATAAAATATTAATAAAATGTTTTTGTTACTATTGCGATTTGAGTCTTTCATACTAATGTAACCAAAAAATATTGTAAATTCGTTTAAATTTTTATGAGCTATTTGTATTTGTTTGTAGCTATATTTGGCATATTAGTTCATCTCATCGCTTTGCAAACCGTAAACGTAAGACATAGACGTTAGTTTGATTCTTTTGGCACTTAGGTTGATATTGTAAGTAGTCATTTAAATTAATTAAAACCATATATCTAGAAAAGATGTAGTTAGAAGCATGCCTGAAAATATCTACACATATAAATGTATACTTCAAACTATACTCTTCATGCAAGTAATAGGTTCAATGAAATAAGAAGAATATTAAACGCATTGCTTAGTGTACCTACAATAAAGTCTGTACCTACAATATTTTCAAATTGTCTATCGGTCATAGTTTTATAGGCAACATGCCCAGACGTCGTTAGAAAAATAATGTCAAGATGCAAAGAAACTGAAATAAGCAATAGATACCTAATTATCTTAGACCTACCAATACTTACCTATACTTAGGCAACTAAGTTTCATCAATGGTTCTGTATATATTGTGGTTATTGGAGGTCCAACACACTCCTCCTTAATCATAGCGGGCTTTTAAAGGCCAACGCTGTGCTCTTTTTCTTCTTTTTAGGTTTTTAACAATTACCGCATTCAGAATATACATGTGTCTGCTTTCAAAGAACACCCCAAACTATGAACAACAATTTGTAAATCTCAAAAAGCTGTCTCATATAAAATTTAAACTCATAACAATTTGCGGAGTAAACAGTGGGGTAGCGACCGCTTAAACCTCTAGGCCAAGCATACAGTCAACGTTAAGCCACTCACTAACACAATAATTTAGTTTCCAGAACTGGAGAAGGACAGGGATTTAGATAAAATAAAATGAATATTTATATTCCATCATATATTACAAATTGAATCTGACTAGAGTGCAATAATCTCTTTGGTTATGACCATTCATTAGTCTAGCACTACACTCATAAAGTAGATTCTGATACTTCCCAAAATAAATTAAAGTATTTCAGAAAGAACTGGAGTTATTGTAATTTAATGCAATTGAACGACATAAATTACTTCTTGATCGTTTGAATACATACCTTTAATCTTACTTATGTTATTGCAAGTACTTATTAAGTCTTTAATTACATTTGGTTCAGGTCAAACTACTTTGGATGTATCACTGAATATATCGACTTTACTTTAATCTCAGTCTTGCTCACCAACGAAATGGGTTTGAACACGATATATTTAACTGATAACTTTAACTTACTGTCAACAATCTGAAGCCAAAACATGTTGTTACTTAGTGAATAACATTTTTATCACGGCCGTATATGTACCTATTTCGTGACTAAATTGAATGAACTTCAGACGTGTTTTGATTATCCACAACAGTAAGTGACAAATATGAAACCAAAAGGTCTTCTTTGGTCAAGCGTTCAGCGTAAGATATATTACAACCATTTTTATCTTTGAGTACGCGCACAATAAGTACAAAGGTTTATAAATATCACTAGCCAAAATATCAATGTTTTGATACAAAACAATCATAGATTTCACAGAAATCAGTAAGGCATCTCTCCCTTAGATAATAAAACTGAACTATATTATGCTTATATAAATAAGGAGTATTTCGTCTCTATAGGTAATTGGATCGGAGTCTATTAACTCTCCACTTATAAGATCATTGAATAACTCTTTTTATTGATAGACTTCTCAAAATATCATTAAAACAATAAAACGTACTGTTAATTTCAATTGGTAAAGAACTATTGTACAATGCATAAGAAATTCATAAAATTCTGCAAGTTTGTCATTATTTTGGGCGGAGTTACAACTTCATTTCTATAATTAACATTTAAACTTAAGTTCGAATCAACATAACACTAAATAAACTATCAATCTACGATCTTTGTACTAATATACAAAAGTGTAAAATCCATCAAAAGCTATCCTACACGTAGTAGCGGACGGATCAATGAATTGCAATTTTTCAAGGCGCAACAAAAGACTTGTAACCACCAATTGTAGCAGGTAGTTTAAGTCTGGTTACTCCTCATGGTCCAGGGTATATGTTTGTCTTGTTCCGAGTGTATGTAGTAGATAGCAGTGAGCGTGGTTGCAGTGATGAGAAGTAACCCTGACATCATGCGACACACAACCACATATCGCTTGCTGTAGTTCTCACCTAAGGAAAAAATGATAAGGAAATTTAGTACACTAATAAAGCCAAAAGATTTTTTTTATTAAAGTAACTTAATATCGGATATAAATGTATATAGGGACTTCATAAATATTATAAACAATCAGCAGTTGAGAGATCATAATGACATTAAAACAGTTACTGTCTCATAAACACATATATCATATAATGTGGAAATCCATACAATAGATATAATATCAAAACACGAAATAACAGATGCCAAAATGAGGAAAATCTGTAGAAAATAGAAAACTTTTCTTACCAGTAAATACTAAGAAAGCAAGTGGTACTCCAACTGCTGCACCCAGTATATGTGCAGACCAAGCGATATATTCCTGAGCTGTGTCTGCACGGGCTAGAGCCTGCCCCTCTTCCGAAGTTAACTCTCGTACTAATGTCCAGCATAGCTCCGAGGTACCCAGTACGACAACGCTTAAAGGGCGGAACCACCACAGGGGAATGTGTCCGTATCTGTAATAAAAACAATTCCCTTAGTAAATATGTATCTACACTGCAAGGCTTATTTTCGGCTGATGTGGACAATGTCGGTAACTAAATATCAATAATAATAAGGTTCGCATTTACGAGCGTCGCAGCTAAGATAAAAAGATATATAATAATAACAAGCCTTTTTATTGCTTGTTCTCCAATAGTTGGTAAACCAATCAACGGTAACTAAATAAGGTGAAGTAAATGCTGTATCTTGACAATAAGCTATTACGACATCAGATAGCGTAATAAAATATTGACAATTATTTTGAAACTACTAAAGCCGTTTTCAGAAATGTTTCAAAAGATATTCAAGATACAAGCGGAGATGAAACGAGTTAACAATGTCTATTATTCATTTAAAATTCTTTAAATCTTATTACATATATTTATTGATCCTCAGGACATAATAAATAATATAACTTTTCTATTTACCTCAAGCAAACATTTGCTAAATGCGAAGTAACCAGAGCATAGACCGCTGCGGATGCGCCGACTACATGTACATCTGGTTGCATCACACCCGCACCGAGTGCACCGGCCACTACGCCTCCGCACCACACCAAGAGCACCCGCCACCATCTCTGTTCACATTCTAGAGGCCAACCAATCTACGGAAATAAATAAATAGTTTAATTTCATTATATAATGAATATACTCATAGCATCATCATAGGGACAGTATATACTTACAGCTAAAGCAACGAATGCATTTAGAGTCAAATGTGGTACATTAGCGTGGACAAGCCCATAAGTGAATACTCTCCAAGGCTCCTGCCACCATGCTGCTGGAGACCACTCTAATGTAGCTCGAAGACGATCAGAGATACATATATGCATAGCCACCTAAAAGAACGAAATAAAATTAACATACATTTAGATTTTCAATAGATTGGTGTTTGAGCGCAATCAAATGAAATTAAAGTATATTAATGGAATTGAAATTAAACATAAGCAATAGGAATCAAAGGGCATTATATTCCTTCTAGTATGTTTAATTAAATTTATGATATTTTGGAAGGGTTTCATATCACAAACATTAACATGGGATACTTACTATTACAGCAATCACAAACAAAATAAAATACGGTGGTTTCAGTAAAGCTAGGAGCTTTTGTTTTCTTTTTTCAAACGTCGATATGGCTTTTTTCTTCTTTTGAACTTGAGGGCACTTAATGTATTTGCCCGAAGCATGGACACCTAGAGTCAGTCCAGCTTGAAGACTAGATTTATGTTTAGCTGGTGGTTGACTAGGCAAAAGTCTCCTATTCTCTCCTGGGCTGTTAGTATTATCGTTCGGCTTTTCATCCTCGTGTTCCGTCCAGGCCACAGCTGGCTCAGGCTCACCTGGCAGGATTTTCCTACCATGATGTACTGGAACTTCCTCTATATTCAATCTAACTGTTTCACAATCTTTGGCGTCTGGAGCCATAGTGACTGTATATCATCATCTTTATTTAAAGCATGGTCAGTCTCGCTCCACGTTGTGTCTCGCTCCCTGTTTGTACCAAAAAGACACGATTAATACCTTGCTCGTAGATTTATAGTTATTTAGAAGGAAAATGTTATACAGTTAACTAATTAGGAATTCCAGGACAAAAGGAAATACATAATAACGATTTATTAAATATTGTATATGTTCTAATTGAATAAAGTAATATTATATGAATTGTCTGATATTTATGAAGAGAGAATTAACATCTCATTTATAGATTTATTATATTGATTATAGAACACCACCGACGTGTGCATATTTATATTGAGAATAAGTATTATTTCAAGATTATAGAAACTAAAATTTAAATCCCTATTTACAAATTTATTTTTGTTCATAAACCTAAACTAATACGCCAACGTATACTAACACACTTCAGGTAAACAAACTAACTACTTATCAATATGATAGAAAAATAACAAAAGTTTTTGAAGCTATAACCCGAAAACGTAATGATGATATGTAATTAACCGCAAATACGTCCAAAACCGTGCGTAAATTGACCGTGACTAATACGAATTGATAGCGTTTAGCGCTAAAGGTACAGGCGGACATTAACAAGGGAATTCCTAGCAATAAAAGTATATTATTACGAATAAATGTTAATTGTTCATGTTATCCTGAACAGGTAATGTATAAATCAATTCCTTGTCTATATATTTGATTATTGCATAAGTACAATAATTGTAACGGGAAATAGGATTTTCCTATTTGATGAGCCGTGCACTTCGCTTATAATATATCCATTACAGAATAGACTATTTTAAATACGTTGTTCAATTTATCAGTTATATTTTATTACTACGCTAATGCATGACTCAAACTACCGCGATGTCGAACAAATTTAGGAAACACTCGCCAGTTCTTAGGATTGCTGATCAGTACAACACCATAGACGTCTTCGCAAATACATTTAGAAAGTATATATATAATTGGCTCGAAGCTCACTGGTATAGAGGCGGTTATATGTCAATTAAATTCAATTAAAATCTTTATTATCTAAGTTACTTTTTATTAAAAAATATAAATATAGATGTCCGTTATCTTCTACATATTTTAAGTTTGTAGGAGTGACAAAAGAGGGTTGATATAACATTTTGTACTTTATTTACACTTTTATTATTTTTAAACTTTATTGTCTTCCTATTTTTTTCTTTGTGTGAACTTTATTGTGCATGATGTGGTCTCTCATAAGCGAGAAGGCACATGATTTGTGAATGTGTAATTTTTTTTGTTTTGTTTTTGTGTATTCATGAGAAAGTAGGCATCTATCTAAAATCAAATTTGTCAGTTTTTGATATACTTTTTAGTCAAGTAGGTTTTCTTTTCAAGGCTCTGCCTATAAAAATATTGGATAAGAATATTATCGTAGTAAAAAAACCAAAGAAGACTGGTCCTAAGGAATCAAATAATTGCCCCCGTCATACTTATCCACAAATACATAAACTCTTACGAGAGCATAGAGTTGTCGTGGGTTTGTGTCAGGTGACAACAACTATTGGAGTTATAACGGACTTCTATATATAATATTTATTCGGATACTGTACGAATAATTTTATATTTTAAATTTTGGAATGATTTTTTTACTTTCCCGCCTTAGTTATTGGTGATTTAAACATCAAGTTTGTATCTGATATAAAATTACACTATATATATATACACCATAATAACAATAAATCATTATTTATATATATATATATATATATATATATATTACGATTTCTGTAACATGGAGGTAATTATAATTGAAATAATAATTATATTGTAAAAAGCGATACACTTAAATCTCATACAATAATAATTTAATTAAATTTATGCTTTGTAAACGAAGTAAAGCCTAAGCTTTAAACAAAACTACCTATAGTAAATTTTTGCAAAGGCAACCTAACCTTACCTTATTTAATAATATTTAATAAAAACTACTCTAACCTAAACTTACTCCTAGTCGTACGAATAAGATAACAGTCTATTCATACGACTAGGCATACGAATAACACAATATTAATTTTCCGATAATCGTATGAGTATACACTTCGTTAATAATATCATAATCATAGTATAAAATAATTTAGCAAAACATTTAAACACTGAATGATAAAAGCAGAGAAGATAAAAACGTTGTTTTACTATTTATAATAACTTTACCTCTTAAAACTGGTTGTAATTAAACCACACTTTTACATATTCCATTTTCATATAAGTTCGTATCTTATTATCACTAAGTACAATAAAAATACTATGACGGTTTTCATAATATATCGCATAACGTGTTTATTAGCAAGGGCACTGACTGTTTATGGTGTAGTACGAGGTGCAGTTAAATATTATAAACACAAAAAACCCACTAACGATGAAAATCGGTCGGCGTGACGTACGACGTATATTGTGACGTTATACAAAATGTAGATAGCTTCAACATACATAAACAAAACAGGAATTCCACGAACTTTACCCAAAAAGGATTTACGTAATGAACCACAAAATTTTAATAAACAAGGTTTACTTGGAATTCCTTGTTTAATGTCACGTGAATTTCTATGAAAAATGTAATAATGTCAATTAATAATTACCAGATAAGTGTTAGTTATAAATTGAACAATATATTTTTTCCTATATTTTTTTATTATCTCACACCATCGCCATGCAGTCCCAAGGTTAGAAGAGCTTGTGTTAAATTAATAATATAATATATAACTATAAATAGACAACTGACATTAATACATATATATTATTTTCTAGTAAATGCATACAAATTATACAAAGAAAATACTTAAACTCCAAAACCAACATCTGCAGATCATACAAATATTTGGTCTGATCCGGGACGCGAACCCAAGACCTCAAGCACAGCAGTCGCTAGCACTTGCGCCACCGAGTCAGTTATACAAATATACTCATGGCTTCCTAAATTGGCCTGGGCCTAGTTTTATCAAAGTATAAAACGATTTTATTTCGTATACATTTTCAGGTATTGTTTATTTTCGTATACCATGTAATTAGGACTGCGCCCTTTATTTCGATTGCCAAGCCGGAGATTGCGACCAAGATTATGACCCACTCAAGACAAATATTTGAGTTATGAGCGTGATTTGTTCTGTGCCTCAGTGTAACTTATCTCCGATAATGTATGTACTAATGAATCTAATATAAGTATGAGATTAACAATATGCAGGGGCTTGGGACCTGGTGTGTGATATGAGTTTATTGTGTGCATAGTGGAAGTAAGATAAACTAAAAAATTGTTTTGTTCTGATGACGACATAAGTCATCCCACGCGTGACCTCTACAATCTGGTAGATATAACGTTCGAGCATTACAAAAAATATGAAATATTATTTGCAAAAAAATATATTATTTTCAGGAAAAAGATAATTTTGGCTATCTTTTAAGGCACTGTGTTTAAAGAGTTAACTAAAGTAGCGTGTATCTCTTATCTAAACATGTTGATTTTTTTATTTTGTAAAACCACGAATGATACTGCCATTGAAGGAAAATTAGGAAATGTGTGTGTACTATGTAAAGCTTAAGGATTTTCTATACATTTCATTAAAGGTCTCATTTCTACGAGAAGAGTTTTTGTATAAAATAGGGGGCAAACAAGCAGACCTATCGCCTGATGGTAAGCGATTACCGCCGCCCATGGACACCCGCAACACAAGTCTGTTGCCGGCCTTTGGGGATAAGGAAGGGGATTGGGGGAAGGGTTGGGATATGGGCCTTCGGTATCCTCACTCACTTCGGTGAAACACAGCGCAGGCGCTGTTTCACACCGGTTTTCAGATCTCCAAAATTTTCTTTTTCAACAACAATGCATTCAGACAAAATGCAATGGTATTTTTTTAGAACAAAATGTAACCTATATACATGTTTATTTTTTATATATTTTTTCCTTAACCGGTTCCACAAACTGTAGTTTCAATTACGTGGTCGTGTGTTTAAGGATTTTGTTATCCAAATTTTAGTAGGGGCACGTTGTGTTAAAATAAATGGTAATATGTATTTTATTTATGAACATTCTGTCGCCGTGGACATGAAACTCATCGTAAACAGATAAGTGTTAACCCCAAAATGATAACAGAAGTCATTGGCAGAAAGTTTATCAAATCGGCCATTTTTGTTTATTTTTATATTTTTATAACTGCGGCGGTGGCGCAGTGGGAGCGTATGCGACTGCTGAGCTTGAGGTTCTATTCGATTCCCGGGTCGGTCCAATATTAATATAATGTGCAAAATTTGTCTCGGAGATTGGGTGTTTTCAATGCCAAATAAGTATGTATTTGCAAAAAAAAGTTTTTTTTTTTTTTATATTTAAGCTGCCAAAATGACTGCCCTGCCTGATGGAAAGCATGAGCAGAATCCAAGAGTGGTGGTCACCATCCTCAATGCGAAAAAGAACAATGCAGCATGGTGACCCACACTATGGCGGCCTGTAAACTATCTATGTATTTATATCAGTTGTCTAGTATCCATAACACGAGCTCTACTGAGCTTGGGACAAGATGGCGTTGTGTGTAACATGTCCGAAATATTTATTTATTTATTATTGTAAAAATAAAAGTTTAAATTTTACTCGATTTTATTTATTTTCTTTACATCTGCATAAAATTTCATTTAAAAATCAATGTCCTTTATATTAAGACTTTACTGTTTAAACAACATTGAGTTTGCCGGATCAATATATATTCGGCAATGTTTGTAATTTAAATATTTTTTGAATATACATATTATTATATCGCACACATTAAATGTATAATGGTCCATTTATAGTGTGATTTCGGATTAGTGAAGAACTGCAATGCATCGCAACACAATAGTTGTTACCTGCATACCGATAGGAACTATCATGTTAAGAAAACGTCACATTTGGGGTAACAAAGTGCAAAATAACAATACTTATTATAGATTCGGAAATAAATGATTTTAGAGTTTATTCGGGCTGAAATTTGAGATGGTAAAAACATAAAATGTTTACTTATAACTTCAAATGAAATGAAGTCCCGATTCTAAAGTCTGTAGGATTCTAAGGAGAAAAATTAAGTTCTAAGTTTTTACATCGACTTTTTTGCTAACCAACTATCAAATCCATCGATATGTAGCTGGTTGACACCTAACCTTATTGTCTATCATTGAAAAGGTACATACTCTTTATAAGTAACATAAACGAAAGTAATTTATGTTTAGCGAAATGTTCGACATACTTAGACTTAAATTTTGGCAACACTAACAATAGTGTATCTATGTAATAGTCAGCTAACGGAACTATTAATAAATGCATAATTGGTCACATTTAGCTTTTGTTATGAATAACAAATAGACGCTATTCCAGACTGCGAATTAAACGCATTTAGCACAGTATGCACCAAAACGGTTGTCTACAATATGACGGTGAATGCATATTTAACAGGTTTATGCTCTTTCTTCTTTCTATGACTTTGACATTACTATAATTCATTTCAAATAATTGAATACGGAGATCGTTATTTTGTTTTTGCGAAAGACGTTTCCCATTTCATGTCATCCACATTTTTTATATTTTCCATTATTAATTCCATCACGATGAAGACTTGAACACTTGGAATTGAAGACTTTAAGTACTTGAGATTGGCAGAAATAACTCATCCGGCTGGTGGCCATCATCACAAGAAGAAGAAAAAGAAGTTGAATACGTCAGCGGAAATAAAGGAATTAGGTACAGAATGCTTACCTTTTCTTACCTAGATTTGAGAATAGTACAATTGAGAAAGAAAAAATAATGGTTAATTTAAATATTTATTTCTGTAAACATTTGGATATGAAATGTTTAGTTTTACCTTCTTCTTTCTTTATCAAAGAATAAAATCACATAAAAAATGGTATTTCGTGACTAGAAGAAAAAAAAAATTTTTATTGTAGGTAATATACCTATATGTTAGGTCTGCTAAATATATATATTATATAATTTTTCACCGCCATTAATTGTGACAAAGAAAACTTTTCCATCAAAATTTCATAATAAGTGTTGTCCAACAAGGAAATACTGACCAAATCGGATAGAGAAAAGGTTATACAGCTTGTTAATTGATATTAAATGAGTGAAACATTCCACATTAAACCTCTAACATGAGACGCATACGTACAAATTATAGTCACGGATACAGAGCGTATAAAAAGCTTTTGTCTGTCAAAAATATTCGCAATAAGAAAGCCAGACATTCATAATACGGCCATAAAAATACAGGCACGTACGTCGACCAGGTGTCCCACAGGAAGTATTTAACTAAACGATGACTTGTGCAGGTTTTGAGCAGTGTTCAATATGCAACAGTCGACACCTTGAAAGCGTTTGCATATGTCGTCTATAAAGAATCTATTCGATCGAAAAGTGAGATACGGGACTGCCAACAGACGAGAATGGAGGAGGTTATGCATAGGTATTGTCTATGGCTGTTGATTAGGTGGCGGAAGGTTCCTTTGTAGTCTGTTATCTTAGTATCGGTATAGTGATCAGTCCAGGCATCGTAATAAAGTCGGAGAGGACCTGAAATAACATGGTACGGGTCTTTTCAGAGCAGGGCGCCTGTGGCCAACAACCAACAATCTCTACATATTCCTAGCTCGTATATCCATATGGAACAAGAGGTGTCTATGGATTTTTTACACCCTTCACAAAATAGGCATCGTAATAATAGAGAGCAATTTCTCAGTTCTGTGAGGAAAACAAGCATTTGGATAACCTAATAATATGGTATTACCGTCTCCCGTGGAGGATGTTTATGTCCAACTCAAGAGTCAGTCGTGTATTAATATGTATATATTACCATTCCATAATAATTACTGATGGGGCAATACAAGGACATGAATATCTTGTCATTGTTTTTTCAAATTTCCCTCTTATCTATTGTTTGTAGCATTTGATGCGAGTTTGGCTGAATTATATTTGATAACACATTGTTAAATCAACTCTGTTTATCCATTGGAATTTAGGATGAAGGAAAAGTAAGTGTAAATGTATGTACGCTACAACACATATATGTATGATAGCATCTAAATAATTGAATCAATCATGTAAACGTCGAGATTTTATTATCATATCATTAGCAAGAATTATAAAGGGATTATATCATGAATTTATAACTGTTATGCATATATTAACATATTGGTGTCTATATTATAATTTTAACTTGACACATAGTCGATCCTCTGAAATAAGCCAGGTAGAGTTTATGTTAATCAGATTACTTATAAACATACACTTATATACATGTAATTACATATAGACAAAGCATACAAAAACACAACAAATGATAATGCTTATAAAATATAAATATCTTTAGAATCGATCCCAAAACAGTCCTTAAGATAGAGCTTGATCTGTAAAATGACGAGATAATTTTCGCAGGAATTTTTATATTTACTTCTTCTTCTTTTGATGATATGGCAATCAGCCGGATCAGCTATTTCTGCCAATGTCAAGTATTTTGAGTCTTCAATTCTAAGTCTTCGAGTCTTCAAGTCTTCGTCGTGATGGAATTAATGATAAAAAATATAAAAAATGTGGGATGACCATTTTCTTCTTCTTCTTTTGATGATATGGCAATCAGCCGGATCAGCTATTTCTGCCAATGGCAAGTATTTCAAGTCTTCAATTCTAAGTCTTCGAGTCTACAAGTCTTCGTCGTGATGGAATTAATGATAAAAAATATAAAAAATGTGGATGACATGAAATGGGGACCGTCTTTCGCAAAAACAAAAAACGATCTCCGATGACCTTTTTCATATTTATAATGTAATGCACGTCAAATGTGACAAAACTGTCAAAATATAAGTGATATAAATAGAATTGCTTGACTATAGCTACTTCGTCGGTCTCGTAGCCATTTATCACGAAGAACAACCAGAGAGCAACATTTTTTTATCCCCCGTCTCGAGTATTCTTGTCCTTCAATATCTGAGTGCAAAAGTCGCTTTATCCACTAGAGGATAAAGTAAATTGAATTTAGAACATCGTGTGCACTATGTTTGTGAATTCAAAAATCATTAACTACTTCCACCTCCATGGTGCCTATCTTATCATACACCATTTTTTAATTTGTTAAAACTCAGACTTGGACAAAAAAAAACACAGAGAAGGTTTTCTTGGTGTTTTTTTTAATTTGCATTACCCACCTTATTTTCTTTTCAAATCATATTTTAAAACCTTGGGTAAAAAACAAGATACTCGAAAACAAGTGAAAAACCCATAAAGAGTAAATCAAGTGACGAGAAAATTTATTTGTCGCCGACAGAGCTGACTAAAATTGTTAATAATTAATGCGCAAATATTAATACCTATACCGAAATAAAAGTATCTTGCCATTGTAAATGCTTTTTTGCATTATAGGTACATTTATACGACTTGGAATGAAGAATGAGATATAACAGAGAATCAACCTCACAACCTTCGACTTTTTAGCTAAATTATTTACTATCTAATTTATAGATACAATACACGTAGCAGTTTATCAATTAGTCAATATTACGCAGCTATTTCGAGCACAAAGCACGAGTTTATTTACATTGCTGCTTTAGAATAGAGCATTCGCATCACCTTCCATTTAACGCTCTCTATCTCCGCGTTGTAGTTAAAGGTTTGTTAAACATCTGTTGTGTGATCACTATTATTAATGATGTCTCATTCTTCTAGTAATCATATCTACCGAGATTATAAATTGACAGTTGTTTGACATGGATCCTAACTGACATCACATTAACGGGTTGGCAGCTATTAAGGTAGTGTTTAATTGACAGTTTTGACTGAGATGCTCGTGACTTCTTTAGTAAATAGCAACGTTGGAGTTTAATATGGGTTATTCTGTCCCCGTTCCATTTTGGATTTGTTGGTAATTTATCAAGTCAGTTGTTGATTGAACGTACGGGGAGGCGATACATAAGAGTTTTATCAACTAAAAATATCATTCATCGTCATCACCCTCATCTACCTAGCCATTATTATTGCCTAGAGTATTTGGGGTGGGCTACTAGTTTAACCGATTTTACCTGAATATCAGTTTTTCCACGGAACGACTGGCACCGGACCTCCGTAACCCTGAGGCTGAACTGAATTCAAAGATTGAACTAGTCAATATATTTGAGAGCACTGACTTTATTATTATTATTTATCTACTAGCTGACCCGACCAACTTCGTAAATTTTAGTAAGTAGTGTTATCTTGCCGTAGGGCCGGAGTGTATACGACTTAACGAACTATGAATATATAAAATCTCAGGTTTTCTTTTCTTTTTTTCTATACAAACTTTATCATGACAATAACGAAGACACAAAAGAAGAAATTTGGTGAAGTCGATCGAAAGTTAAGCGCGTACATGCATTTTTATGATTCGTTCTTATTTCCATAGATATAAAGAGGTACGGCTAAGGGTACGTTTGTTATTTTAAGCTGAGTCAATCTTCTGACAAAAACCAGGTAATATTTTGACTTTATTACTAAATAATATAAAAGGCATCAGTCAAGGTCGCTAAGCACTGGAGTAACAGGCCCATCAATTATAATATAGTTATACAAAAACCAGGTATTAGCCAGCTGTGAAATGTTTGTGCTGTGAATAGGTAATGGTTGATCTTACCTGCCATGGTACCTAGCACAGTTAGTATCTACGATGTTAATAGACAAGCAGCTTCCTTACTCGATTGAAAAACTGTATGAATCAGTACAAAAATGTCCAGGAGATAACACACAGGGATGTATCCCATGTAGTTAGGAAATACCCGCGTGAACTGCATACTCCCACTCAACTGAGTTGTGTATTTACCAACAGAAACTCATTGCTGCAGATTGCTCACTTGAAAACTCATTTTTAAATGAGATTTAGTATCATGTTTTATGTAAAACCTATTAACTATCTATTTAATAAGTATTTAATTGTGATATTCTTGGCACATTGTCGATGACATTTGTGGAAAGAATTGATTTATTCCCAAAAAATAGAAAAAAATATTTTATGCAGGCTTTTTCTCGCGTGTGTCGGTCATCGTGGTAAAGAGTAACCTATGTCTTTTCATAAGAATCAAAGTATCTCTACGCCAAATTTTCGGTGCAGTCGTATAATTGTAATGCGTAAGAGACAGACATATAGAGTTACTTTGGAATAAAAAAGGGGGTTGCACTACGGGCCGGCAGTAGTGAAACCTTAAATATTAACGTTGAGCATTTTTGATATTTTGGAATAGTTAGGGAATGTTTTAATCATCAGTATAAAAGTACTATTATTTGTGGTAAAATAAAATATTCATTTATTGCGCTATCGTACACTAATATGACAATATATGTTTCTACTCTCCCCCGTCTTACGAATTTTCAATCAGGTCACGTGTCCTGTTTAAAACTTTTTATGCATCACAAAAAAGTACACAACCCCTTTAAAGTAGTTTTCGCTTCAATAATAATAAATCTCCTTATTGTACACCAGCTTATGTAATGACAAGGTTCACTTAAAACTATTATAAAGTACAACATAGAATTTATAATATTAGTAATAAAATGGCATGTTGTTTAGTTCGTAGAAATTGTCATACCTGTATATTTCATCATATAACCTTTTCTATCTATGCAGATATTCCCTCGGACACAACCCACCGGTGGAGTGGCTACATCAAAAGATGATATTAAAATGAAACTTACACATAGTTTAGTTTCAAATGACGACAGTGAATTCCTCAAAACATGTCTGTCAGAAGACATGATATGTTATAAGTAGGTAGGTATTTATTTAGTTTTATGCGACTGCTGTGCTTGAGGTCTTGGGTTCGATTCCCGGGTCGGATGTTTGTATGATCTGCAAATATTTGTTACGAAGTTTGGGTGTTTACTACGTTTAATATGTGTGAATTTACAAAACAAGTATTAATGTATTTATATCAGTTGTCTAGTACCTATAACATAAGCTCTGTTTAGCTTGAGCCTAGATGGCGTTGTGTGTTAGATGTACGAAAATATTTATTATTTACCAAAACTGAAGGAACTTTTTGACTGGCAATCTTTTACGAATGTATTGTCCTATTCACAAATGAATATAAATTTATGTTTTTAATGTAAAATTGTTTGAGTAACTACGTAATGCACGTATAGATTCTGCAGTCGGACCTTAGACCATCACTTTTACCCTTGCGGATAAATTAATGACGCGATAATATGACATTCTGAGGAGTCAACCTGTGATTACAGCTAGAGCAACTAGGTCGAAACGATGGACTCTTCAAAGACGTGCAAAAACTTTTCATATTATTGACTATCGCGTACATGTACACAAGTATATTATAACTCTTTTCCCCTTTGCATGACATAACAATAATATATGACAAGCAACAAAATTAAGAAAACTTTTTAATGTTGAGTCACCAACCCAATTTGGCAAATTTAAGCAGTCTTCAACTATACAAGGGTATTTTGTTTAATTCATGAAAATAATGGAATAATGAGAGATAAATTTTACTAATGGTCACTAACCTATACCCGTGAGAGTAGGAGCTGAAAGTAGGTTTTTTTTTAA
Organism: Hyphantria cunea; assembly: GCA_003709505.1. Lineage (NCBI taxonomy): Eukaryota > Metazoa > Arthropoda > Insecta > Lepidoptera > Erebidae > Hyphantria > Hyphantria cunea. The sequence continues at coordinate 310,913 of PKRV01002005.1, forward strand.
ATTGTATAATTCCTGTGTACCACCTACAAAGTAATATGCGTTATGTATAAATGTCTTAATTAAACAAATAATTATTTTCATTTGCGATGTAAACACAATAAGTAAATAATCAGACGTCGCATTTAGTACTAACTTTTAAACTTTCGCGTTTGTGATATAATAATTATTTTCACGGGAAATAACGTAATCACTTATAAAGCTATTACAATTACATACCTGACGTTTCGTGGTGACAGTCTGACCGCCAAACGTCAGGCAAATCAGAAGTAATGTAATACCTTTAAATAAGTGATCACGTTTTTGGCAGAAATAGCTGATCCGGCTGATTGCCATTCATCAAAAGAAGAAGTGATCACGTTTATTCCCGTGATAATAATTTCTAAATAATTGTGGTACTTAGTAGCTACGAATTCTGGATAGAGACGTTATTTTCCTCCTGGTACAGACTTAGATCGGGATACTGTATAAGGTAACAGGTAGATATATACATAATTGTATTAATGGAGAGTTTGGAAACTAACAGAATTTTAGTAGTTTCGCTAATAATTAATCATTTATAGATGTCGTGTCTAAAATATTTTAAATGAGTTTTTATGTATACAATTTACTTAAAATATTTTTATTGTTATTAATGTAACTGTCAAAGTAACATTAAATATTAATTACTAAGCACGTGTTAAATAAACAAACTCTCAACTACTCACTAATATTATGTTTTCGTACAATAACAAAATCAGCTGATCGACACACCGGCGCACACGCACTCAACCGAAGCTTTCTTCGAAATCGACTTAAGACATTCAATGTTCATTTATAAACCAAACTGTAATCACTGTAGCCATAAGGTCAACGCGAATTCAAAATAAAGATAAATGAAAATATTAAATATCCAGACAAGTTCACGACCGAAAAGCTGGACGTGGAATGAGCAACAGACACCTGCGCTGCCCGTGCGCCTGAATCCCAAAACACGCACACAGACACGCCTATTGTGTACGTATACGGAGCATTTCTTTTTTGTGGGTGTTGATAAGATTTGACCGAGCGACGATGCACTGATGCCTTTAATTTTAAAACGCATCTGCTCTCTGTCCGGAGAATATTATAATACAAATGTATCCTCCTGTACCTGCTTATTTTTTTTGTTACTTTAAATTTACACAGGTATATTACCAGTACATTTACAGGAACATTTCATTGTATTCACTTCTGCTTTGATGAAATGGCAACCAGCTAATTAGCTATTTCTGCCAATGTCAAGTGTTTAGTCTTCAAATCTTAAGTCTTCGAGTCTTCAAATCTTCGTCGTGATGATAATAATGATAAAAATTATAAAAAAAGTGAATCGGATGAAATGGGGATCGTCTTTCGAAAAAACCAAAAACGATCTCCCTCATTTCATTTCAAAAATTTTATTTGAAAATAGGACACACGTCACACTCACACACCTTTAACAGTCCCCTATCATGTCCTTCCAATGAAATATACTGATAATAAAGTATATTTTATGTGTATTTTAATATTCTACTTGATACTTGATAATCTAAAATACAAATTAAATAAATTATCTAACCTAACGAACTACGCACCTCCACACTTTTGTCGTGAATATTTTCTAAATTGCCAAAAAAAATGTTTTAGTATTTATACCCGTCTTAGGTTAGTGTACAATGGTGGAAAATTTAACACTTCCAATTTTCCCTAAATTTTTTCCTTTACAAAGCTTGTCCTGTCAGTAAGAAACACATAAAAGAAAGAAGTATACAATTTGGTGGAGTCGATCAGAAGTTATGCGCGTACCTACATTTCGGTGATTCATTTTTATTTATATAGATTAATATAAATTAAGTACGCTACTAACTTGAAAAGAAATGTTATTAGTTAATTTACTGTTTCTTATTGTAAGAAATAATGTAACAGCAACTGGTTGTGCAAATAAATAAATAAATACATCTCTAATCTCATCAATGGCCTGGTCTACCGCTAGACGTAGAAATCTCCTACAGAATAGTTAAAATTCTGCGGTTCGGTTTAATACCAGTTACATAACTGGAGGCAAACCTATTATAACCAACCTGATATATACATAATTTCATATTATAGACAAATACGTTCCATATTACGTAACCTATTTAAATTTAAACAGAAAGAAGTCGTCGTAGGTCGTATTTGACGCAATATTGTCGACGACAAAAGAATATAACTACATAACACGGTATGTAAATGCACAATTTCTGGGACAAACATTGGATTCGTCAAATTATTGACATAACACAGTTTGAATTAATTTTAAATTAATTTTGATGAATACACATAATTTGATGAATCGTGGGTTCCAAATTTGTCAGAAATGAGACATATTAATTTACGGTTTTAACGAGCGGAGCGTGACAGAGCGCCTCACTAGGCCGCAAAAATGGTGACCATGGATATACCATTAATGAAATGACTGGTCTATTGGTAGGACTGCTCTATTAGTATCCTGACTGCTACATCTGAGTTTGTTGGTCCTATTTTTAAGGCGAAAATGAAGAGTACGAACCGAAATCAAAGTAGGTTATACACTATGTTATATAAGGCTACAAATTTCTAGAGTAGTCCCGTAGTCACGAACGCTGTTTAACTGCAGGAAACGACTAATAAAAGACGAAATAATTTCTCAACTTTAATTCCCAGATCTTTTAATTTATTAATACTAATAAAAAATATTAAAATATTTGCGAACAAAAAAAAAGTAATGAGATGATTTATGTTACGGAATTGTCTCCGTTGATCTAGATCGCTCATGACCGGCTTTAGTGACATAGTTTTGTAGTATTTATAATTTAGTACTTTTTTACTATCAACGACGAGGTCAGCTAATAAGATCAATGTCGCTCCTAGTAGCTGAAGGCGATCGATCACCGAATATAACGAAAGTAACAGTACAATAATATTTACAATTGAAATTTTATGTTAACATATTTTTGTAATATATATATTTCCTTGTCGACGGTACCTATTATTAAAAATACTAATAACTTTAAACTCTAGATCCACGCAGTTAATATCGATGTTGATGATTAACGTCTTTAATGTCTAAACCTGTATTGATATTACCTATCCCTGATAGGTTGTATCACAAATTTTATTTTTCACCTCGGAATATTTTATTGTCAAAATTTACATTAACTCGAACCATAGTTAGTTCAGGAAATAATACGACAGACCATAGAAAAAATGTCACGAAAAAGAATTCAATAAACAAACGTCAACACTAACACTTTATAATGAGTATCGAAATGATGTGGAGACATCTGCGCACTGCTCTCTCACACGTGCCGAAGGACGCTCAGGTGCTGCCCGCATCCGAACAGGTGTGCTGACATGAGATGATAAAAAACACCATCCCAACATCTGCTCCGTGAGCCACTTAAGACCATGTTATAGAATGCTATAGCATACGTCGAAAAGAAAACAGTTTTGGTTTGACTTTTAAATAATGTCGAATTATAAATGATGGAAGAAATGTCACAAAATCGTGGTTTTCTGTTAGATTACGCATCGGTCGTGGCTAATTGTGGGTACATGCTTCCTATTATTTTCGTACACTTATAATATTAGTTGTTTTTGTCATTCAAGAAAATGTCATGATTTACGAAAAAAGACAGAACAACTTGTCAAGCAGAATGACACAGAAATAGACCAATAAACAAAAAATCCTATTATAATATAAATATTGTAAAATACTTAGATGAAGAAGAGTGTATTAAAAAAATCATTTTCACTAGGAATAAATTATGTGTCGTCGGGGGCTAAATATACATGAAACGGACACAGTGAATACCCAGAACTATAACATAACATAAAGTCTTGTGGGGTCGAACCCATAACGAGTATAGTTGAAAGCAACCTAGCGACCGAATAAACCACTAGGCCATAAGTGCAATAGCCTGTTTAATTTGTTTAGGTTAGGTAAAGTTAGCTATATTTATTTTGTTGTCGTGGTTAGTATTGAGGAAAAAAATATTTTGTTCATTTAATTGATTTATGTTGCCTACGGTACCGCTATGCATTTTCCTACCTCACACCCTGCACCCAAAAGTAGGTTAACTACCACTCATTTGGTTTTTAAAACAATAAGTATTAAACCTACCTACTAACCTATAAGGCCTCCTTTATCCTCACTCACTCGGTGCAACATAGCGCAGGCGTTGTTTCACATCGGTTTTCTGTGAGGCCGTGGCATCACTCCGGTCTAGCCGGTCCATGCATGCCGAAGTATAGCTCCAAAATATCAGATCAGATCCAAGATTAGGTAAGTAATTATTACCTTTATAATCCAGCATGCATAACATACAGAAAGTTTCTACTTCTATTTATGTTTCTTTCGATCCGTCGCTGAATAAAAAAAACAGTTAATTATGTACAATACCATCTAATTAAGAGGTAATCGCGTCATCAAAGCATCTTTCCAAAGGCTCTATCCCTCACCACCTGGCGCCGCTTCTATCGTTCAACCCATACACTAACCAGGCAGTGTTTTTGTGTGTGTGGATCATTAAATGCGACCTGTTCCTACATATCTTAATTCAATGTTTTGAAAGTAAAGCTTTGAAGTCATGGTCAAGCACTGGTCGACAGGCTTTTATTTTAAAGACATCGCCCGCATTAGGAGTACATCCTGTGTCCAGGGATTTTAAAAACATGCAAAGAACAACCAGTATTATAATAACTGGATCACACAAAGTGTTGTCCCATGTGGGTTTTGAACCGACAACACTCAGTGCAGTCGAGAGCGGCGTGGCGACCGCTTAAACCACTACGCCCATGATGATAATAAATCCCGATTATATTTATTAAGGTTTTGATCATGGTCACGGGTTGAAAAATTTTGTTCCACCATTTGACCTCCAAGCCATTCATGATTTCAAGAGCGACAATGATACTAGCAGTGGTAGTTCTTCCAACCGAACCAATTCCATTATACGCTACCCTTTAGTGTCAGTAAATCAAATTCGACACAATTAGCACTGAGATGATTTCATAACCTACGTTGTGATTTAACAAACATACTCTCAAGTGTATTTGAATTATTATTTATTGTTTACTTTATTTTAACAAATTATTTAACTATTATATTTCATCTCCTAAGGGGTACATCAGAATTCTGTAGCAAAGATTTGTATTTAAGTACGTTTTGTTTTTATTAATGTTTATGGTGTAAATTATTTGCAGTTTCTAGCAGTCAAACCCTTTGAGTATGAGTTCATGAAGTTCTTTTAAAGAGTGCGACAATTTGTGCTTAATACCGATAAGGTCTGGTGTTTTATTTTATTTGAGCCAATGAGTATTTTAATTCTTATTTATTTTGAATTCGATCCACAACTAAAGCGTGTTCTTTTTGTTTTTCTGTACTACAAGAAATGCAATTTGCGCAGAATTGTAAACGTTTAATCAACCGTTTATTTATTCTACATAATAACTATATGAATATTTATTACCACAGACATAAATATTATTGTTATTATATTATGTATTATTATGTAATTAAATGAATAAATTATAAAATACTTAAATCCACTCATGAGATGTTTCTTGTCTTGTTTACATGTAAATATATGTTTTTTTTAATTTAAGGACATTAAGTACATGAGCCAAGTTTATACATCACTTCAATGGTCCACTGCTGGAAATAGGTAGTAGGCCAAGGCCTCTCCTTGAATAAGAAGCTGGGCAAACTGGTTGGTATGGGGTTTATTTCAAGTTTTTACAGTGATGTTATCCTGCATAGCTTGCGCTCTTTGCAGCCTATTATGACACCTGTAGCATGAATAGCGGTTAATATACACCATTTTATCGGTCACCACACTTAAAAAATCAAGAAATATTGAGAAATGTGAAGGTTTGAATGTATCTAAGGATTCTATTCAGTATTATTAAGAATTTTGTCAAAGCTTATACATAACTAGAATTTGTATTACAGTTACTGAGCTAATGCTCGTGTAAGGAATTGGCTTTTGTAGAGTTTATACCAGACTTCTTTAAATTACTGAAACCCTGTAACAAAGGCTGATGCATATACATCGTACTTCATTATCACGGTAATAATTTATAGGGGTTTCGGAATAGCTTGCCGGATTGTTTAAATTTTGCAGTCATTATAAAATGGGTGTTTTGTGACTGATGCTTCGTTTTTGTTATTATGAATCTAATGGCTGTATCTACTCTAACTTAGTAAAAAGTATGTTTAGCAATACGCAGATTTCAATTAAAAATAAAAAAGATTTAAAAAATGTAAGTATGTATGTATGTAGACTGTCTCGGTGGCGCAGTGTTAGCGAATGCGACTGCTGTGCAAGAGGTCTCGGGTTCAATTCCTGAGTCGGACCAAATATTTGTATTATCTGCAAATATTTGTTTCGGAGTTTGGGTGTTTTCTATGTATAATTAGTATGTATTTACAAAAAAAGGATATATGTTTTGATATCAATTGTTTAGTACCCATAGTACAAGCTCTGCTTAGTTTGGGACTAGATGGCGTTATGTGTTATAATGTCCGAAAGTATTTATTTAATTTTTTTATAATTTTTATTACTACGTGTTTTACAGTAGCAAAGTAAAATGCCTCGTGACCTGACTGATCAATATCTTGAATTAAAAGAGGGTTTTAAAGGTGCAGATGCCTTTTACTCTTGTTTTTATACAAGTAAGTTGTCAGAAAAGCATACGGTGCACCTGGAGATAAGCGGTCTCGATTTAAGCGTGGCGCATTGAATCTTAATGCGAGTGAGATACACTAAACAGCTGTCACAAATGCAGGAAATTTAACAATCAAATTTACCGTTAAAACTTTCTATTTTATCAATATAAATTCCTAACAATTGTTAAGAATCAAAATTGGTTAGTGTTAGCGCCGTATACACAGGACGGATTTCCATAAATAATCTTAACCCTTACACTATTATTTCACCTCGGTGGCGCAGTGGTAGCGTATGCAACTGCTATGCATAAGGTCTCGGGTTTGATTCCCGTTTCAGATCAAATGGTTGTATGATCTGTAAATATTCTGAGTTTAAGTTCTTTTTGTGCATAATATGTATATATTGACAAAAAGCATTACAGCTTAGTTTGGGACTAGATGGCGATGGATGCTAGATGTCCGAAATATTAAATCCTAAATATTACTATTAGAGAGCCTAGATAAGGTGAGCCGTTTGCTAAGTCGTGCATATTTTAAATGAGAATTTAAAGCAATGATAATTGTAATTATTAAATTGTAATCCATCCAGCCATCTAGGTCCCAAAGTCTGTAAATAATTAAGTAAAATACCTATATTAGTGTAGAGCGACAAAATCCATGCGCTTTACATTTAAGTAATACAAGCATTAATTAATATTGCGATGGTTTTATATTATTGAAGTTATCGCAATTCGACGAACGTACATATAGTCGGTATACCTAAGAAATCCAAACCAAAAACAAACATAAGCTGGAATGTCGCAAACACACACTGTAAACATATATGATTGAAGTTAATAGTAATGAAATAGTCCGTGTTTGGAGAGAATTGAGGTAATTTAAATATAAACTGTTGTCAGTTACCTACTCTTTGAATATATAAATTATATTTATATTTCAGGATTTTACTCATTATTAAAGAACTATCCTCAAACTCTAACTACAGCAAAAATGTCCCAGTTTGATTTAATCCAAATTTAATTATAATGACACTTAATAATATTAATCTCATACGACTATCTAAGGCAAGACGTATATTAGTATAATTAAAGAAAATCCTAGTCTATTTAGAGAAAAAAGATTGGGAAAGATGCAGAGAATTATAAGCTTTGAGACCTCAACGATCTGTTACCGACCTTGCTCTTAATTGGGTCACAAAACCTAGTTATTAATTAATATTATAGTTATTTATGTATATATTCATTTATTTCATCATCCACACTAGGCGTAACTATTATTTTATATAGGCACTAACCTATACTTTCCACGTCTTTCTGATAAATACATTTTCCATTTATAAAAATATACATGTCTATAGTATAGACGGCGTCGTTAGTCTAGCGTTTTAGGATTACCGACTGACAATCCAAAATGTCGATCAATAGTGTTTTTGGGTTTTTCTTAAAAGAAGTTCTTAGTAACAGCCTTGAGTATAGAAATATGGCGTTATTTCCCACCCATGCCTAGGAGAGCACGTTAAGCTGTCGGTCCCGGTTGTCATGAATATCTGTGGAAATCGTTCGAGGGAAGTTAATCCCCTCAAATATATCGACAACTTGTAGATCCTTCGAATTCAATTCGCCCTCAGGATTGCAGAATCTGATGCCTTACGCACCGTGGAAAAACTGATATTCTGGTAAAACTGGTCGAACTAGTAGCTGACCCCAAATAATCTTGGTAATAATAAAGGCAAGGAAATTGACGAGCCAAGATGAAATATGTTTGCTTGACGTAAACTCAAACTTAATATTGTCCGAATTCGACTTGATGTGAAATAGCGAGGGTAATTATTATTATTTTTAAATAGTGATCAAGTAATAACAGGCCTAGTTTAATCGTTTTTCTGAGAAACAAACTATCATGTACAGGCGATGTTGGATCGGGTTTCTATATATTGTTTAACCTGTTCCACGAATGTTCTCCATACAGACTTATCAACGAGGAAAACCACGGTATGGGAATCCACACAATAACCTCATGTATCTATTTTTATTTTGGTTCTATAGTTCTTAGTGCGGGACTTATGTCTACCTATGTAGAATACATCTAAAAGTCATTACGTACAACAAACATTTTAAAATTTGAGGACGCGAGTTTCCTCTTTGTGATTTGTTCTTCGGTCCACTGCTGGCCTGTATTGTTTTTTTCTTATTCATAAGGTGCGAGTATATTTACAGTAAGTAATATACAGGAAAATGGAGATTTAAGTAAAAAATAAAACTGACAAGTGAACTCCTTTTTTAATTCACAAAAGAGCAGAGTAATGAACTTTACTTGTATATTTTTAATCTACGTCAATTTTCTCCTGGAATAATAGATACTAGAATATGTTCACAAATTTTTGTAGCAATCTGTATAACAATCTTTCGTACAAAGAATTATTTTTCTAAGTATACAGGGAAACGCTGGGATGTTTACTAAAGGCTGCGGTATATAACAACACGCACATTTCAAGATCGTTCAGTGGCACAATACAGGAAGGTCTGTTTATCTAAACACTTCAGCTTGTGGTTTATTGATACGATGACCACAAATTGACAAATTAATTACGTAACGATAAACGTTGTTTTATGAGCACCGAATAGTATTGTTACGAGCCGGGTATTAATTTAAATAAAAGCAATCGGTTGCTTACCAAAATAATACAATATTTATTGAGGACAGCACTTTTATAACAATCTTCACCAAATCACTCGTTAGTCGCACTATAAAATCACTTCGATGTTAATTCGCTGAATCTTGAATTTATCCTTCATTTAATTCTATGGCGTAACACTAGGTTTTATCTGACAAATTTTATCTACAAGCTGCTGCTTGTACTTAGACTTAACTCAGGCTTTTTATAATGGGACTTTTACCGCCCATACACCCGCTACTGTAACTCCTGTACACCAGGATCAAAAGCAGTGATCCACGAACTTACCGAGTTATGACACTCGGGAAATCCCAGGAAAAGTTTAACTGTTTTGGAACACGCAACGAAATTAATCAGAAGAAAAACTGGAGGAATTGGCAATATAATATGTCCACTTCCCTTCTTAGCAAAGAGGGAGACAAAATAAAGTCAAAATAGGCAGATACAGATAAAATATTGTAGGTCCTAAGTGAGCTATGTTTGATTTCTATAGTGTATATGGCAGAATCGCCTCATCATCGACATCATCATCACAAGATCCCCGTAGTATACGGCCCCAGATGTCATTTGTAAGCTATTTAGCGTAATGCTGCATTCATTGTACCAAAGACTACATTCTCAGAGGACATGATAAACCAACTGTTCACAGCTAGAATCAGGTGTTGAGCATTGACAAAATGGCGAATTGACTAATTTAAATGAGTGTAGTTTGCTCTTAATGTTACCTTGGACTGTAAGTAATTGAGCAAAACAGTAATCCACCTCGAGCCATGTCCTCGACAACTGTTCGCGAACAGGTGGACTTTATCTTTTGACGTAGAATGTGCACCTGAAGGAATGTGATTACTCCTGGAAACCTGCAAGTTACAAGGCTAGGAAGCCCTCGAAGTGGGCGATCGAGATGAAACTCTATACATAGTATTGAAATCGCTTCCGCGGTATATTCGTTTAGGTTTTTTAAACTTCTCAACGATTTTAATGCAGTTTTCAGCAATAGATAGTGATTCATGAGGAAGCTTTTTACTATAGAAAAGGAAATTTAAGAATTTTAAGAGTTGCTAGTAAAGAATAATTATTATAAATTCGTTTTATGTAAGTAAAATAGAATTAATTGTACGCCTACTGTTATGAGTAAACGTGGTGAGCGTTGCATAATAACTGCATTTTTGAACTAATTATATAATAGAATTTCCATACCAAGAAAGACTCACCCATTTGTAATTTATTTTATAGTAAATGAATAATAATTTATTTTGTTTCCTAGTAGCCTTGAGTCATAGTTTTACTTATGCAACACAATCACGTTTTGCCTGAATTGTGTTAGCCGGTTCACCAACAATTTGAGTACCTATTCTATCTCTCTTTATATTATGTCTATACCAATTTGAATACTTTTTAAAATTTTGTATACTTTTCTTATGCGTTAAGGTTAAATATCAGTTTATATACATAAGCACCTTTAATCCAATTTTTTATACTATATTGTTGTAATGGCTTGCTGTACATATAAATAAATAAATGGGTAAATTGATTAAATAACTAAATTGGTTAAGGTTATATTGGTTAAGATATTAATAAGGTTCTTAATTCGTTTTAGTGTGATTGGATAGGGCTTGGCTAGGCGCGCTATCATTGTCATATTGGGAGTTTGTGGCGACCACCACATACAGCGCAACAAAATCATAATACAGTGCCATCTGCCGAAGACACATGGAACTACTTAGTCTCTCAGACTTTCGTGGTTGATACATCACGATATCAGCATACAAGACCCATACCATTGCATCGAGGAGTGAGGCAAGGGGACGTTATATCCCCGAAATTATTCACTAATGCAATGGAGGACCTGTTTAAGACGCTGCACTGAAAAAGGCGCGGTATCAACATCAATGGCGAATACATCTCTCACTTGCGATTTGCAGATGACATCGTCATCATGGCAGAAACGTTGTAGGACCTACAACAGATGCTGAACGACCTGGCTGACTCGTCTGTGCGCATCGGCCTACGGATGAACTTCGACAAGACCAAGGTCATGTTCAATGAACATGTACTACCGGAACCGGTTGCGGTACACGGTGCCGTTCTCGAAGTTGTTCAAAAATATGTATACCTCGGGCAGGCTTTGCAGTTAGGTAGAAACAGCTTTGAGGACGAGGTGAACAGAAGAATCCAGCTAGGTTGGGCAGCGTTTGGGAAACTTCGTCGGGTCTTCTCATCATCGATCCCACAGTGCCTAAAGACGAAAGTCTTCAATGCGTGCGTCCTACCCGTAATGACTTACGGAGCCGAAACGTGGACACTTACGGTTCGACTGGTCCATAAGTTTAAAGTCGCTCAGCGTGCAATGGAGAGGTATATGCTCGGCGTTTCTCTAAGGGATCGCATTAGAAACGAGGTGATCCGACAAAGAACCAGGGTCATCGATGTAGCCCACAGGATTAGCAAGCTGAAGTGGCAGTGGGCTGGCCACATTTGCCGAAGAACCGATAACCGTTGGGGTAAACGAGTTCTTGAGTGGAGACCGCGTCTCGGCAAACGTAGTGTAGGACGTCCACAAGCCAGGTGGAGCGATGATTTGCGCAAGACGGCTGGCAGGAGCTGGATGCGAGAAGCCATGGATCGAACTAAGTGGCGTGAAATTGGAGAGGCCTATGTCCAGCAGTGGACTGCGATAGGCTGATGATGATGACATCACGATATAGAAATTTTCACGCAATCACGTCGATTAGCATTGTTATGAACAATTTCCTAACATCAACCAGAGGTCCGCGGCCCACTAGGCTACCTTAGTGTTGGACAAACATGACACCCACTCCCTCACAAGGTGACTTGATTGTATTGATTGATTGTAGCGTATGCAACTGCTGTGCTCGAGGTATCGGGTCCGATTCCAAATGTTTATATAATCTGCAAATGTTTGGGTGTTTACTATGTGTAATACGTATGCATTTACATAAAAATATTTTAAGTATATGTGTATTTTCATTAGCAAGCAAGCAGAGCTTCTTTTATTGGTACTAAACCCATAAAAGAAGCTCTGTTTAGTTTGGGGCTAGATCGAATTGTGTATATACGTATTAAAAAGGGAGATCTGACCACGTTGTCTTGGTCCTTTCCAGAGTAAGGCGCCTGAGCTAACCGTCAGAATGATTTTTAATGAAAATACCACATACTGCTGGCTCCTACTTCCCCAACAAGCTATCACAATAGATTTGCCACACCGTGAACAAAAGAAGGTCATTTGTGCCGTTAATTATTTATTTGTTTAGAAAGTTTTAGTTTTTTCCTTTTGAGGTACGGAACCCTCAAAATTAAAAATAATAGCTATGGTTGAATATCGACCACTGGCGGTTATAAAACTAAAACTGAAAAAAAATACAACGACGTTAAGAAACTATGCGATGAGTGTGAAGCGAATTAATTCACGTAGGTACCTACACAGACGTAATAAAGATAAAAATGTGGAGAGCAAGGTCAAGCTCACGTAGTTACCACAAGCAGTAACGGCCATCAATCACTTCAAATGATTTACGCGTAAATGTATATTTGCAACGAGTTTATCGGTTTATATTTGCAGATGAAAAGGAACTTAATACAAACAGATTAATCTCAATTTGTTGTTTTTAAATTTCGGGCTCACTGAGCCTGAGACATCACTGTATAATGTAGGAGTAAATAATCAATCCAGTTTCAGTTAAATACTTAGATCGTAAAAAAAATGTTATGGCTGCAAAAAAAAGAAAATCTTCTGGATCTCGTTTATTTCTCTTTATTCTAATTCATTTATTTCACAACAGAAGACCGTTACGACACCAAGAACCTCTCCATTGAAATTTAGATTTTGTTTCAACACGAATTACGTCGTTTAATACAAATTTATACGTATATCTTTTTGTATTTCTCTAAAGGCATTTTTGATAACTTCATTATCTACCAACTTATATCTATCCGCGTTGACTTTCCGATGGTCTGATAGGAATAAACGCCCCATAAAGTGAAACGTTCTCATCTAGTGGTTAATATTAATGTACTCAATCTCGAATAATGGCCGCCATCTGCTGTAGACAAACGATTTATTAAATAGATTATACCGTTATCAGTCAACAGTAACTCTCTCGTGTGTATTTGTTTGTTATTGTACATGGATATGTAGAAAAAAAAAAAGATTCAGGTCATCATAACAAATTTCTCTAAAATTATCTTCTATTCTCTTTTTTTCAGTAAAGCGAATTGCACAAATCTGATTTTCTATATATGTATTTAGATTGCGGTTATTTTTTATGTGATACATATAATTTCATCAAATCAATCTTTGACGTCGTTTAACCTTTTTGTCTATTTTAGAGAGTTATCGAATAAGGACCTCACAGATAATTGGTGTTACGAGGTTCTTTTACGGAAGAAGTGACGTAACTGGGACCCAAACGTCATCCCCTCTTCTTCACTTCATTCGAGGAAGGGTGGAGTCAAAGAGCATCAAAGTACTTGTAATTCTTTTGAGTTGCAGGAGTGCTATCTAAATGATAGTAGTTACTAAGATATAACCGGTGACCTGAGGCCTTGTGGTGAAGGACCGTCACCACAAGGGCTTAAATTACCAGCCTTATAACTCCCTTGTGGCATAAGAGCTGATTAAATGAACAACTACGCGGCATAACAATGCTGCAAAAAGAAGGAAAGAATACAAACCTTGTACATCTGGCCAGCGGGGCAGTCATGGTATTAGCAGGCCACAAGCTCCTTTCTGAGAAGAGGCCTATGTCCAGCAGTGTACTATTATTTTAGGGTTAAAAGTTGTTGATGTGATATGATATGAATATGACCCGTTCGTCCGGAATAGTTTAGGCAACAATTTTTTTAACATATTTAAAATATTTTTCTTTTCTTTATGATCCTTTAACACTGTGGTAGGTACAAAAAATGATACAGGCTTCTTTTTTATTCCTAAATTGGTATTATTAATAAAAGTACAAGGAACGCGGAACCCAAGTCAAGAAGTACTCGTGAGTAGCATTATTTCTTGCTTCTTGAGTTGTGGTTAGCGAATTAACTATTAACACTATCGTGCAATACTAGCGACAAACAGCGAGCTATAGTTATTATTCATAGACGAGGAAGTGTAAAATATGTAAAGGAAATTAATATTTTAAATCCTGGAACTTCCTTTTAAACTATTTATAAATTATAGTTATAATTATAAAACAATTGACTTTATTTGAATAACACTACAACACAGACAGAAACAAATTGTTTTACATGAATTTTAACAAAGTAGATGATAGTTTAGCGTGGGGGAGCCACGCTTCGGCACGCATGGGCCGGCTCGACCGGAGTGATGTCACGGCCTCATAGAAAACCGGTGCGCCTGCCCGTGTTTCACTAGTGAGTGAGGATACCGGAGGTCCATAATCCTACCCTTTCCCTCATCCCATTTCTCATCACCCAAGGCAGGCAATGCACTTGTGACGCCTCTGGTGTTGCGGGTGTCCATGGGCGGCGGTAATCGCTTACCATCAGGCAACACGTCTGTTCGTTTGCCATCTATTCCTTAAAAATGGTGATACGGAAAATGTTTGTTGTTGATGTTTTTTTATGTATTGCTGGCAATAGACCTATCGCCTGATGGCAAGCTTTTAAATAAATAAAGTAAAAATCTTGGCATTACCGGCTTCTGCGAACCAAGAGAATGTGGTGCTGCTATTTTATTTTTTATTTTTTCAGAACATACAATAACAATAATACAAATCTTAACAAAAATCTATACTAGGTTCATAACTATTCATTAAGTGCTTAGCAAGTCGCCGCTAGTTGAGTACATAGATTCAGAAATAATTTAAATTAGGTGATTCACTTGATGCGATTAATCAAGTCAAAAAGTCGCATCTACTAAAAAAATTACGCGATGTCTTACAGACATTTCTAATAGGGATGCTATTGGAAATGTCTTTAAGACGTGGCGTAATTTCTTTGAGTTTCTTTGTTTGTTTGTTTAAAAACACTGTTGTTCGAAGCGTTGTAAAAAATCGTTGATCTCTTCTGGACAAACATATTTATATCTTCAACGTTTTATGTTCTCCATTTATATAAAACTATAAATAAACTGCATTATGCACCCGCTGAACGGCGAGAGCAGTCACAACCAATGTGTCAAGAGTTCAAGGCCCTTTGCAATTTTTGTATTCATTTAATCTAAACATTAAATTATATATGTATCTCTTTACTGTATATTATACATATACCTAGTAGATTAAATTGAATAAATATGATAAATTGGTAAAATGGTCAAACAATCATTACAGTAGGTATTCGTAAATGATTTGTTATCGTTGACATCTTATCATTCAATCCCAAGTGGGTAGTTCTCAAGTGCACACAGAAAATTTTAAGCTCTAATTAAAATTATAATTAAAAAGTTTCTACTATAAATATTATTGTACTTATGCCTTACTTTACTAACTAGTGCAATTGTCTGCTGGTGCAAGTGTTATTAATCTCTAAATTACAAATTTCATTAACATCCATCTTCAACAAATAATATGGAGTCCGTGCTGAAATCCATTGCTGACATGAACGTTCTGTTCAACTCCCGCATGGCTGAATTTGAGTCAAAAGACAAGATCCAAAGAGGAACCAACTCGGCTGCAGCAGCTAATATTGAAGTGGAGTATGCAGCTTTCAAAAAGTTTGTCCTTCGGGCTCTTAGTGACCTCCAACAGCAGGTTCAAATATTGGCACAGTCTGCAGACAATATGGACACCCGTAGCAGACGGAAGATGCTACTACTACACGGGGTACCCGAGGACAAAAGTGAGGAAGTTGCAAAAGTGGCTACTAAAATTGTTAGCGAACAATGTAAGGTGAGCGGTTTCAGTGCGCATGACATAAAGAGGATTCGAAGGATGGGTCGGCTCTCATCGTCTGGTAAGCCTAGGCCTATACTTCTAAAATTTAAAGAAGTCACTACCAGAGACTCTGTATAGTTTTCCAAAGCCAATTTAAAGGGCACAGGCGTTACAATCTCGGAGTTTTTAACGAGATCGAGGTATGATGTGTTTATGTCTGCTCGTCAAAGGTTTGGCATAGGCAGATGCTGGACTAGAGAGGGCATTATCCACGTTACGGGTCCTGGTGATATTAAATATCGTATAACGACACTTGCTCAGCTCGATGCTATTGGCGACGATGTGGCGAAACTAGCAGCAGCTGCAAAATCTACAGTGAATAAGACCAGGCGTGCAGCTAAAAAATGACTCCAGAACTGTATTTTAGGTCACTTAAGTGTTTGTTTTGTGGTGCCTTTTGTGATTCCTTGATTGATCATACGACGCATAATAGGCACTGACATAGCTGGACATTGCACGCTTGCGCGATACTTACATCTGCCATACAATACTTTGGTTGTTTACCTTATTTTCGATTTATTTCTTTTCTTTTTAATGCAATTGTTGGTGTTTAATACGCCAATTCTGTCAATCAAATTATATGAGCTGTCACATGTGACGTGCAGATTGCGTTCCAGTTTACGTCCTAATATTGGTTGTGTTGCGTTTAGATAATTTGGATATGAGACTTTTTGCTTTGGTGTGACCATCTTACATTTTTGGATGTCTTTATTGTTAATGTGTAAATTACTTTTAATGAACGCATGCCTTTTTTTTAGTTTTTTTTTATGTTACGAATTTTTTTGTTTTATTGCCATTTTAACTACTCTAATAGCATGCAACCGGCAGACAGATAAATTGGATTTGTATTTGTTATACTTTTTGTACAAACTTTAAGTTTAGTATAAATACCTATTTTGTATTTATTTATGTATTTATTATAAAATTCATATTGATGACGTCATCAACCACTCATAGTGATGCTGATGAATACTTCTCAGCATCTAGTGATGATGCAAGTTTCGTTAGTGTTCCTTCGCTAGTAGATACACTCTCGCATAATTTCTCCGATGTTCCCAGGAATTTCAATGTCGTTCATATCAACGCGCAAAGCATTCCGGCACATTTCTCTGATATGCTGACAACCTTTGACTGTACGAACGTCCACGCAATCCTTATATCGGAATCGTGGCTCAAGCCATGCCTGTCTACGGTATCGTATACTTTACCAGGCTTTCAGCTGGTAAGGAACGATCGTGTCTGTGGACGTGGCGGTGGAGTTGCCATGTATATCCCATCTCACATCAACTTCTCAATAGTAGATATGTCACCTCAGCCCCCACCCACAGATGCCAGCGAGCATTTATTCGTCGAAATCTGTCTTCACAACATAAAATTAATTCTCGGTGTATTTTACAGTCCCTCCTTACGAGTTGATTATTTTTCTTCGCTTGAAGTACTTTTAGAAAACCTAACTCCCTCGTACAGTCATACTATAATCATGGGTGACTTTAACACCTGTTTAGTTAAAAATGATTCCCGTTCCGCAACCCTCCGATCCATTATTGAATCAAGTAATCTTTCCATTCTTCCACTAAATCCCACACATAATCTGCCAAATCGCAACTCATCATTCCTGGACCTTATTCTTGTATCCTCTGTAGAGCACGTTGCCAAACATGGTCAATGCTCTGCAGACTCATTTTCCTATCACGATCTTCTTTTTCTTTCCTATCTCATTCGTACTCCTAAATCTAAATCCAGAATCATTTCGCACCGTAATTTTCGTAACATGAATATCGAATACCTTCGCAGAGATGCTGAAAACATCGATTGGAGTCCTCTGCTTAACTCTCAAAGCGTTGATGCCAAAGTTGATTACTTCACTAATAGCTTAACATGCTTGTATGACAAACATGTGCCGCTGCGACTAATAAAGGTAAAGCATCTCCCTGCGCCTTGGCTTACTGAGGACATAAAGAAGGTACAGAGAAGGAAAGTTAGGGCTCAAACTAATTTTAAAAAACACCCGACAGAATCAAACTGGGAAAAATTTGTACTTATTAGAAATCTCTGCAATAAGATGTGTAGAAATGCACAGCGCCGACATATCCACAAATCTGTTGAAGATGGCGACCCAGCTAAAGTCTGGCAATTTCTGAAGTCGTTCAAAAGATGTTGATATTGATTTCCTGAACTCACAATTTTCTGCTCCTTCCGGTTACAGAGGAACTACCAAAACTGCGACGCTAAATTATCTTTCTTCTTTGCCGATTCCTGAATGTTCTCCGTTTCTTTTTAGTCAATTTGCTGCATGTGATGTAAAGAAGAGCATAATGTCAATAACCTCTATCACTTCTACTCCCCATCCTTGACTATGGCGATGTCAGCTATCTGGACCTCACCGAAGACCAATTAAACAAACTTGAGCGACTTCAAAACTTATGCATTAGATTCATATTTGGATTGCGTAAATATGATCGTATCTCAGAGTTTCGTTCTAAACTCAAGTGGCTACCAATACGCTTTCGCCGGAATCTGCATATTCTTACTCTTTTATACAGTGTTCTGTTTCATCCTCACACACCCCCTTATCTCAAAGAACATTTTCAATTCTTAAAAAGTACACATTGCAGAGACCTGAGGTCATCGGAGAATCTAAAACTAAAAATGCCAGCACATACCACTCAGTTTGCAGATAAGTCTTTTACTGTGCAAGCGGTAAGGCTTTGGAACAACTTGCCAGATAATATCCGACGAGCAAAAACCTTGCATATGTTCAAAAAGCTGGTGAAGGATTACTACTTATCATTGTGAATATTTTTGTTTTAATTTTATGTTTTATTTGTACTAGTCTGTATGTGTATGCATACATATATATATTTCAGTGTGTATATGTATTTGTGTAGGTATAAGTATGTTTGTGTAATATGAATAGTGTCTAACATTTGTGTATAGATCGCTACTATTTCTTTTGTATTTTTTTTTCTTTTATTTTTTATATGTTTTGTGTGTTGCCTGTATGTAAACTACCCTAAATTTAAAATTTTTTTAAAACACACATTTCCGTGTTATGGTTGTATGGAAGAAATCGCCGAGAGCGATAAGACCGCCAATTGTTATACATATTGTATGATTGTTCCTGTTGTACCATTTCGTATTATGTATATACAATAAAGATAAATAAATAAAATAAAATTTGTACGTTTTTTTTTTAAAAAAAGCGATTTATTTATTTAGCGATTATCACCGCCCATGGACACCCATAACACCAGAGGCGTCACAAGTGCCTTGCCGGCCTGGGGGTATAGGGAGGGAGACGAGGGGAAGGGTTGGATTATGGGCCTCCGGTATCCTCACTCACTCGGTGAAACCCAGCGCAGGCGTTGTTTCACACCGGTTTTACGTGAAGCCGTGGTATCACTCTGGTCGAGCCGGCCCATGCATGCCGAAGCGTGGCTGTCCCACGTACAGCTCTCAAAACAATAAACCTTAATTGTCAACGCAGTAAAGAGATTTAAATTCATTAATTATTGTACTTAAATCTCATATTGGTGTATTGTGTTTTGCATGCAGATAAAAGTCTGTGTATTTCCTTATTTCTGTAACTGTTGGCGCAAATGTCAGGGGCCAGCCGAAAACCAGTGCTGTGCTTCAGTACAGCGTGAACTGAGCTGGTTGCCTTTGCTGCATAATGCAATCGTTTCGTGAATTTGTTCTTCTAGATTGTATGTTATGCTATGTTGTGGCACAAATAAATGGTTTAAATGGTTAAATATATCTTGATATAAAATTTTTGCACTAATTGCATGACAAGCAATAAAATATAAGAAATAAGTCGGAATTAATTTTGAGGTAAGAAAATTGATCTTATGCATCCTTCTGTCAAGTTCACTTTTTAAAAAACCCCAACAAATCTGCAAATAAACTTGTTTAAATAAAACTGTTTAGCAAAACAATAAGTTTTGAACAATATACAATCAATATAATGTCTCTGTAATTAGCAGTTACACTGTATCTCTATAATATGTATGCAAAACCTTTTCATACACTTAACTTATTAGGGTGCCTTTAGTCTCTCAATCTCTCTCGATACTCCGTATGAAGCGGATAAAAGTGAGCTTAAATATAAACGGAGCTAAATACACTTTGACCACTTCAGTCCGCCGCACGCTGCGGCTCCACTAAAATACACCAAAACAACTAAAACGGATACTAGTATTATATGCATTTTGATATTCTGCCCCCAATATTTACGTTGAACTTGCATTGCTGTACTCCTATAAACTGTAGCGCTTGCAGCCAGCACATCTGTTCTATCCAACAAATTCTCTAACCGTTCCCCTCTGAGCGTAATTTTTTCCACATTTTGCACCATAATGTTCTTTAGATCTTCCAAATCTGCTTTTATGTTTCGTTGAGCCTTCTTATTTTCATTATACTTTGTCATTTTGGTCTGCAACACTATGGCGAATGCGCCCACATCTATTTGATTAACTGCTGCATATGCTACTGCTACGGCTGGTAAGCCTTCAAACCTCGCCAAGAATTTCGTTTTGATTTCGTCTAAAAATGAGAAAGCTCTCGGATAGGGAAACTTATCATCTGTGATACAGAAGTACACCAGTTTGTTTTCTGACACATAATGGAATAAGGAGTCACCGGTGCAGTAGGTGTTCCGTTTATCTTCTGGCGGTATCATCTTTAATATTTGTTGTGCGGTTTCTGTAAAGTTGCCGCTGCACGATGCAAATTTTGCCAAAACGAGATTGCCTTTAGCAACCGCGCTGAACTTTATTGTCATTTTCTCTCTTGTTAGATTGCACCGGGATCCACAGTTCAATATAATTTAACAGTATTTTTTTAGAAACACTAAACACGTCTTATCATATAAATGGTTTTGAACATACAGTTATTGCTAAGCGGTAAGCATTTGTTTTAATGATGTTTGTGTTACATTAAGCGATAAGTAAATTAACAGTGTTACATTGTGTGGCTATTAGTAGCGATTTGTTGAGAGATATAGATATGATCATAATCATAATAATAATCGGGATTTGGGTCGTTACCTTACGGGTTTCCATATATAAAAAAATATATTCTACAGTTGCATAACTACTAACGCTGCATAACAAGGAATGAAATTAAAGTCCTCGTTATCATTGTAGAAGAATAAAGCCCATGCTTGTAGTTGAAAATACGTTAAAAATGTATGAAGTAAACGACTTAAGGTAAATAGGCATCTGTAATGATCTACCGTCCATCGTGTCCTGGTAACAAGCAAAACAGGACAATGTTTCGCACTGTTATAAGTCTCTGGTTTCGAAACTATCTGTATCTGATACGATAAAATTAAAAATGTAAAGTATATGATTCTATAAGATACGTCTTGCTTAATTGTGCTTCTGCCCGGAATAGGTACATCACTGTTAAACAACCTAAATATGACATCTAACATCAAAACATATTATTATATATTAGCTGCCATTTAAAAACTTTGTCGAAGTTGGCTCCGATGCCCGATGTGAACTAATTGATTACGTTTTTATGTGCCGGGGAACAAAGACACCTACGGCTGATATAGGGGTGTCGACTTCGTATCCTACTTACAAGCGTTCATGATTACTACTTAGACAATGGAGTAGGGTTAGTATTGCATATAAGTACATTGTTTTTTTTTATGTATAAACTGCCAAAATGACTCTGCCCTGCCTGATGGAAAGCATGAGCAGAATCCAAGAGTGGTAGTCACCATCCTCAATGCGAAAAAGAAGAATGCAGCATGGTGACCCACACTATGGCGGCCTGGTTTGATGCCTTTCCACGCCCCGCTTAAAGGACCCGGGATCATAATGGGGAGGAAACACGTGCGCTGGTAGTGAGTTCCAGGTTTTGACCGCTCGGCACAGGAAGGAAGCACCGAAGCGATGAGTGCGAGAACGTATGTCTTCCATTTTAAAACGGTGTTGCTGAATTTGAACGTCAAATCAGTACATGTGTAGCAATGCAAAAGGTTTTGATTCATTTTCTTCTTGATTGGCGATCTTCCCAAAACATTCTTGAAAAGATGGGACGAAAGTTAAGGGTCGTCGAGTTCACGCTGTTTCTGAAAAAGTCAGCATAAGAGGAACACCAACTTTTTTGTTAAAATATGTATGTCTATATATCCACGCCTGCGTATCAGCACGTCAGTGTCAGCTACTGAATTTACCTGATTGATTACTTTTGATAACATTGATAGCTTAAAAATAAACTATAATAAAACATGTTTATTTTTGTTAAGAAAACTAAATAAAGAAAAACTACTTCACGTAGCTTTGTCTAACGTTCAAAGTTTCTTATAGGCATTTAACTGACAGCGACAGACTGCCTTACATTCAAAATATTTATATCTAAGAATGAAAATACCATGAGAAAGCGTTATTATTACCCTAGCACTTATTGGC
This sequence comes from Hyphantria cunea, assembly GCA_003709505.1. Classification (NCBI taxonomy): domain Eukaryota; kingdom Metazoa; phylum Arthropoda; class Insecta; order Lepidoptera; family Erebidae; genus Hyphantria; species Hyphantria cunea. The sequence continues at coordinate 333,599 of PKRV01002005.1, forward strand.
TGGCTCGACCAGAGTTGCGACATCCTGACATAAAACCTTGTGAGTAAGAAAACCAGCAGCGGAATTCTCTCCTAATCCTAATCCTTATGAACTAAAGTTAAAGGCAATTCTATTGAAAGTAAATACATGACTTTTTAATTATTATATAAATATTTCTCAAACACAAATACCTTATAACCACATCGTGCTTCGCAAACCTAAGTAAGTAACTATAGTTTGCTGACAAACTTTAGATTGTTCTTGCCTCTCAATGAACATAATTAATATTTGAACAAGTGTCAGCCCTATAGTTCCGAGGGGCGAGTTGCTGACCCTCGCGTGCGTCACCTCCCAAACACACAAGTGCGATTGCTTTAGTACCGTAAGACCACACCTTTACTCTGCATCGGAGAGTCCTATTTAAACATGCAAATTATATTTGGCCTTATTTTTTTATACTTTTTATACATTTTTTTATAGTATAGAAGGACAAACAAAAAGATAGGCTACTTGATAGTTAGTGATTACCGACGCCCAGAGATACCTGCAACTTCCTCCGATTAGGATTATTTTAGTTAGAGGGACTCACTCGATGAAAAGCTATGAATTATTGCATAACTTTTGAACGAGATTGATGAAACAAATAAATCGAGTGATTTTATTTATTTGTTTTTAACATAAATACTTTTGTACCTACATTAGAGGAATTAATGTTCAGGGCATTCTCTTCCCGTGTAAACTATTGATTCACAATCAAATCATTAAACTTATAGAAACTGTATTTATGAATGGTCATTATTAAATTACAGCAAGTGTACGACTAATCCATCATTTAGTTAATACCTATCGTATTAACTAAATGATATGTTAGTCGTAGTTTGCTTGATCATTTTGTAACTAACTGCTCAAAAGACGCCATTCAAGTAACAACGTGTTATAAATGTAATGTAATGTAGTATAGTATAGTATAGTATGTAGTTATTTCGAGTAATTACATTATTTGTATAAATATTTTAGTTCCAATAGTCTTATGTCTCCCAAACGTTTGGCTATCACAGTCATAATGTATATTGAGCGATATCATCCAATTACCTGCTATACTTGGAGGAGGAGAGGGTCGTAGCCTCGCAACACGTGGTTGTTCTTTGTTGTCTCTATAGGTCATTTTAGCGTGACAGGCAAATTTGTACATTCGAGTGAAAACAACCAACATGATGGATTTTTCGCTAGGTATTAGCTTAAAGAAATGATATCTAAAACTGTAACTGACTAACAATGCAATTAAATCTATAAATAGGACTAACATTATTCTTGTTTAAAGAAGTTAAAAATAATATTTCTGATGTTACTGGCTGAAAAGCAAGTTTTGGCGTAAAAAGATGCCATGGGACAGTTCTTTTTAAAGAAACCAGTACCTTAGGATATTACAGGCTAATAAAAGCCTTGTAAAGAAGATACCAAACAACGGCTATTATTATTTGTGATCACACTGTTTTAAATTGATTTGTTGATGTTGAGGAAAAGTTGACTTTACTTAAATTTTGAACTATTTTAATTTTGGGTGTCTGAATAAAAAAAACCGATAAAAAATCATGCTAGTCTGTATTTTGTCTAATTATATGAATAAAATTATTGTAAGACTGATCAGCTTTGAAACTGGAGAAATATATTTTTTACATTGGATATGTTTTTATATCTACACATCAGGTCTAAATGCGAGATATTTTCATAAATATTTCAAAAAAACATTTATTATTGACGGGACACTTTTACCACATATTTATTTATAAATATTAATAATTCATTTCACAAATAAGTCACGGAAATAGGACAGTTGATTAACTATATACACATATTGAGTTTTATCAGTTGAACTCATTTATTTCGGAAAACACAACGAATCGAAAATATTAACTATAATTTACCTCGTGTTGAAACATCATGAGGACTCCGAAAATAGACTTATGTGCACTTTGATCACTCGAAAAACAATCACTTTATATTATGATTCGAATAATTATGTTCACATAACACGATCGGTATAATTAATTATACTATAATTAAGTGTTGCCCTCTGTGGTGATAAGACGACTCGCTCGTTTGATAACGAACAGCTGAGTGCCGGCTGAACTACTATCGCATCGATAATACTTGTTTGGGGATTATGGGGTGGAGAAATGTGTGGTAACGAGCGACATGTGATGTTTGCCGACAAAAGAAACTATTATATATGGTGTCTGTTTTGTTTTATGTACACCATCTTCGGTGATGATAACCTGTTAGATCTAAATACACAATCTTGTAAACATAGAATGAATGACTGATAAAACTAAATCAAAACATAGTTTTATCACTAGATAAGATTATATAACATATACGATAACATAATTTCAATAAAAATCTTTAGGTCATTAATATTCACTTTAAGCTTTTTTTATTTGCTTTATGTCTATTTATTTCGATCAAGGCAATCTCTTGATGAAAATTTAATACTACTGGTAGTAGCCCAGTGGTTGAAAGTCGTCAAAAACTATTTCAATTTCTTTACTTTCATGCTATACTCCTCTTTACTGTCCCAAATGTTATACTCCTCCGTTTGCACGACTTTCGTAAAAAGTGGTACAAAGTTTTTGCTTCACGTATTGATGGACCAGAACGTTGCAACTATTAATTAAAATAGTTTACTAGTTCTTTTACATTGAAAGAGGCAAACGAGCAGGTGACTGACTGAAGTCTCCCATTGACTGCTGCACTTCAAATACGTGACAGGACTTTGAATCGCTTTTTTCGCTCTCTTAGTTTCATCTTAAGCGGAAATTTGGGGGCCTATTTTGTGATTAGCCCGCACTGAACCAATAGGCATGATGACTAATTTTGAAAAACGTTTTTATGATGTTCGAAATATCCCTTATTATTAAAAACACTTTTATTTCTACAAAAAAGTTTTAGTAGGAAAAAATTGCGATTAAATTTTAAGTTTAAAATGCACGAAAAAACGCTCGGTCGTGTCATGGCGTCTGTTTGTGTATGACGCGACGTTACCATTTGTCATCTAGTATCAATTATAGCCCATAAAAACAGTGAGATGATCGTCGATTATATCCGAATAAAGTGAGCTTTACACTTAAGTGATTGGTGTCCAACTAAGTTACATGGCGGATTGCTGTATTTTATAGTTTTACTTTTTGTTAATTACTTATTAATCTCGCTCTAAACATGAAACTAAATATGACTGTCATTATGCTCTATGAACTCCATTTCATCAGATAAATACTTAATATTAGTGGTTCTTGGTTACCGTCATCATGCCTACTGCAACGGCGTGTGTTAATGTTAAACAAGAATGGTAATTAATCATTACCACTCTGGTATTTCTCATCACAAAGGTTCAGTTACATCAAAAGCGTAAAAGTAAACGTGCAAATACAAATACGTTACAAATTTATGATCCTTTGTGAGAGACTGGAGTCCATACTAGGGACACCCTGAGCGACGGATCTCCAGGCCCTCATATTGGATTTATAGATGCCTGTTACAGTTTACATATTGATAGCAAATTGTTTGCAAATAATCTAAATAAAATAAGCTTGAGTAGTGATAGCATATATCAAACGTATCTAGAAATATTAAAGTAACAAACTTACATGAAGCCTTTTGCTTATCTACCTAAAAAATCTGGCACTACACTGGCAGTTTATTTCCATCTTTCTTAATGTTTACTGTCATGAAAAAAATTCAAATCCAGATTTAAAAGGTTACAAATAAGTCATGTTCATATTACGATGTACATCGCAGACTGTCAGTATAAACAATAGATATAAAGTCTCGATAACATCGCATTTAGTTCGAGTATCGAGGTTATCTTGCGTGATAAAGTAAAGTGATCGCTGAAACATACACTGGCACTAAATTAAATGTATGGCGCTGCTCGGCGTTTCTCTGAGGGATCGCATCAGGACTGAGGAGATCCGGCGGACAACTAAGGTTATTGATGTAGCCCAACGGATTAACAAACTGAAGTTGTAGAGGTCTGGCCATATTACCCGCAGAACTAACAATCGCTGGGGTCTCGGCAAAAATAGTGTAGGACGCCCACAGGTCAGCTAGATGATCACTTGCGCAGGGTGGCTGGCAGAAACAGGATGCGAGTAGCATTTGATTAAAGTGGAGTGAAATAACAAAGGTATTTAACTATAATACAATCTGACTAGAAGCAGGAGGCATTCCAGCGCAGTAACGCTTGTCTAAAGATTCCTGAAGTCGGACTTGTGAGAGGGAATCCAAGAGGTGCAATTGTCATCATCATCAGCCCATCGCAGTCCACTGCTGGACATAGGCCTCTCCAATTTCACGCCACTTAGTTCGATCTATGGCTTCTCGCATCCAGCTCCTGCCAGCCGTCTTGCGCAAATCATCGCTCCACTCGTTTACCCCAACGGTTATCGGTTCTTCGGCAAATGTGGCCAGCCCACTGCCACTTCAGCTTGCTAATCCTGTGGGCTACGTCGATGACCCTGGTTCTTTGTCGGATCACCTCGTTTCTAATGCGATCCCTTAGAGAAACGCCGAGCATATACCTCTCCATTGCACGCTGAGCGACTTTAAACTTATGGACCAGTCGAACCGTAAGTGTCCACGTTTCGGCTCCGTAAGTCATTACGGGTAGGACGCACGCATTGAAGACTTTCGTCTTTAGGCACTGTGGGATCGATGATGAGAAGACCCGACGAAGTTGTGACAATTGTATGATCGAACTTTTTCTCTTTCTTTCGTCATTCTATGACAAGAACAGAGGCTGGCAAGTAAGTGAGTGGTCAGCGCTTCCATATTGATTTGTAACCATTTTAATTGAGAATGAAAAAACGTAAACACTTGGAATAATGTTCCGATTAAAGATATTTGCCACTACAGTGGGATCAAAATATAGGAAACGTCAATCAAAAGTTACTACATATACAAAGCCGGAGGAAAGAATGTCGTGTAATAATTTAATATCCTAAACTGTGTTTATACGTAGTTTGTGAATGACAATTCAATAATGAAGAATTATAGAATAAAATTCTGATGACGAAGACATACTTCGCCATAACAGCTCCTGGCACTTTTGTGAATTGTACTAAAGTACAGGGCACGGGAAACAGAGAGAGGTAAAACAAAATGCATTATTCATGGGGAGGCCTGCTGTTTTCGACAAAAAATATTTGATCTTACTTTATAGAGTAGTCTTGCTGTTGTCTTAAAATTCCTTCTTATGGCAAAACTAAGAACTGAAATATTTCACTACTATAAAAATGTATTAATTGCTAAGTAATAATAGCTGCCTGACTGTTAAGTTTTGCGTGTTAACTGTGGGTGAGCCTCACTGCGGCTTGACCTTTACGTCATCCTATTTTACTTTGCCGAAAAGAATATTATTGTACTACTAGCTATTACGCGACGCTTTACTCGCATGATCATATCACATTTCATGTTTCGGTTTTTGAAAACAATTAATTTCTATACAATCGTTCATCAACAATTTTTTTCCTTCCTTAGGGGTGAAATCTGCGTAAAGAAAATTTCGCAGGAAAACAGTCAACGTCATCATCAGTCTATCGCAGTCCAGTGCTGGACATAGAACTCTCCAATTGCACGCCACTTCTTTACAGGACAACAGTGCTGTAAATAAAAAAAGAAAACTTGAAATAAACCCCGTACCAACCCATATCGAAGGTATCACGCCTTCAGTAAACCAAAATATGCTCCCTAAGCAGAGGTCTATGTCCAAAAGTTGCAAACTAAACGCTATTGATTATGACGAATGCTGAAATTGCCAAAAATCCATTCTTGGTGATGCTTGCAACATAAAAAAACATCAGTTGTCAAAATTTCAGGTCATTATCACCTCAGGATCCTCACTTTGTGTTGGTCGGACAAGACACCCGTTTCTCCACAACTTCAACAGTTTAAGCTCGTCATTAATGAATTACTCAGTCAGGGCAAGTAAGTTTATATGTATTTAGGTCACCTCAGTTTCGTGCGAACGAACAGTTTGCAGTCCGATATCAGGTTGGGTATAATTTACTTAACGAAATTATCAGTTTTTAGCTAATTTCGTAGGTGTGTTACATTTATTTTTACAGTACACTTTAATGTTTTTAATGCTAAATAGAGCAGTACGGGCCAACTTATGTGTATAAAGTTTCTTAATAATTCATATTTATCCTTTATAAAAATATAACACATTCATGTTTGAGTTTTTTTATAAGATTTTGTATTTAGTGTTAAATCTTAAGTTTATTTCAGAAGTTCGTCGACTTTCCTTAAAGTTTGTTTCTTTATTAAGGCAGCGAGATGAGTGAGCGTTAATTTTTTTTTTGATTTCGTTTATCCTAAGTTTATTTATTTTCTGATTTCTCAAATAAACAGTTTAGCTTGTAGGGTGTTTGTAGAAGGAACACTTAACTGTAACCAAATGTAGCGCTTTAAAACGAACTCACATATCTTTCATACTGGTTGAAAAGTTTTATGACTACCTAGAATATAATTCGACAAGTATAAGAATATATCTATAATCATAAATTTCAGTCGATATGGTTATTTTTATATATCGTTAGTTAGTTAGTAACGATGAGAGTTCATTAGAAAACAGATAAAACCGTAGTAAAAAGCTAGTAACAAACATACAAAAAGACATGATAATTATAGATAATATAAAGCAAGGTGAAAAGAAATAAAAAAAAAACACAATCTACTTTTATAGCTTAATCTAAAAATGTTTTATTTTTATTGTCCACACTAAAATAGCGCGTTGTCTGTGCTAACAACACTTTATACGTCATTGGTTGGCACGCACCAATTGTAAATGATATGACTCCTGAAACCCCAAAAACAATAAAACGATAAAAATTTACATACCAGGGTCCGAAAGGGAGGGAGAGCCGATTGAACACACAAACACATTTTAGGCTCACACATAAACATTGCAGTAAATAAGGCTTAGGATTGAGGATACGCCCACGCCCTCTGGCGGCAAACGCTAGAGGTTACAGATGTTAATGACACTTGAAGTCCTTGTTATCGGTAACGAATGGACATAAAGAGTTGTTTACAAAATAATGTGACGTTATTGCAGTACGGTGTGCGCTGGGCGGGCGGCGCGACAGGAGTGACGGGTCAACGGCCGGGATGTTGCCGCGCGTTGCCATGGCAACCGCGATGTGATGTCGACTGTAGCTCTGCTACGTCACAGGTATCCACTGATGTAACATTTAAATCCTGAAAATTAGGTCGTGCTTGAAAATAAATATGTACAAGTTTAATTTGGAAGTGAATTTAATTACAAGTATGTATATATTTTTAACTGTACGGTCATAATATAAAATGATAGTAGAAATGTAGATAGAAAATTGCATACAAAAAAAAGAGAATGATATTTTCTCAGATATTCGTATTGGAAAGCAACAATCGGTACGGTACAAAACTTTCTTATTTTTTTCCTAAGAATCATTTTTTAACAAAGTGTTTAGTTCTTACTTCCTAGCTTTTCAATACACTTCTGTATTCTTATTTTCTTTCCCCAAACTACTCGGTTGATCAACACAAAATTATTTCATAAGAACTCCTTTATTCACTTAAAATAGACTGCTAGGCGGACGATACAAATGTTTGGGTGCATTAATTCTTGATATTGCTCCCCACTTCCATAATCATAAATTCATAAACCTCTTTATAATACCAACAAAGATAATTAAACTTACCCTATTAAATTCTACAAATTACCACTCTGCTCTCTGTAATGACTGAATAATGAACTTAACAACAAACATAACTTCATATTACAGGGGTTCAATTTGGTGCAGAGAATGAGAAGATTAGTGTGAGGTGAGCAACGTTAATTGCAATTCCATTATTAACTTCTTCGCTTACTACCTTCCTTAGAAAAATATAGTTAATTTTGTTATTGAATGAAACCATGTATATCTATAGAGTTTCCTATGGTTACCAACATTAATTTCATTTAGAAAAACTTGTAAATATGCAAACTATGGTATGTTAACGCAGGTCAATCCAAAACATAGCTTAATTTACTAATGAGATAAAGAATGGTGTAAAATACTGTCTGTCGGTTATTCACATCAGGTTATCCACTGCGACTGTCGTCCTCATCTCATGAACACAAAAGATTTTCCATCATTACAACACTTGCATGATTAGAGGAAATCCACACCACAACGAAACACTAACAGAAAACGGTCATAAATCTAGCGGTATTTATGGCAGGCGGAACAGAGAGCTTTATGTCAGCGTTTCTGTAAATACACAATTAAAAAACAAACCAATTTCTATTTATAATACAAATAGTATAACTGTCTACATGACAAGCTCATCATCGTCATCAACAGCATTCAGTAGACTACTGCTGCTGCCATCTAGTCCCAAGCTAAGCAGAACTCGTGTCCATAACACAAGCAGAGCTTTGAACTGATAAAAATCCAACTAATATTATAAACGCGAAAGTTTGTTTGGATGGATGTTTGTTACTTTTTCACGTAAAAACTATTCAACGGATTTGGGTAAACTTTACAGTAATATAGCTGATAAATCAGAATAACACAGGCTACTATTTGCCGCGATAACCGACATATATACGGGCGGAGCCGCGGGCATAAACTAGTACATATATACATTTTGCAGACTGGAGAGAGATGTGGCTCATCAATGTCTTAACACTCACATTTAAAGTTCTACAGCACAGATGGCGTTGACTGCCTCGGTGGCGCAGTGGTAGCGTATACGACTGCTGTGCTTAAGGTCTCGGGTTCGCATTCCGGGTCGGACCAAATGTTCGTATGGTCTGCAAATATTTGTTTCGGAGTTTTGGGTGTTTTCTATGTATAATACGTTAGTACATATTTACAAAAAAAAGGTATATTTGTACATATATCAGTTGTCTAGTACCCATATCACATATCTGCTTAGCTTGGGTCTAGATAGTGTTGTGAGTTAGAGGTCCGAAATATTGACTTTTATTTATTAAATTCAAATTCAAAACTATTTATTTAATTAAGACACTAAGTGACATTTATATAAGTTAAATTAAAGCTACAGATAAAAATCATAAATCCACACAAACAGACGCAACAGATGTACTGTATTGTCAAAGCGAATTAGGTGAAATCACCTAAATCCACTGCCTGCCTGTGTCGATCCATAATTTACAGTGTCCAAAATGCGTAGGGCCTTATGAGAAGAATACTGGAGAAGAAGAAGAAACTCATTGCCACGATTTTTAAATGTCAGATATTCAAGTATAATAGTTTTTTTAAATATTGGTATTGAATTTCATTTTATTAAAATGATCAAAAAAGTAACTAGTACTAACAAAAAAAACACTCTGTGATACTATTGAAGGTGTGAACTTTGAAGGATTAGAAAACTGAGTTTTTGAGGTTCAATCACAACATCACAACACCTTGGTTGATTCATAATTGCTGTTGTTCTATATGTGTGAAGCCTTGTGTATTCTTTGTGTCCGTTTCATTAATTAAATGTATGTAAAGGTCCTCGCGACATAGTATATATTCCGAGTGCAAGAGTTGTCCATCGACTACAATGACTACAGTTTTCTACATTTGTCTGCAGAAGTCTAGGTGTAATAGTACTCCACTGATAAGTTGAGTCCATAGAAACACTGAAGTGTGAAGTGGGTCGAGTGTCGCCACGTGCTGCGAGCGCGTGCACCGACCTCGCCACTTATTTGCATTTGAACTGATTCTCGACAAACTAATGTAATTGATTCCTGCTTTTATATATGTCGTGAATATTAAGTTAACTTTATGTTACAAAATGGTGTATTTCGGTTAGTGTAACTGATTGTTTTTCAGTAAACATGTGATTTATACTGCAAAATAAGTATTTTATTACTAAGTAGTAAAAGACAATTAGGTACTAAGTTATGCAAGGAAGTAATGATATAAAATTATATTGTCTTAAAAATTATCAATCAACGTTTTTAAGTTTAACTAATTATTAGTAGGTATATTTAGAAAAGTATAAATTCAAAACCCTTAATAAACTTGACATAACGCCTACTCCAACAGGTGAGTCACTAGGTTTGGTCGAGAAGGGCCTGTTGGTAGTTACAGAGTGTCAGTCCGGTAAGAGACGTGGCCAATCAGGCCGAGCCGAAAAAGCTAAGCACCGCGAGGCGACCAACTTGCTAGCTACACCCGAGATTGTCCAGTGTTATTCAATGTGCTTAGCGAGATCAAGCTCCGAGAGGAGGACACCAAGGAACGTCCATCAGCCAGCAGTAGGTTGACAGCCGACACCGACACCAAGTTTGCCTACCTACCTTTTGCCAAGAAATATTTAACATGCAAATGTTAACTGGACTTTTAAAAAAAACATTTAACCATGTTTTTTTAAGTAGCCAATTTACAATGAGAGTTTTTAAGAAACACAAGTGGTTTACATTTCATGCCAATTGCAGTTAGTATTGTAAAATCTATAATTGTGATAAGAGAACTCGTGTGAAAACTTGCGCAAACTGTGATAATGAAATCAAAACTTTCATAGTAATTAGTATTTCAATTAGTTACTAGATGTCGCTATAGAGTGACAGAAAAACATTTTGTAACGCCATCTGTTTTACGATGTACAAACTAATATGCACAAAGTGAATGATGTTAGTACGATTATGCATAATTAGATGTCACTATTAGAAGTAATGCCAAAATGTACGTGTATTGTTTTTGTTTTGTTTATACGTTTGTTTTTTATTATTGGAGAGGGTATTAGGCATACACGGCAAATAGATTGTCGATGGAGATACCATTTGTCTAGGAGTAGACAATTTAAAGCTGTTAAAACATGTTTATGTTGGTAATTATTTCTTTTTAGGTACCTATAGATATTATTATTATTTATTGAATTCTAGCTACTTAGTTATAAAAATACATAGTGGTTGAATATCGCATTGTAGAAATTAGTTGATAGCTCGATGCCTATGAAATTTTACTATGCCTGTCTAGGTGTAGTATAACCCTTAATCTTATATTGGGAATTATTTCCCACTTGACACTATCGTAAAATCTATTTTTAATTTTTTTTATTGGTGACTCTAATCAGCCCATTCTCAGGAACAAAATAATTCTGCAACTGCTTTTATCCAAATAATGACAAAATTTTGAAAAAAGTCGCGAATCTGTGTTCTTGTCAAAAACACAGTTTGATATATTTTGCGAAAAAACGGAGAACCGTTTTTTCGCAAAATATACCAGAAGGTGGGAGTTTAGAAAGTTCTTGAAGAAAAAAATCTGGCAAACACAATATTTCTGTAAACTAGACTTTTGTTTCCGCCAAAACACTTTTAATAGAGATTGACGATCACAACGTTCGGTGCTTAAAATAATACTTAAAAGCCATTTAGGAACCTGACCATAGACCTCTACAAGGACTCAGAAGTACTGAATGTGCGTCAGCTTTTTATTCTCAAATCCGTTTTAAAGACACACCTATGAATAATAAGCAGCGAAGAATACTCACAACTCCTGAAACGTCGTGTTAACAGATTACCGGTAGCCAAAACTAAGACATCCTTTGCTAGACGCTTCAGTCCATGTAGATCTTTTCCTATAAGATAGGGTAGCTAATTCGTGCCACGTTAAGAAGTGTTCCGTACGTGCGGCAAGAATTAAAGTCACAGTTTGGCTGCTTACGCTATCGTATGACATGACGGAAAGTGTCATGGGGCACGTAGCATAATGATTCCTGGTTGATTCTGAATGACGATACCCTGATTGCGATATTGATAATACTTTTGCCCAACCCAAGTTAGTTAACCCCCTAGTTAGTTAAGATAACTTTTATTATAATATTTTATATTATTGGTATTTTTTTATCATATGTTTTTTGATGTAGATCGAGCATTTGTGACACAGGATAGGCTCACCTAGTGTGGGTGGACTGGGTGCAACAATTACTGTATGTTTCATTTTGCAATATATTATTATATATTTTTTTTTGCATTCTACGTAATTAAGGTAATTGTAGCATTAATATTTGTTGCATTTTCTTAGGATTAAATAAGTGGGCAATAATTTTGCGTTGCTTGTTCATGCATTGAAAAAATATCAGTTTCTATACCTACAATAAATAATTTGTCGATTGCCCAATGTAAGTTCCTACCTAAATAGATATTGGTAAGTGTAGCCTTACCAAACTAACGAAAAGTTTACCGCGTGTAGGTCAGCTAAGGAGCTTCCTCGAGAGTTGTGACTGCGTTATATGATTTCTCACTTGATTTTTTATGGCTAAGGTTTTCACCTACAATTTTAGGAACTTATGTAACTATTCATGCTGATTTATATAACCGACTTCTATTTGGACTATTATGGAGCTATTTGGATTATGGATTATAAATTTGGACTATTTTTTGCAGTACGAAACAGAGAACAAATATACAAAGCTCCACCTGTGAAGTAGCTCTATGTGTTAAGAACTGGTTCAAAACCTTTCAAACTGTTCCACCTCAACACGATTATTTTCCTTAGTAACTGACTGATTTTCATTTTATATTAAACATTATTCTTAAGTTCCATTATTCGTTGTTCTTTCATTTTATAACTCTTTTCACTCATGTTACTTTGTATTTCTTATTCTTATTTAAATATAAAATAAAAACAAGCAAAGTTGGCGCAACTAACAAGAATATAATTTGTAGTCAAAGGTTGAGAGCTGTTCTGGATAACGGAAATAATATCCCACTTAATTAGTTTGGTTTGAAACTAATTAAGTTTGGTTTGAAATACCGGATAATGAGAAATAATTTCCCAATTCTAAACGCCTATTTCTACCCTCTATATAAAGAAAATGGATTTGGTAATCAGTTTGAATATTCCTAAAAAAACCGTTTGATTAAGAGATAACAGATGCTATGATATATTATTACCAGGGCAACGTTGAGCTAACAACAAGTTTAAACAGAGATTACTATTTTCGTTACATTGCTTTTCTTTTTGAACCAAATACAATAACGTTGCAATAGCGTTACTAATACAATTCATTGACAGAAAACGACAGCAAGAATTCAAGATTTTTAAAGTAGTCAAATAAATATTTTTTATTTTTCATTTGGTCAAGCTAAAATATCTTGATATCAACCTGAGTGAATTTGATTAAAAAATAATTTAATCATTTGTCTACGAAATGGAATGGCTTTGTTGCTCCACCTCAACCTTCGGGGCGATCTAATTGTAAAAGCAACTGTGGGCTTAGAGCTGACAACGTCACTGCCACTGACAGCTAACTTGACAGACGGGTGACGTTGACATTTCGCCGCAGGCGACGGCCGCCATAGAAGTAATTGCACATTAAAGTGACTTGCAAATATTGATTTTTTTAAGTCTGAGAACAGCCAAAATAGTTCTTTTTTGCCTTCACTTTATATTTGTAGTTAATAAAGAATGAGAGTACTCTCACATTATCAATACAGTTTTGAAGATAAATAAAATACATTTAATGTTTTATATGAATGAAAGAAGCTGAATAAATACAATTAACACTTAGATCGTAGAATCCAATCAGGCTATAAACAGGATATAAACTACCTAAGAGCCAAACAAAAAGATCCTTATAAAAAAATAAGTCCAAAAAAAAATAAGTCAATTTTCAATTCAATTCAAAGAAGGAGAAGCTTCTTGATTCGATTATATTGTTTATTATTCGTTACTTCATTACTTCTTAAGTAATTTACTATTCAGAAGATTACGATCCCATGAGATTAAGCTTTAAAGAACAGTGCCATTTATTGGAATGGAACTACGTCATATTAAATACTATTATCGTTACATGTCGATTTCTGAAGTAAACAGTAGAAACAGAACAATACATAATAGTCCCTATTGTTGGCATATTTAGTCCCTACCAAAACTACGTATTTATAAACATCAATCAAATATCAATCTACAGACTCACACAGGCAACAAAACAACGAGAGAAACTGTTCCGCATTGAATGATTCAGAAGGTGATGTTGTATTCGCCGAGCCCGCACTAGTCTCAATATTTAATTAATTTGAGCAATTACTGTTATTGTTTAATTTGCGAACCAATTTATAGACAGCCATTTTACTTCGACTAAGTAATTGGAATTTATATAACATTTAGAGAAATCTAAATTTGTGTTGAGATTGATTGCTGTGTACTGTTAGAACTGGTAACTTTTGCCGGAATCATAAGTAAATATGTTAAACGTGCTTTTAGAGGTAAGAAATACCTATCTGTGGTATCGGAAATTCGTGGCAAATATTCGCTATCGCCCTTGCCTACATATAAATACTGGAATATATCTGCTGGAAAACAAAAAATGACGTTTTTTTGACATTGCTACAAAAATATTTGTGGTCAGCCTTCGAACTCTTACTACATTTTTTTTAATTACAAAGGAAACCAACATCTGCTTCGGTAATTTATCAGAACAGTGAGTTCGGTGCGGTGCAACGAAACGGCGAACATTTCCATTCGTACCGAGTTCCAGTTACCATTTAGAGTTCCCAAATAGAGGAGCAATGCCTTATAGAAAGGAAACAGCAATATTTGACGTCTACTAGTTTAAATTGCTCAGTATTTTAGTTTATGTACGATTAAATAAATGCCGATTATACAGTACAGTTAAATCAGTTTTGGGCAACCTTTGACTTTTTCACTACTAAGCCCTGTAGAGCCCTGCTTAGAAATGCGTGCTTGTCATTCTAAAGAGCATTCACACAATTGTGACCAAACTCTACTGACGCGGTTACACAACTACATTTTTGTGACCAAACTCTACTGACGCGGTTACACAACTACATTCTTGTGACCAAACACTACTGACGCGGTTACACAACTACATTATTAAACTGTAACAAAAAAGTGAAATACGTTTTCTGCCTTCCACAGCCTATTGCTGAAAATAACCCTTCATGTTTTATAGTAGCTTCACGTGAATCTTGAATTTAAAGAAAATTCTTAGTTGATTTCTGTAGGTACATTAGTAATTTACATATTGACTATATTGAAAACGAATCAGTTCGTTCTCTCGTTACATTTGTGCACAATGCTGCTCCAGTTGCGGTCGCCGCGCTCCAGTGAACGCGCACAATGATCGCGCCCACATTCCTGCCTCACTACATCCATTATTGCTTCCTACTACCCAAGTAATCAGCCCATTCATCACTGGGTTACTGGAGAAAAAAAAACCTTTATTTTGATCCCATTCTTTGTCATATCAGTTAGTAAACAAGTATATTATTTTGGTCTGGTTCATTGCAGTGTCGTTTTGGTGAACCTGAAACAACATGGTCTGAATTCTGTCTAGAGTAGGATCCTGAGACCGACCGACAACATCGGAGGCGTCTCAAGTAGGTGGCCGGCCTTTGGGGGATGGGGAGGCGGATTTATGGGCCTCCGGTAACCTCATTCATTCTGAAGCATGGCTCTCCCACGGTTATGGAATTAACAAAGACTTTTGTGTATAGTCAATTTCGATGTTCAATTACAGTTTAAGCTAGCTATTTATTAGACATGTTTTAGAATTTAATTCATATTTGAGATATATCAACTCCTTAGCAATCTTAACAAGCCTAGTAGGCAAAGAGAGAGGTCTACTACGGGTGATGCCTCGTGACGTGACTATTTCATGTTGTTTTATCTCTCTGATCTATAGTAGTTGATTGCTTTTGATTACATATTTGCTGCTTACGATAGCTTTAACAAACTGAAGACAAATGGCAGGAATCATGTCCACAAAATCTTACTGTAACAACGACCATTAACAAAATAGACCATTAACAAACCTTGTTTGAATAGGATTCGATACATTAATAAGCAATGTCTGACCTCCTACTGAAAAACCGAGGGGCTAAAAACCGCCTCATACCATTCTGAGTGTTGACATGGGTAGATGAAACAGATTTTTCCTTTCAAGCGCAATAATGGCCAAACACAAGGAGGTGACGTCTGTGTATACTGAAATTCGCCTAAATGGGGAACATGTCAGGCGATGATGCTGTTGCGGACACGTACTATAAGATGTTGTTCACACAGCTGTTCTCGGATCCCTTTTAATTTGCGGTGTTAAAAACTTGCGCCAGGCACCGACCTGAATAACGTGAGTAAAACATTATTCTTTGTTATTTCAGGTCTGCTATACCAGTAAATAAAAGTTGAATTGTCTGAAATTAACAGCATTTTAACATAAACATATGTAGGTATATACGGTAGTTACATTCAAATGAGTACAAATTTTAAAATCCTTGTCTACAGTCTGTCTGTTCTGGCTAATTTATGGAACGGCAGACCGATTTTGGCGGAAATTTCAATGGCAGACAGCTTATGTTATAGGAAGTAAATGGTTGTAAAGGTACAACAACAGCCGCCGATAAGACCACACTAGTTTATCATAAAATCCTTACTACCATATATCAATTACAGCGCATAAGTTAAACAAATTATACTGTGTGCCGGTTTCCAAGAAATGATTGGATTTAATGGTTTGTTGCATGCGAGTTAATGGTGTTAATACGATCTCAAGGCTCTTGCTTGAATTGGTGACGTGAGTTATGTGGGAACTGCAGTCTAGATGGCAAGCGATACTAAGGCGAATCTTGCTTGAAATACCCATGTGATTAGTGCGGTTAGTTGACCTTGGAGCGAAGATGAGTTGGATGGACGGAATGGATTTCTTATGTAATCCCTAATGTCTCCGTACGTAATGGGGTGAAGCTGAATCTCTTAGGAACTGTAGTACTGAGTGTGTGTTTGTATGTTTATTTTTTATCTAGGTACCAGTTAAATTTTTAATATTCTGTAGCCAGTTATCTAGTATGCAAGTAGATAAGCAAGATATTCCTTGTTCGCGGTACTAACTATAAAACTTTCAGTATAAACCTAATATTAAAATATAATTAAAATTTAAACTAATTTAGACTCTCTCAGTGGCGCAGTGGTTGCGTATGCGACCGCTGTGATTGAGGTCTCGAGTTCAATTCCCGGGCCAGACCAAATGTTTGTATGATCTGCAAATATTGGTTTGGGTGTTTTCTATATATAATAAGTTTGTAATTACAAAAAATAAGTATGTATGCATTTATATCAGTTGTCTAGTACCCATACACACAAGCTTGGGACTAGATGGCGTTTGTGTGTCATATTTTTATATTTTTATTTATTTAGTTAATGTTAGATGGCTGGTAGAAGTTGGATGTGAAACGAAAACCAAGTGGCGTAAAATTAGAAAAGGCTGTGGCCTGCAGGAGTGAACGCGCTGATGGTGAATATTAAAATATCTGTAGACCTATTCTATTTGTGACATGATTCTATAATGTAGTATGCTGTTGAAACAAATCGCAACTCCCCCGACATGGTTGTAAAGTTTACTCAAACCGCATATTATACAAAGTAAAAGGAAATCTTGCCGAAGACTAGCTAGGCTTTAGTAGATTTCAAAGAGTTGAGGAGCAATTATTAACGTATTAGGGACATATATATACAGTTAAAACTTGCTATTTAATATTCAGAAGGAGGTCTATTAAGATAAGCACAGAAAATTACTTGTAACTCAGTTTTAGTCTACAACTTACTCGGTATATTAATATCCTGATAGATATGGATATAAGTTAGGGTTGACTCAAAAATATCTTGGAACCTTTCCAAAATTTCTTTAATTTGTTTTGATGTACATTGATTGTGTCGTAACGTCTGCAGGAAATGTTGCATACCCATTCCTAAAATTAAATTGAAAAATAAAATAACATTTTTCATCAAGATAAAAGTGTTTTTAACGATCCACAGATCCAAGTATTACCCCAGAGAAAACATGTTCAACGTGAATTAACGTTCGTACACGTGCATGAACTCTTCCTTATTTATCTTAAAGCATTAACCAATAATTTCTGTAAGACATATATAATAATTATTAACAAGGTATTGAGATACAAAACAAAGTCAATTTAATACAAAAGTGCTTGAAAACTGCAATACTAATAATGTAAGTAAAATAACACTTAACAAACACTTTTAAAAATGATTCTAAAATCGCATAAAGTTAGACAACAACAGATCAAATCAGGCAAAGTCTAAGTCATATTCCAACCATAACCAAAGTTCTAAACAATACATAAATTTGACAATCATATTGTGTTTACATTCGCCTGTTTGCCTCGATTCAATAAGACTTCCATCAGAAATACATCCCTCGTGTTTAAGAACGGCAAATAACAATTCTCGCACCGATCTGCTCCAAAGTCATAAATATCAAATGTAATGGTACTGTGTAAATAAGGGTAGGGACTGGAAAATTGTCGGAGGCTCAATCTTAGAGGGCTTTGACCTAAACAATGTACATATGTTCATTATTTAGGGACATACAAGAGATAGGACCGGTGGAATTAAGGGAGTTCTGATTAGGGCATTGACGGAGACATACAAGAGAACGTTTGGATGTCTTGAAATCTAACTGAAACGACCCGAGAAAGCATTTACGTCACTACTTAAAGAAGACGGAAAGTAGGAGGTTGACTTATTTAGTGAAAGTATTTAGAATAGCGTTGTGACCTTTTTGAGACTGGTATGACTTCTGAATGTTGGAAATAACTTGTCATTTCGTGTACAACATACCTGATTATATCATAAAATAATATCATAGATTAATAGTGTAATAAATTTAACATTAGTACACTATTTTTGTAATTTGTAACTATATAAATAAATCTTGGAAGTTAATGTACATGTGATTGCTGTAGCGAAATTAAATCTCTCCATGAAAATACTTAAATCTTTAAACTTAACTGATAATATAGATTAGATGGGGAAAAGTGGATGTTTTTTAACTTTGAAATACAGGATGGAAGCACTAATAAAGCAATTCTTTAGTTTTACTAAAGTATAATTTTAGTATTCTAAACCTTTTTTGTTTACTATTTCTCCTACCCTACAGTTTCTGATTGATTTTAAAATATAATAATCATAAGACAATTCGCCTTCCTCTGAAATTCTTAATGAAATTCTTTGCATCTGTACAATCATCTTCGACTTATCTGTCTAAATAATACGAGCCTTTATTTTAAAATACCTTCCACTGCCTAACTCTATACTCACCCTCCTTTTGGCGACTTGTTGGGGCAGACTATTTGCTATGGTATTTTCAAGTTGTTACAGAAGGAGACCGCTAATAGCGTCATAGCTCGTGTGAATCGTGAGCCAAATATTTTTTTGACGTAACACTAAAGAAACTACTCACATAATCACAAGACGACGAAACTCTGCTTGAAAACCTTCTGTAAATTCTTCTCCTTCTTCTTTTCTAAACCAAGTGGTTATTGCTACACACATAATTCAGTACCAAAAGCTTTCGCTGTATTCAAGAAAGAATGCTAGGGTTCTGAGCCTATTAAAAGATTGCTGGCACAGTAAAATCTGTATGATATATACATATATTGTACTATCTGTTGCTGATGATTTCATAAGCTTAATTACATCCCATACAATACATATACTATACAAATCCTTCTACATGTTTCAAAAGGGTATGCAATAACAAATATTTTTTAGTAGCTTAGGTCTACCCTCTACCTCTAAATCATCATAACCATATCAGTTGAAAACGCCCACTGATAGACATATACAAACTCCCAAATTCTTTTTTACAACCGGTTCTGTGCACATGCACTAGGGTGCCGGGCTACCGCGTTTGGAGCTTATCCATCCACGCTCGTCCGGCGCTTGGTCGTCCCTGAATTTAATCAATATATTCTAATTTCGAAGTCTTAACGAATTCTTTTCGAATTTTCGAAGTCTAATTTCACCAAGTGAGTAAGGATACCGAAGGCCCATACCCTAACACCTCCCCCATCCCCTCCCCATCCCATAAGGGCCGACAATGCACTTGTGACATTCTTGTGTTGCAGGTGTCCAGGGGCGGCGGTAATTGCTTACCATCAGGCTCGTCTGCCCCCAACTCCATAAAAAACAATATCTATAAGATATTGTTTAATATATATTTAGAAATGATAACCTGCAAACAAACATTTTCGAAGTTTCATAAAAAAATAAAAAAGTTTAAAAGCCATTAAGTATCTTTTTTAAATGTATGGCCCTGCCTAAATGACTCTACTCTAGCTAATGGAAAGCATAAGTAAGATCTAAGAGTGGTGATCATGATACTT
Source organism: Hyphantria cunea (assembly GCA_003709505.1). Classification (NCBI taxonomy): domain Eukaryota; kingdom Metazoa; phylum Arthropoda; class Insecta; order Lepidoptera; family Erebidae; genus Hyphantria; species Hyphantria cunea. The sequence goes on from PKRV01002005.1 coordinate 353,763, forward strand.
ATTGCTCTGCACGGCAACAGAATGCAACAATACAAGAGGGTGATCCACACTATGGCAGCCTAGTAATGCTTCTTATTAATGACAGTAGTAATCGATCAAAGATTACTGTCATTTATTTGTTGAATATATTATGAAAGTAATTATGCGGTATTAATTCTGGGCAAGTTATATAATATCCACATTGCTAACACTGGTGTGATGGACAAGAGAAATCGCCTGCGGGTGGCGTCTTTTTAATAGAAACTTTCTAATAAACGTCATGTTTGACATGAACGTGGATATGACGAGGGACAACGAAAGCATTAAACGTGCGGAGAACATTAATTTATATTTTAAATCGAATTATTATATGCTTTAAGGATCGTAAACGTGGGTGAATTATAGAGAGCTATGAACTATCTCGTCTGGAGTTATATCACTCGGTGCCATCGGTGTTTAGCAAGTATTTGTTTGTTGTTCATAGAGTGACGTTGTGAAGTAAGGTAACCGTAAGCAAGTGAAGTTTCCTTACTCGTGTACGAAAACTAACATCCTTCTCTATTAACAGCAATCAGAGAGTACAAAAATATTTCTGTCCACTCGTACTCGGGAGACTTTATGATATTTTACGTAAAACCAACAACAAGCGCATTTATTATACAAAATCCAATACGTAATAACGTGCTGCTATGTTATGCTGCCCGTCATGTAATTAGTAATATTTTGACATAATATTTTTTGTTACATATCTGTGTATTATAGTAATGCTTATTAAAACTGGTAACAATCATTTATTTTTTTTTCACGCTAAACACAAACATTGCTTCCACCTGCTTTAAATGAAGACTTTGAGGGTGGTAACTTCTGGTCGATGCGGTGATGTATCGCGAAAACAGAGTGTCACTTTACCTATTCATCCCAGAAGTGTCGTATGAGGCGCTAGTGGAGTTAACAAAACAAGACAAAATTACTGCGAAGACTAGGTTAACTTGAAATGAACCCTATACCAAACTATCGGTCCAGCGTTGTATAAGGCCAACACCTTCTTTCTAAAGAGAGGCAAAGGTCCTGCAGTGGACTGTGAAAGGCTGTCGATGTGATAAGCCATTCGATCGTCTCATTGTTGCGAACTATTAAAGTTATCGTTTCCCAATTAAAGTTACTGATTGCGACTAAGAATGTTGTTATTATTTCCTTATTCGTAACATTTTCGTTTAACTTTAAATTAACGTTTCATTAGATGTAAGTTTTTCAGGATATTTTCTGTTAACCGAGTGGAAAATCGTCACGATTCGCGTTTAAATTTAGGTTTTTCGTTTGTAAAGGGCCACTTCTTCTTAGTCGTTTACTCTTGACAGAGCAGTTGGGTTGACGATGCTGCATTTTCATCGGGAAAACAGGCGGTGTGTCTCCACCTATCACGGTCGATTGCGTCTCGGTAACTCTGACCAACACCAACTGTCCAACGCGTAGGTAAGTGCTTGCGCGACCGTTTGCCTTCTTCTTGTCGCTCCATGAAGTGATCAGAATATTTGAGGATTCGTAATTGCACAGTTGACGATAGTGTCTGTTTGGTATTCTCTGATGATTGAAAAGGTCACCCCTAGCTACTAACTACCACCCTTTCTTCCATTGTCCATTGAAAAGGTCACCTCTAGCTACTAACTACCACCCTTTTTTCATTGTCCATTGAAAAGGTCACCTCTAGCTACTAACTACCACCCTTTCTTCCATTGTCCATTGAAAAGGTCGACCCTAGCTACTGACTACCACCCTTTCTTCCATTGTCTGTCATCAAAAATCAAATCATCATTAAACTACTCCGATTGTTTTTTTAATCGTATTGTTGTCTTTGTTTTATTGAAGTAGGTACTAGTATAAGGGAGAAAAGGACTAGGAGAGTAAGTAAAGTTTATGAAGAACGTTTTATTTATTTGTAAGTTTTATTAATAATACAACCCTTTTTCAGATTGTATTATGGTAGACACATAAAGAGAAAATATTTCAGTATGTATTAATAATGACAGATAATAAATAAAAAAATAAATAAATATGTTCAGACATTTTATCCCACAACGCCATCTAGTCCCCAACTAAGCAGAGCTTGTGCTATGGGAACTAGACAATAGATATTAATACTTATATACTTTTTTTTGTAAATACATATGTATGTATTTTTTCAGTATAATATGTATTATACATAGAAAACACCCAAACTCCGAAACAGATAGGGGTAACCTCGTGATTAATGAGGATCGTAAAGCATCCCCAACCCCTAGTTGTACCGCAATGTGCTCAGAATAATAATCGAGAAGATATTACACGAATTAACTTAAGATTTATTTTAATTGCTGTTTGAGATTTAGGTTTACTAAATAACCCACCACTAAATGAATAATCTACAATCGTATCAGGAATGCTTATAATGATAAATGAATGAAGATGTAATTCTGAATGTCAGATATAAATTTTCAAATCATTACTTTGTATTCTTACTTTCGGAACAACACCTTAACCTATTAACAATAAGTTTAACGATGTATTTTTTTTAAAGAACGAAATTAAGTTAAGTTAATTAAGTTAAGTATCGCCTGATGGTAAGCGATTACCGCCACCCCGGACACCCGCAACACCAGAGCGTCACAAGTGTGTTGCCGGACTTTTAAGAAGGAGTAAGAGAAGGTTTGAAGGTATTGGACCGGGAATACCGCTGGGGACAGTCCATTCCACAGTTTTGATGTGCGAGGCAGAAAGTTTCTACAAAGTTGTGAACTGTCAGCCATCTAGATGATGGAGATGACCCTTCTTTTGCGTAGGACGGCAGGGATCAGTCCGTACAATTCCTCGTAGCCCTCGCCATAATAAATGCGAAAGAAGATGCACAACGAAGCCATATCTCCACCAGAGAGTCTAGCCGAATTAAAAGTAATTGGTAGTCAACGATTTGAGTCACTCTCTGTTAAATGCGGTCCCGAGGGACGAGCTGCTATTGAGGTATCCCCGCCCAAAGATGAGGACAGTATTCCATGTGAGGCCAAACCTGCTTCTTATAAAGCAAAAAGCAGTGGGCAGGAGTGAAACACTGTCTCGACCTGTTGAGCACGTCAAGCTTCTTCGAGGCCAATTTCGCCTTACCCTCCAAAATGGCCACGAAACTGGACTTCGCTCGACAACATAAAATAAAATCTTCCTTATAAAAAGTTTATAGTATATATTAATATAGAAGTGAAAATCTCTGAACGTATTTTAAACAACTATAGCAACTATTACACTATAACTAAATATTGTATTATTACAGTTTTTGTTCAGAAGAAGTTCAAAAAGGTTATGTTTTGTATGTACTTACATTTTTCCTGTTAAGTTCCAAAACTTATATGACAGATCAAGTTATAGTGATTACTAAAATAATAATAATATTGTTAATACATATCACATAACAATTTGCTCCTAAACTAATGAATGGGCCGGCTCGACCGGAGTGATACCACGGCCTCACAGAAAACCGGTGTGAAACAGCGCTTACGCTGTGTTTCATCGAGTTAGTGAGGATACCGGAGGCCCATATCCCAATCCAACGCCCCCTATCCCCCCCACCATCCCCCTTCCGCCCAGGCCGCCATAGTGTGGGTCACCATGCTGCATTATTCTTTTTCGCATTGAGGATGGTGACCACCACTCTTGGATTCTGCTCATGCTTTCCATCAGGCAGGGCAGTCATTTTGGCAGCTTAAATATAAAAAAAAAGGGCGTACGCACCCATTCGGGGCAAAATGAGGACATCGGTGTTCCCACATAGAAGCGGCTCATTTACAACCCGTAGATGGCTTGAGGTACTGACGAACTAATCATTATTTCTCCGATAAATTTCCTTTCCAAGGCACACCTGGTTCACCAGCTCTTAAAAACCGGTTATTAGTTGATTCAAGTCCATTTTTCCCGGTCACGGCTTAAGAATGCAGAGTGCCTCCACCTCATTCATTCCACGGGATCCCGTAAGGTAGCGAATCATGCAGGACAACACTACTGCATCGAAAATAAAATTTTGATCAAATCGATCTTGGTGGATAATATCCGAGTAGATTTCCGCACAGAAAAAAATGGTAACCAGACTTCTGAAAAAGAAATAATTTATTATATATAAAAATTACTAAATACATCGATTTCACGATTTCTAGATTTCACTAATACGCAGATCTTTTGATATTCAAATCGACATTCCCAAGGTATATAGTTTTAACTTCCTGTGGTTATTTTTAATGCGCTGATGTAAACGTGCAATGGAAAACTGGCGTGACTTGAGTTATGATTCATATCAGTCGGTTTGCCGTAGATAAATATAGCCCTTCCTTACCCGATGGCGTGATTAATGTACTCGGATAAATGTACTTGATATCAGCAATTATTAATATACAACAGTATACTATGAAAAGTTTATTTAGTCATGTTACTTACACACAAATTCACTATTTAAAGAAATTAAAACGTTTTTTATGAGATGACAGGTAATCTGATAATAACTGTAATGTAATGAATCAGGAAATGGGGCTATCTCCTTTACTTGGTACGGAAAAAGATAAGATTTCCTTGACATCAGTTTTCTGTTATACTATAATATCACTTAGTTTAAGCAGGTTCATAAGTACCGAGGTATGGTTCTCCCACGGTAATAAACTTACTTAACCTACAACCAATTAAAAGTACTAAAAACAAGTGGTTTATTTAATTAAAAAAAAAGATTTTATTACTTATTAACAACAAAATGCCTTTAGGCCCTTTCATTTGATACTCATATTGGGTGGACGTATGGCCTTAACCCTCTGCTGAGAGGGTACCCGAGCCTAGCAGTGGGACATTATGGTTTGTGGATGGTTGGGTGGGTTTGTCAGAAATATGTAAGCCACCATTTTGTTACGGCGGCCATTTTGAATAAATAATACTACCGATTATGTTTAACTGATTGTTATTAGAACTAAAAGGACGTTCCAAATTACAGTTCATTCGGAAATCGAGAAGTGGATCAAATAAACTTCTAAGATTTGATTACAGACAAACATCGGGACAGGTGCAACCAAATAAAAATTTGTAAAATTGGAGTTCTTATTTTCTCTACAAATAACGAAATAATTTAATCATCCATATTAACCAGGACATTATTACATTAATCCCTTTAGTACAGCATCCTCTTCGTGTACTTAATTAAACGGATACAAGCACTTAACTAGGAGCCCATGGTTGGGCGTGGGTGGGTGCACTCCGGGCGGAGAGTGGCATTCGCCCTCCGCCCGAAGAGGTACGCGAGTGGCGTGAAGCCGCCCGTCGAGCCACTATGGTTCGGTGGTCGTCGCGGCTGGAGGCTCCACGTGCTGGCTTCGCCACCGTGGAGGCGCTCCAGCCCGTCATCCTCGAGTGGGCAGGGCGGCAGCACGGGACCCTTTCCTTCCGACTGACGCAGGTGCTTTCCGGGCACGGTTGCTTCGGGAAGTACCTGCACTCGGTCGC
>PKRV01002005.1:360020-430460 GCA_003709505.1 Hyphantria cunea
AAAAAAAAAAAAAAAAAAATGGGTGGGTGCACTAACCGCACTGTAACAATGTTAGTCCTAATTGTAAGACGGCGACCCGCAGCCATCCGAAAGAAGCCATGTAATTTTAATTTATTAAGGTAGGATGAAGTAAGGAATGACGTGATCTGCCTTGCATGCTCTGTGTAACATTTTTCATATTTCTTTTTTCAACCTATGAACGACGTCAAGGCTATTATACAATTTGAGATAAATGCGGGCGATTCTAAAGGTAACCATCAGGTGACAACTTGATGTAAGTTTTCTCAGCTTAAAAAGAGTTTATTATTTAATTAAGCGTCTGGCACCCATGGTGCTACCCGCGCTTGTGGTTATGGCTTTACAACAACCACCGCCGATAACGCCACGCCACGGGGTGAATCCAGCCTAAAAATAAGTTTATTTATATGTCATCAGCAGTCTGCCAGTTAAAGTCCCGTCAAAATCTGTCCAGTAGTATTAGAGATCAGGCGGAACAAAGAGGCAGACAGACGGTCAAGAAAAATTTAAAAAAAGTGATTTCTGTTGTAAGTACCGTATGTATTTGTCACATGCATTTAGTGTAAAACTATTAATTAAAAATACAAACAAACACTTAAATTTTAATCATTTGTATAGATGATATTAGACAAATTATTTTGTAGTTCTATACCTGTTTGTATTTCATGTCGGTGAGAGCGGATGTAAGTCACGGTTTAGTTCGCTGGTAATTTAGTCAGGCAATTGCAATAATATCTAGGTTCCAATTACGCAGTTCGAATTTTGGTTTCATTTTCATAGACTATTTCCATGTCATGATCTTCTCCTAGGCGATTACGGCTGTGGCGACTTCCATATACAGCGGCAACAAAAACATATGACAACGCCATCTACCGAAGATACACTGAACTACGGAGTAACGTAGTGTACGAAGAAGCTACCAATCCTGCATCCCGCAATAGATGTTCTCGCACCGATTAACGTACATACAACTTCCCAACATCAACCATTGGGCAGCGGCCCGCCAGTCATGATCACCTGGCCTGGTCGGAGGATCCTCCCTTTGTGTTGGAGTAATATGTGACTCGTTCCTCCACAGTGGTGACCCCGACGTGATTAGAAGAAGCCTTCGAAGTAGACATCAAAGACACAGTCAGCGTGCCACCATCATTTTCACCCCCACAGCAAGCCTCAGCCAGCCCGCAACCTTCGGCCTCGACAGGGATACCACACGCAGGATGCGACCGCTCCAGCCTGGTAACCCCTACGGCTGATGGCGGATACGGAACGCTGATGACAGCGTTCACACACACTGCACCTGCGGTCTATGTAAGCAGAGCATTTCTCTATCATCTACGCAGCAGCCAGCCTCTACGCAGCAAGCACCCCAACTCACTGGGGACCTCACCGCAGCACCGCGCTCCGCATGCATTCCCGACTCACTGGGACTAGGGCCATTCAGTTCCGACCCACTGGAACTTTCGGCTCTGAGTTCCGACGCACTGTAACTGCTCACTTCTGGCACTGGCACGCTCCACAACAGAGCACAGACAGCTGAATCATCCAGATATCGACCTCCGGTCTTGGAGGGGAGTGATGTGGCGACTTCCACATACAGCAGCAACAAAAATTTATGACAACGCCATCTACCGAAGATGCACTGAACTACGGAGTAATGTAGTGTACGTAGAAGCTACCAATCTTGCATCGCGCAATAGATATTTTCGCGCCGATTAATTTTATATAAATTTCATTAGGCAGTGGCCCGCCAGGCCACTGCCCAATGATTGATGTTGGGAAGTGATGTGAGGCTTTATTACCTCACATGGTCGGAGGATCCTCTCTTTGTGTTGGAGGTACATGTGAACCGTCTCTACACAACGGCCATGGCGGCCAGATCTAACAGACTCCAGCCAACTACGAAGGAGCTATTATAGTGCACAGGTGTGTGTGCGTAAACATAGAATTCTTCTTCTTCTCTCTCAATGTCCTTGTGACACGTTCTTATGTTACTCAGTGTTTGTTGAATTCAAAAACATAATTATGTTTCTAGCAATTGTGACCAATTTCATATCCCTATGTTTTTCGTGTTTTTATGATTCATGTCTTGATTTAAAGATATGTCCTCTTTATTTTTTACCTAATTATTTCTACATTACCTTCGTCACCTTACGTTCCGCTGAATACTGTGTGGGATTATTTTAAGCCTTTTTAAAGCAATTGCTGATGTCTTCCCTCTGCCCAGAAAGGACGGTGATTTATCCTGAATCAAATAGTAATGATATCGTACCTCGTTGAACATTTATATTCAAGACTCTACATTACGAGATAATAAACCTTTCATAAGGTAATAAAACCATCTCAAGATTTTCAAGCTCACTTCAACTTTAATAAATAGAATTGTATATTTCGTTCGTAGCCCAGTTGCACTCGGTGATTAGAAACAATCACCGAGGGTAAGCAACGATGGCGCGGTCAGTACCTGGATGGGTGACCGCTGGTGGCATGTTACCATGAGCGTCTCCGTGATTCGGAGGTCACGTTAAGCAGTCGGTCCCGGTTGTTATCGTACGATAACAGTCGTGAAGCTTAGTTGGAGGCCTTCGGGCGGCTTAAAAACATCCAACGGCAAGATTTACGTAGCCACAACGTATTCTTGCCAGTCCCCAACCCGCACTTGGCCAGCGTGGGGATGTATGGCCTTAACCCTCTCCTGAGAGGAGACCCGAGCCCAGCAGTGGGACATTATGGGTTGTTGTTTGTTTTGTATATTTCGTTCTGTCACATGAATAATTCTATTTATTTTATTTTAAGCCTATCTATTATAAGTTGTAAAACTTAATTTAGAGTTTTCACAAATAACATTTATATACCAATATTAAGTATGGCTAGCCTGGAGTCGAAATATCAACCTTTGTAAATTTCTTGTTTTATTTTATTTAAAATTTAACTTGAAGTATCATTGTGAAGCCTTAATAAATATATAAAGTATGTATTTTTTTTTTAAATTGGCATTAGAAAATAATCTTGTCATTGTTAACCAGAGATAGTATCCTTGGGGAATCCTTGGCCATCAGCCTCGACATGGCCAAGGCTTTTGATAGGGTTTGGCACCGTTCGCTTCACTCCAAGCTACCGGCTTTCGGTTTGCCTCCCAAACTCTGCAATTGGACTGCCGCGTATCTGCACCAGCGCCGCATCAGAGTCCTTTGTGACGGTGCAGCCTCCGAGTATCAGTGGATTAACGCCGAAGTACCTCAAGGCTCCGTCCTGTCGCCTACACTGTTCCTTCTGCATATCAATGACATGTTAGCCCTTGGCAACATTCATTGTTATGCAGACGACAGCATAGTTCATGGACAATATTTTGGACAGCCCTCTGACAAACCAGCGGATGTTGAAGGAAGACGACTAGAACTTGTCGCTCAACTTGACCATGTTCTGGACCGCATTTTTTAATGGGGCTGTAAGAATCTGGTCGAGTTCAACGCCAAGAAAACACAGGTGTGCGTGTTCTCAGCCAAAATGTCTCCATTCCTTCCCCTTCCCACTTTTCAGTGCACTCAAATGCCATTACAAAATAGGCTCGCTATCCTGGGCATGGATATCTGCCGAGACCTCAACCCACGCGAATACGTTGAGAGTATCACTAAAGCGGCCTCACGGAAGCTAGGTGTGTTAAACGGGGTGAAACGGTTCTTCTCGCCCGGGCATCTGTGTCTTCTTTACAAGACCCAGGTTCGCGCGTGCGTGGAGTTCTGTTCTCACCTTTGTGATGGTGCCGCACAGTACATGTTTGACGGTTGCAGCGGCGAGCAATCCGTATTATCGATAGTCCCGAAGCCACCGAGACCGTTGAGCCTCTACAGTTGCGTAGAGATATCGCCTCCTTGGCAGTCCTCTATCGCCTTTACCATGGTGACTGTTCTGAAGAGCTCATCCAAATTGATACCCCCCTCTCCCTTCCTCTATAGAACAACACGTGCCGGCCTTAGAAGTCACCGCTTTAAAGTGGAAGACATATGTTCTCGTATTCATCGCTTCGGTGCTTCCTTCCTGTGCCGAGCGGTCAAAACCTGGAACTCACTACCAGCGCACGTGTTTCCGTCCCACTATGATCCCGGGTCCTTTAAGCGCGGCGTAAAAAAGCATCTCGCCAGGCCGCCATAGTGTGGGTCACCATGCTGCATTGTTCTTTTTCGCATTGAGGATGGTGACCACCAAACTTGGATTCTGCTCATGCTTTCCATCAGGCAGGGCAGAGTCATTTTGGCAGCTTAAATATAAAAAAAGTAGTTTAAATAGTCACTTCGCAAATATGAAACTATAAAAACAAAAAAGAAAACCAAAAGCACCACTAAAATATATCTAGGGTTAAGTATTTTCTTTTTGACACTTTTATGTTTGACTACCATTATTTTGTCCTCTCTTTCGAATAGCTACAGCTACATAGAATAATGAAACACAAAAATTTCGTCAAATATAAAAATTGCCAGTGTGTGATTCAAAAACTTTGTTGAAAGGTTCGTTGTCTTTCAATGACGACAGAAGTTACTGCTAAAGCTTTGAATTTTCAAAAAATTATGAGTAACAAATTTTTGGAAAATTTTTTTAGTAAATGATGTAAATGTTCCGTTTAACAAATAATAAACATGTTAGTTCTCTTGTACAAAGTTGTATAAAAAGTCTCGATAAAAAGCAGACTGTAAATGTTTCGGCGCTTTACGGGTTATTATAGAAAAGCGATATATATATTATTTATTTTATATGCTTTTACTTTTACTTTATAAATTTAAATACTTTTTTTTACTTTAGTAATTTAATATGCTTTAGGGAAGTTCTCACTCGAGATGGATATTTTCGTACCTATTATTATTCTGGAGAGTATGGTAAAGAAATCACAAGTCTTTACACCAAAATTGATTACGCTACCGTATTTGTATGACCATCATGTTAAGTTAATTTTGCCCACATGGTGATATTCCAAATGATAATTTTCTCAAGAGATAGAAAAACACAGAACACAGAGAACTGGTAGAAGTTAGTATACAACATTATTTATGAATATACTAAGTATATATTTTATAGTTTACGTTTCATAAAGGAATCTACAAAAATGTAAAATATTCTACAACATTTAACCTAGATCTAATCTAATATGTCCATTGAATGGGAACCGATTCCGAGACTCGGTCCACGGTTAGCAGCTGACGCGCGCTACAACAATTAACTCAAAAGGAACATTTTCAGGGAACAATCTTACAACATTTTAAGTTGTAACATCGTATCATATGCCCTTGCTCTATGAATATACTATGTAGTTCTTCATGATTTTATTCAGTTCAATCTTTCGGTTCTTGAAAGTAGCACTTCCAAGCAAAACAAATAAAATCTTCAGCTTCATAACAATATTAGTATACACAATGATTCTAAAGCTTGACGCCACAGCATGACGAATGTAGGTTTATTAACCACAAGATATCAGTGATGTCTTTCATCCTGGTGGCGACAGCGCATTAAACTAGTTAATTTGTTTACAAACTAATGAAGTAAAGTAACAAATAATCTCCAATGATTTATGATAGTGAGCCTTTGATATTGAGATAGCTCTCTGTTTTTAAGAAGGCGATGAAAACTTTGCGTATTTTTCCTTTCTACTGAAGCCGCGTTTGTTTATAAACTTATTTAAACTGATCATGTTTATTTGGAACTTTTTACATTATTGAAATATTTATGTTTATAGGTTTTTACAGTCAAGTACTAAACATAATTTTATTGTTAAGAAGAAAAATAAGATAAAACGTAAAATTATCGCGAATCTATTATCACTCCATACATTAAAATCGCTTCAGTCGGTTGGGTATAACGGTTTACCATTCCTTCTTGCTTTGCTGCAGTCTGTTTTGAATAGCTTTGGAGAAATGTTAATTTATTTGTATGCTTTCAATCAGAAAGTGTCATGTCCATGGGCGGTGGTAGTCATCAACCCTTAGATTTTACATCTACTCGTTGGCCACCTATATTACTATATATCATACACAACTACAATCTTACCGTGGGAGAGCCACGCTCCGGCACGAACTGGCCGGCTCGACCGGAGTGATACTACGGCCTAACAGAAAAAGGTGTTAAACAACGCTTGCGCTGTATGTACCGAGTGAGTGAGGATACCGAGGTCCATACCACAATTTTTCCCTTCCATCCTCCTCCCTATCCCCAAATGCCGCAACTCGTAGGCCCCGTTCCCCGTAAAAAAATATTTTAAGTAATTACTAAGTATTAACGAAACAATATTTAAGCATACAAGTCTTCTATTTTAAAAACAAACAAATATATGACAATTTACCCAGTTCGGTTACAGACAGGAAAACCTAGTTAAATATGAAAATAACACGCTTTATATTTCATATTACATGCGCATCCGCAGTTTTTAGTAACGCATCCGCGTCGAATGTCTGCGATGAAAGCTCTTCCTGTCGCATTTTATCTGCTAACACATACACACACAAAGCATTTATCTACTCGAATTTTTGTGTTTGTGTCTACAAAACAATTTGTAGTGGATAATAAATTGGCACGTACAATGAGTAATTATAGTCATTAAATTACACAACTAAACGAATCTGAAGAAACTTTGACACAGGTAAGTATAGATAATAGCCAGAAATAGCAGATATGCTTTTTATGAAGGAATGTTGGAGACTAAAGGAACGAAAATTCACTCTAAACTACTAGTACTGAAAGAATTTATACGCGGCATGTCGACCTGTAAAAATTATCGTTAATTTCAAATATAAAATATATCATTTGTAGAAAGCCTACTTAAAGTCCATTGCCTAAATACTGTTAAGGTAATTAATTCCATTACACCAATATCTCAATATTAATACATTACGTAACATATTTCTAGGTTCTTGAGTTTAATTATTTTGTTCCACTTTAAACATTACAACTTTAATCAACCAAACGAGATACAACAAACCGCGATAAATAATAAATGTTTCCTTTAAAAAAGTTGGCCCAATTCGCTGCAAAAACAGAAAACTTAAAGATGTTTCGCTGAATTAGTAATTTTTTCTTAATTGGTATATTCTTACTCTGTAGAAAACATCTCCTGTAATTTTAAGTTGACGAAAATCCGCTCATTCTGTAATCATTATTTTTCATCCACGTGTACATAATTTACACTCAATTTATGTAAACAGGATATCATGAAATAAAATTACCTATAAGTATGGTGACCAGTACTCTTGGATTCTGGCCATGCTTTCAATCAGGCAGAGTAGAGTTTGTTTCGCAGGTTGTTACATGAAAAAATTCATCGTGAGTATTTTCATATTGAATAAGGATATGGGGTTTGACGTAAGTGACGGGTAAATTTCGGACTTGACGGAGGTCTTTTGTCAAAAGTTGGATTGGCCTGATATACCCAACAAATTTCCGAAAAAGTTACTTGACTACCCAGAGCACTATAATAATTTTTCAGCACACTAAGCATTATAAGCAACAAGTAAAATTATTTGAAAATAAAAACCTGATTGTAGCAATATCTATCATCTTTATTAGATTCAATGTTTTTGATAAAACATACAAGTTATATATACATTTTTTTTGCGATTTCTTTTTGGTACCAAAAATTCTTAATTTTGTTTTTTTTACATTTTGATGTACCCAGTCACTCTCACGACTAAGACTAATCTATCGACACCACTCACTTAAAAATACGACAAGCTGTTTAGGTTCTAGGGCGTGCCAACGAAATATACATACATAGATACATACAATCGATAAATATAACCTTCCATTATCGATTAAATATCAGTTGGTCCATTTGTCTTACATACCTATAATTTTTTAAGCACAAGTATTTACTCTACTCCCTCGACTGATAGTATTTAAAATAAAGCCTCCCTTACACAGCCTCTATGAGTACCTCGGACACTAATACAATGTCAAGATATATTTTACTAGGCAATTCATTCCTACAATTACCTAAGTGTATCGTATTTTATAAGAATTCGTTCACAAATTTATATAAAATTAGATATAGCCATATAAATTTCATCCGAAAGCGTCGGTAAATAGGAAATTTGTATCCTATAAGCAAAATTTAAAAAAATACAGAAACTTGAAAAAGCGGGAAGTAATCTTTTATATATTTTTAAGTATATCGACTTGTTCTACATCATATGTTTCTTAACCTATTAGAGTGATTTTATAACGTCAACTAAATCCAAAAATATAAGCTTTATATTACAGCCATGTGTTTTACATCAATGTCAATGTACACGTGGATACACATGTACCGTACATTGATCGAGGTCCTGCACAAGGACAGACATTCTCGATAAAGTGCCCGATGACTCAGTAAGTGTGTTACTTCTAAACACAACCGAGGTAGCGTCGTGAAATGACGTAATTGCAGATTTTCCGACCTTCACATCCATAGTTACACAATTTTCCAGAAACTAAGGTTAAAAGGAGAATTGCACTGATCATCAGTGTCGTAACTTTGTTTCTTTGTAACTAAATAGTAATGATAACCAGATACATCTCACACATAGTCGTTTGATTCTTGACTAGGTAGAGCCTTGTACTATGGTATCTAGATTACTCAAACTTAAACATTTCTAATTGCAAATGAATCATAGGTAACAGACACAGAACACATTCTTATGTTCTTCAGACGAGAATCGTACTAACGACCGTGATGCTTGTAGAGTCACGAAACTAGTCAGGCGAAAAAGTGAGAGCAGGTCACCGAACGCGATACCATCCTGCTAGAAAGTCTGATGCTGATTAAGTTGATGCACCTCGCTGATTTGGGGTTATAGGGTTACTCGAATGGGGTTGTCTCGTGTCAGCGCAAAAACTACTTGATAAAAGAGAAAGTTGAGTATCTTGGTATATGAAGTCGGTTAAAATAACTACTGTTTGGTGAATATAAGATTTAGTGTAGGCAACCTGAAACAAAGTTAATACCGACTGTAATGGCTCGCGCGGTGAAGTACGTCAAAATTTCAGTCTGAAGAAAACCAGCAGTGGACTGTTAAGGCCCTTTTTTGATGATGACGATGATGAAGATTCAGTCAGTGTGGGTAAAAGTTCAAAAGATAACCACGATTATTAAAATTTTTATATAATAGATTTATATATAATATAATAAATTTATTACCGATAAAATGTCTAAATCTAAAGTAGTATAACAGATGCACCATACTTGTGTATAAAATAAACACATAATTTTGACCCAAATATTGACATTAATTTTCCATAAATACATTGAAACCAAATAAACAGGTTAAATCGTCTGCGTCGTTATATATTATTTCTAACTTATCGGGATGTTTGTTGTTTTAACGGAGGTAAATCCAACTGACCGCAGGACTAGTAGCCGGTAATAAAATATGAACGGATTGAGCTCTGATATCATTTGCCGATGATGTATGTGGCTTGAAATGTCCGAGGCGATGTGCCAAGTCCATAAAAGTATCGATTGTGGTACTTTGTTGTTTCCTGTGATGCGAGGTAACATATCCGCTCCGGCGCCGATGCTAGAGCCGATCCATTTGAGTTTACATGATGTCTTTATTGTGTTTGGCACTGCCCCTTCTATCATATAATTTAACGTGCCATCTCCATAAACTGTGAAGATTCAGCTGCATTTTGGGTTTTAATTTGGGTGCAATTCATTCATGTGTAGTTTACATTTTTATATAACTAGCGACCCGGCCCGGCTCAGCTGGAAATTTTTGAAATTCTCGAAACTTTTCTTCTATAATATGCATGTATTACAATTATAAGCCTTCCTCTTGAATCTCTATATCTATTTCTCAAAATAGATTTGAAACCGTTGAGTAATTTAAAGATTTAAGCAAAGAGATGCAGGATGATCGCTTGAGGATATTCATATGTTATATACACAAGTTTACAAAGTTCATACGATGTTCCCTAGATCTTGCATAGTTTACGCCAAGAACTTTTGTTAAAGAATATTTCGCATGTTTTCCGTCTTATACACTACTCAATATTAAAGTATAGCTATAAACTAAGATAAAATAAGGCTATCGCAATTAGAGTTTGGCAAGGTAGATATAGTGTATTACTCTTATCTTTTTGTAGTATTTAATTTATTTTTAAAGTGTATTTATAAGGAAAACTTTTAAATTTAAAGGAATGATTGAAATTAATTCACATTTAACGATGCAGAAGCATCTCATTAGGCCTCCTCGGTGTGGGTCACCACGCTGCACTGTTGCATTGTCTGCACTATCAATGAGTATGGTGACCACCACTGTTGGATTCTGCTTATGCTTTCCATCAGGCAGAATAGACTTACTTTGGCAGGCCCATATAAAATCAAAGAGATTTTCTTACAAATCGTTATTTACTGATTTCTACGTTGTAGAAGTAAAACTTCTACATATCGTCTCACTCTCACACTTGTTTGTTAGCCCGAAAACTACACACTGTATTATTTACTAATAATTCACATGCAATAAATAGCGCGACTTACAAACAAGTGTTCTAGCTCAATTCTGGGAACGCGCCAGTGAATCGCTTACACGTGTAACATATACAGAAATGCACGCAAATTCAACATAAAATCTCACTGTGTAACTTTTACTAGTAAAAAGAGGATTACGGTTGAAGCTTGACACTGAAAATTTTAACTACTGGCTCAGAAGTTCAATGTTACGAAACAATTCTATCGCAAAAGTACTTGATGGTTCGACCTGTAAAAAACGACTTATGATATACAAATAAACCAAACACCAGTTTGTTAAGTTTGTACCTCTTATTTATAAAGTATTTTCGGAATTCACTGGATTGTTTTGTTTTAATTACAATGAATAAAATTATTTAAATAATGCAAGTTATAATTATATTTATCGATAATGAAACTTCTAAAAAGAAGGTAGTGTTTTAATTTTTTTTAAAATCTACCACATTAGACATATTCCTTTGTCGCGTATTACCTTTGTCGCGGGGAACTTTAAAAACATGCCTAAAACGGACAAAAAGAACACCCAGATGTAGAGCAGTTATTTGTAGTTCACACACCTTGTGTGATCACCCTCAGTGCTATTGCGCTTGAACCAGTGGACCAAATGTGCAGTCCAGTAGTTTCCTTTATGTTCTTCCTAAATAGTCAGGATCTATCGTGCGTTGGTTATCGAGCCGAGACGAATAAATCGATTGATGGATGCGGCACCTTACGTCGGTCGTCGACTGATCTCTTTGAACTTGAACTTGAAACTAAGGCACTCGATCGAGGTCACCGCTTCAAGCACTCACTAGATGAATTAAGAAATATCGATAGAAAGCAATAAACATTTAAAAAAGATGGTGTTTAATAAAGGGGTAAAAAACAAATCTTAAATAGTGGTTACTGGTTTCTATACTTATAAATACTTACAATTAGAGGTGGCACTTATATCGGATATTTTGATCCCTTCTTATAATTCAGTTAGATTGTAATTTAGAATAGAGTTTTCTCGTACTGTTTCAGTTTGTATTATTATTTTTTCAGTTTTTATTTAGATTTAAAATAATTGTGAATTTAAAAAAAAAAAAATTTGACACTGTTCGAACGGCAGGTGGGTGGCTGTGTTTTTGCCTGAACCTACAGCGTATTTCGCAAAGTAATCTGCTTGAGCTTAAATAGATCAAGAACATAAACAGTACAGCACTTTAATCGATTTATTATCTTCACTTTGTGAAAAATACCAAAGGTAATGTTTTCTTAGTTCTAAAATGTAACAGTATAGAAATTGTCTTATGTAATTTAGTCATAAGAATAGAGTCACAACACAACTGTTGGTGTCGAGATCGACTTTGCCTGGCTACGCGCATCGAATTTGTGTTGAACACTCGATGTTCAACATAGGATAAAAAGTTATTTGATCGGAGTCCGAAATACCGAGTCTGTGTTATGAGTTTTTTTATTTTAAAAATATGATTTATTACTAAATATAAGACTAAAATCTGCCAAATTGTTATTTTTATGTGGATTTAAATAGTTGAATGGCATTGGCAGATAAAAGTGAAACTCATTTAGGTGTAAAATTATATCAAAGTGTAACTCTGTTCAACAATATTGTAATCACAACTCAGCAATATAAACAACAATGAGGATTAAAGACTGGCTGTTATCGGAACTACACTCTCTGATGTGACCTACGATAACTCGACACAGTTCGTTCAGGAAGTGACTGTGAGCCACTGAGCGTGAAGACTTCAAATCCACTGGTTGCGCTAGATACTAGGGCTGTCAAATTTACATATCACCACCATATATCAACTAAAGGAATTCTTAAATATGGGAGCACAACCTAAAATATACCAAACCCTATACTTTCAACCCCTTAATAATTCTTTTTGTAGCTAATTTTATCTATAAGTACAAATAAATAAAATTGAAGCATCTGTTTCTTTTTAAGTTGCCAGCTTATCACTAAATGCATATGAAAGTATACACGGTATTTACATCAAAAAACAATTTTTAAAATTTTTGTCTGTATTTCTGTTTTGACTAATTTCTGGAACGCCTCCGCCGATTTTGACGGGTGTTTTACTGCAGATGGCTGTTGATTTACGGAGTGTCATATTTTAGATCCGAGGGTCTAGCTATGGTTAAAAAATAAATTTTAAATTCTTTATTTGCTTTTATGAACAAAAGTTGTCACATATATTTTTTAATGCATTTTAATACATTTTGCACTTCACACTAAATTTTTCTATGTCTTAAATAAACAGATCAGTCAATATTCCTGCAAAAAAATTAAATTAGGAGTTTCTGACTTGGTGCTGGATTACATACAGCTGTTCATCCATTGTTGCGTGATTGACTAATATTCATCCAAACTTTTTTAAAAGTATTAAGTAAGGTTACGTTAAGGTTGAGGTTAAGTCGGCTCTGACCGCCGGGTGGCTGAATTCTGGGCGGAGAGTGGCGTCCGCCCTCCGCCCGAAGAGATACGCGAGTGGCGTGAAGCCACCCGTCGAGCCACTATGGGTCGGTGGTCGTCGCGGCTGGAGGCTCCTTCCGACTGACGCAGGTGCTTTCCGGGCACGGTTGCTTCGGGAAGTACCTGCACTCAGTCGCGCGGAGGGAATTGAGTCCCACCTGCCACCACTGCGACTGCAGTGAGGACTCGGCCCAGCACACGTTGGCGGTGTGCCCCGCGTGGGCGCCGCAGCGTCGCAGCGTCGGGCCCTCACTGCAGACATCGGAGGAGATCTCTCGCTGCCGGCCGTCGTACGCTCCATGGCCGGCGGCAAGAGCAGTTTTACCGCAATCGCGACCTTCTGCGAGGAAGTCATCTCGCAGAAGGAGGCGGTGGAGAAGGCCCGGGAGGACGATCTCCACTCGGACCCGATCCGCCGCCGGCGAACCGGGCGGCGGAGGCGCGCCTACCAGCGCCTCATGCCACCCTGAGAGTGGCCACGGACGGGCGGGATGGGTTTTCCCCCCCATCCGCCTCACAGGCCACCCGCGCGGGGGCGACGTTACGCGTGTGCCGTACGTCGCCTTAATTGAGAGTTTACCATCAGATGACGGAGCCCGCTTCAGTGCGGGCAGGCGCTGGGAGGGGTCCGAATGGCGTAAGAAAGCGGTTCCCGGATCTCTCCCGTCTCAGGCGCAGAGTGGCACACCGTGGTGGTTTAGTAGGTAGTCTGGCTGGAGTCAGTCAGGAGTCCCACACAAAGCGAACCCCCTGTCCCCGTGGGGGGGAGCGAAGTGCGTAAAGGCATTCCATCAAGTATAAAAAAAAAAAAAAACATCCGTCTCAGGCGCAGAGTGGCCCACCGTGTGGTTTTAGTCGGTTCGATTCCGACACACCGCTCCGCCGCAAACCCCGGTGGGGTGAAGGACCGAGAGGGCTGCCACACGTAAAAAAAAAGAAAAGTTGAGGTTAAGTAACGTTACGGTACTAAGTACGTTACTACTAAGTAAGGTAAATGAAGGAATTTAAGGACAACCTAATATTACAAGTATCTACTGGCAAAATAACGGGCCGCCGAGCAATTTCATCGCATCGCTATACGGTCCTACGTTCGTCATTATAACGTTTCCATTCAAAATGTTACGAGACTAACACAGTATGGTTACGTGCAGCCGTACGAATTGTACTTACCTAAATTAATGTCAAGCTCATTTACATAAGGACACATTTTAAAATTATTTTTAACAATATTTGTGTCAACAGCTGGGCCCTACCCAGCTGTTGCTACAAATATTGTACCTGGTTACCTCATCTGTTAACCTTTACAGGTAATATCATCCTTCATTGCCAGCTATCCTATACAGCTTTCGATCTGTGGATCACTTTATGGATCTGTAAAAGTAATACCGTTTCATCCCTCAACAATCATTTCTTTTTATATAGGTACGCCGAATTTTCTAACCTAACTCTCAAATACTCTTAAAGTTTTCGTTTTAGCGTTTAGCTTTGCCCCCTAGTACACATGAAGACTGCAGAACGACATCACTACAGGGAAAAAACCAGAAACAAACCTTATACCCACCCATCTCGCCAGCGTGGTCTAGCAGGCCTAAATCTTCGTTCTAAGAAGACCTACGTCCAGCAGTGAACTATTAAATGCTCGTAGTTTGGAAGTTGGGGTCTGAACCCCCGTCCTTGGAGAGCAGGTAAAGTTGTCAATCCTAAGCCTAATTTTTTCCCAATCGTGTCGGATAACCGTCCCATCCGATTATGAGAGAGAGGGACCAGAGAGTGCACCTGTGTTTGCGTACACACTTGTGCACTTTTATATCACCTGCGTAATTGGTGGTTTTCTGTTGAGACTGGCCGGCGGCTAGGACAACATTATCATTAAATACTGTAGATGATGACGCTACACGAGAGACAAAAATTACAAGCTGTAATTCTAGTTGGTTAACACCTTGCACATTAGTATACTTCTATATTTAATTGTTCCACAACAACAGCATAAAATAAGGTATAGTCCTTAAAACATATCTTGATCTCTATGACAGATGCCTTTAAAATGGACGAAGTAACTTTGATGATGCGATTTTACTTTACTTCACACATATTTTCATTCTTTACGTGCCAGTTTTATCACAAAAGATGAAAATGCAATAAGGCATAAATACAAAAATCCTCAGCTAAAAAGCACCTCAAAGTTCTCAATTGACACTAGTGACAACTGTCACAGAGATCAAACTATACTTTAATGACCACTAGCAAAGATATTGTGTGAATTGTATTTTTATAAATTGTAGCGTATGTTTATTCTGATGTATAAGCTATATTACTGTAAAGTTTCATTGAAATCGTTTGAGAAGTTTTTACGAGAAAGAGTAATAAACATCCATCCATACTTACAGTCGCTCGCGTTTATAATATTAGTAGGATAGTAGCAGTTCCTAAGCAAATGACGGTACTATTTCTTAATCCTTCAGAGTCTAAATAAAGTGTTATTAGCGTGTTTATCAGACACGCTGTAAGAAGCAGATAGAACTACGTGAATGTTAGGCTGAATATTTTATGTTAATTTAGGAATATTCGTGGAAGCCACGCGGTTGCACTATTTTATATTTTCTCTGACGCGTGCAAGAATTGTTTTATATGTTGTAATATGTAATATATATGCACCTGTACAGCAATTATAAAAGGAGGAAAGGATTAAAACTAATCTAATCCTATCAGAACAGTAAAAAAGTTATTGTTTTAAATTTTCATATATTACAAATTATAATCGTACCTAAATTTAAATTGAATATTTTTTTAAAGAAAATATTTATTTTAAAATCTAATATTCCGTAATAACCAATTTCAAAAACCGTCAGTCGCGAAATCCTGTTATCCATTCTTGCGTATCTAATGGTTTCTTCAGAGACACTAGAATGGTTCTCCATTTACCTTCGGGAGCGTCAATAGTGTGTTAGTGTTGATGACTCATCATCACGTTGGTGCAACCTTCACACTGGCGTCCCACAATGCAGAATTTTATCACTTTTCTTATTTTAATTATTTATTAATCTCGTAACTGAACATCTTTAGTGTGCGTATCACCTGTATGCTGATCTTCTGCAGCTGTATTCACAGGCAATGGTGGAGGATGTCACATAGGCTATCAACGAGTTGAACAAGGATCCAGAGCTCATAAAATCCTGGTCGAAAAAATTTGAACTCTAAGTCAATGCAACAAAATATCAGACAATCATTATAGGCACCAAACGTATAATAAGCAAATTGGATACCACATCTATCTTATTCTTATCGATTGGTGAGTTCAGGTTACTAGCGTGAGTCAGAAAGTACAGCAATTGTTGTATTTGCGTCCCAAGAATTTCTTGCCTCCAAAAACTAAAATTGTACTCATGCAGACCTCAATAGTTCCAATAATCGACTATGGTGATATATGTTACTTAAACCTGAATGCAGACCTCCTTAATAAACTAGACTGCCTTCTTAATAACTGTATTTATTTTCAATCTTCGGAAGTATGACAATGTATCTGCTTTTCGTTTTAAATTAAACTGGTTGCCTATTTGTCTACGGCGTAATCAGCGGGAACTTACCTCACTATTTTCATTTCTTAATTTATAATTTTTACCTCATTACCTTGCTCCGTAACTTCGGTACCTATGCTCTAATCACGATAGAAATCTTCGCTCAGTTAGTAACCTGCTTCTCCCTTGCCCCTCCCAGTTTAGTGCACAGCTCGTTCTTTGATCAAGCGGCACTACTCTTGAATTCGCTCCCACTCGAAATCAGGAAATCCACAACCCATTTTATATTCAAAAGGAAAGTACACGTGAACTCATTAGAAGGAGCCCCATATTCATAGCTTTTTCATAGTATAGATGCCATGTATATGTGCATGTATAAATGTTTATATTTGTGTCTGTGACATGTACTGTTGTATTTATATATGTATAACATGAAACCTCTGTGCACCTAACTCATAACATTTCTACACCTCCACGAAGGTTGATCAGAAGATAATGCCGCCCTGGCCATTAAGTCCGCCGGTGTTCAAGTTTAGTGTATAATGTTTTTAAATAAATAAATAACAAATTAACGTCGCCCGTTTCCATAGAAGTCTATGCCTTTCCTTAAAAGCCTAAATAAAAATTATAAGGTGCTTCCTACCGCTAACAGTGCCTCCTTAAATGTGAAGTATCTTGTTGAAAACACAATTCAGAAATCAGTTTGAAATACAACACTTCCTGTAATTCAAAATATGATTATTGACGTCAATTTTAAAATATAATATTTCAAAACTAATGTTTTTACAGTTCGGTAAGCAAGACCTTGGCCGTTCGAGGCACGAATGTCAGTTGTTTTACAAGTAAGATTAATTTTTCTCTCTACTTACCCTTAAAGCTGCGTATTTTCTATAGTATCAAGTAATAATATTTCTGTATTATTATTCTACTGGTTTGTCTATGTCGAGGTAATAAACCGTTGTAAATGCAACTTACCTAAACCTAAGAAAATTCTCTCCATTATTGTATGAGGTTTATTTTGAATCAAAATTACAATCAAAATCCTCTAAGAAAATATTATTACTAACTACAAATATGAGTAACAGATAATTATATCAAGTCAACTAAACATCATACGAAATCCTCGAGGTCTCAATTAGTGGTAGATAATACAATCAAACCAAATAAGGTAGATACTCTCTATAGCGATCAGACAGCAGATAATAAACTTAAAGGTATAATAACCTTTTACAAGAAATGTTTTTGTTTTTTTAACATTTCCATCAGATGGGTCAGTGACTTACAACGCTGTGGTTACAGTCCTTTGATTGATCAAGTAACTCTATCTAGCGCTCTTCGGCAATTGTCACTATGTAAGAAAACAATAAGGTTTTGCTAATAACACTTTGAACATGAAGTGTAGTGGCCAACCTTTTACTCATAATTTCGATTATTGCTTTTCCAAGACTCAGTTGTAAAGACCGAACTGACATAAACAAACTTTAAGAGGTTCAACTGACCAGGAACATAAAATATTTGCTGTCAAGACAATTATGTAAACTAGGGAATTGACAAAAGTTTCATTATATATATTATATAGAGCGCACAAATAATGAACGTTTTACTGATACCTCCTTGTGAGCACGTAAGGTGTTTGCATAAATTCTTGGAAAGTTGACCTCGTAAATTTAAATAAAACCAAGTAGCTAAGAAGAAGAAAACAGAAATATTGTGATACTCCACATGCATCAATTTCAGAAATAATTAAAATGGATTATTATTGGTTGCGTTCATTCGGGCTCTGGCTTATTTAGAGATAGAAGAAGCTGGTGTTCTATCGTACAGGCTCTCTTGAAGCTGATACCAATTCGTCATACATATTCACCCACTGGATCATAACACTTAGATTATGTACTAATTTTGTTGTAACTGTTTTGTGTGAGAGAGAAATAATAGACGATTTACTATTTTTGATATTTCTAGCAACAGGTAGAAATAAAAATAGAAATGAGATAATAGCTATATAAATATGAATTCGCTTTATTATACACACATGATTACTTACAAAGATAACTTAAACTAAGAGGTACTATTGGCGGCCTTATTGCCAGAAGGCAATCTCTGACAGGCAAACATGGGATGGAAAGAAAGACATGGAAAAGAAAAAGAAAGGAAACGATAGGAAAAAATATATAAAAATATCTGGTGCATATTCGGAATTATGTTCTAATTTAGATATGAAACCTTGTTCAACGTGTTCTTCTTAAACATATACATATATAAGGGAAAGAAAACAGGAGTGATAGTCGCTACCTTCATCCGTAAGTGGGCAATACAGCATGTTGACCCATATTATAGCGGCCTAGTGAGAAGCTTTCTCACGCCTCGCTTAAAGAAGCCGGGATCATAGTAGCGGTAAAAACACATGAGCTGGATCGGCACAGGAAGGAACAGCCGAACCGCTTAGTTCGAAAGCGTATGTCATAACTTCTAAGACCAGCACGTGTGGTACCTCTAGAGGAAGAAATAAGGTGGGACCCGTTGGAAAAGCTCGTCAGAACACTATCCACGGTAAAGACGATAGAGGATTGCCATAGAGGTGACATCTCTTTGCAACTGCAGAGGCTCAATGGACTCCATAGCTGAGTATTTATGATGTAGCTTCGATACAAGCAAAAACTACGGAGTAGAGAGTATAAAATGATATGTCTTTAACTCATAATCGCCTGACTTTATCTCGATTAATTTATCACTCGGTAATAAACGGACCGCGTCAACCCCTGAGGACCATTGACCGGACGGATAAGGAAAGTATATAAAATTGCAAAGGGGTTAGTTACTTTTATGCCCGGTCGTCAGTCTGATGCTAACTCTCCTCAGGGAAGTAATCGTAATCGATGTTGGGATAAGAAAAACGAATGATTAAGACATTCAGGATAAAAGATATCGCAAGCTTCGGATGCATTATTGTATTATTGTGGTCACATGAATTATTACATACCTTTTAATTAAATAGCGCTTCTTCAGTGAACCCTAGAGTTGAAAATGAGAGTGCGATAGTTAAGAGAAACGGGGGGTGGGGTTTCCATTCGCTCATATACAACTCCACTACCCTTAACACTGAAACGTAACGAAGAGAGTATCTTATAAAATATTTATAGGGTAATTTCTTTTGAGTTGTACTTTAATATTTGGAAACGCCGCTTTTTCGGCAGCATTGAACAAATTATGAAATAAAACTAAAACTTTATGGTACACGGAGAACAATCACTTTTAACGAGACATGATCTTTTTTTATCAGGCTGCATTATCTGAAGAAGTCTTTACATTTCGTATTCCTACAATCATTAAATCGGCGAAAAAATAAATGTCTATAGTATTAAAAGGTAGGTATGTAGCTACTAGCGGTAAATTAAACATAATTATAGTTATAATTTAACTTGGTACATGTAGTGTATATACTAATCTTCAAAAATCTATTTTATAGTAAAATTTTAAACGTTATTTAGAGTCATCATTGTTTCAATCGAAATACCTATATTCCACAGACAAAGGCCTCCCCTAACTATTTCCAAAACAACCGACCCTGTTTGCACAAGGGGTAAGTCGTGCCTTTTGATTTTTTTTAAAGTGGTGGTGGCGCAGTCGCTGCTTTTGCAACTGCTGTATTTGAAGTTTCGGGTTCGATGCCCGGGTCGGATCAAATGTTTGCATGACCTGCAAACATTTGTTTCGGAATTTGGCCCTTTTCTATCTATATATAAGATATTTAGTACCCATAACACAAACTTTGCTTAACTTGGGACTAGATGGCGCTGTGCGTTAGGTACCAGAAATATAAAAAAAAAATTAATAAATTAGTACTTCAGTTCCAACTGTCCTTATTTTTTAAATTGCACATAGAATTGTTCAACGTGGTAATCTCCTATATTACCAGTTTAAAAATCAAAATTAGTACTGGATAAACCACGTATCGAGTAAAACTATGTAGCGATTGATAGAAGTTCAGCACCAATAAAATTGGGAAAAATATATTTCAGTTGTATAGCTTCAATATTCATAAAAGAAAAGGTTAAAAAGCTTGTAAGAATAAAACAGTAATAAGTCTAAGATAATAATCATTATTCATTGTACTAATCCCTTCTAATCCTTCCTACAATATGGACTGACTCCGAGTATCTATATTAATTGATCTGGTACTTATCCTTAGTAAGACATCGATGGTTCACTCTCGGTCAGTTCAGCCAATTGGTGACTAGGGTATTAATAAAAGTTTTATGTCTGCCATTAAGAGCTAGTCTTATTACCACGACCTTTGCAAAATCTGACCTTGTATCAAAGCAACAAGGTTTAATCTTTTTTGAAGAATACAGTATTGATGCTATATCAATGTTCATTAATAGGGCTTAGGGCAAGGCGACCATTCAGTCGTCCGTTTACATTCAGTATCGTTTCTTCGAGATTTGATCATTTCATTACGATGTTTCAATGCGTCAATTGACTTATAATTAAAAAGACATTTCTTAAGTATTTATCTAAAATTCTGTTGTTAGATTTTTTATACAGGATAAAAGAGTGCTTTGATCGTTAATCTTGTATATTATTTTTTATTTATCAATTCAGAGACATAAGCTGTCGCTCCCGGAAGGAGATACGCTTGGTGAAACCATAAAACACTATCTGGATAAAGAGCAACAAATTGGAAACTGTACGGCTGTACATTTTCAAGGAATTAAGTGCTCAACATGCCTCTGAACTACTGGGGATCTTTAAAGGCCTACGAACGAATAACAAAAAGGCGAAGTGGTAGAAATTTGAAGTCAAAGAAAGACGGAGTATATGCGGTATTTTTAATAATAATAATAAATCGCTTTATTGTACACCAGATAATTAAGTTAATAACTTAAAGCTAGGTATTCAGTAGTAAAATTGGCGGCCTTATTGCTCAACGGCAATCTCTTTCAGGCAACTTTTTAGTCATCTGTCAACCAAAATTGGTCCATTAAAATACAGAACCAGCAGCTACGTGAAGTCGACTGCTTCAAATATCTAGGTTCGGTCGTCACCAACGATGGCACGATTGACGCCGATGTAACTCAGCGCATCGACATCGGCTGGATAAAGAGGCCAGAGCTACCGGGTATTTGGGCGACAATAGAATGCCGATGCGTGTAAACCGAAAAGTATATAGGATGGCAGTTAGACCAGCCTTAATTTATAGTGTTGAATGCTAGCCTATGAAGAAAACCTATGCCACAAAAGTGCACACAACAGGAAGAAGATGCTGAGATGGGTAAGAGACCTTCGTCACCCTCACCGACATAGTGAGGAACGAATATGAAAAAACTCAACGAAGCACGTCTTAGGTGGTATGGCGATATAATGATGAGATCAGTAGAGCACATGACGAGACAAGTCCTAGCTATGAAAACTGACCCGACGAAGCGCGGAAGACACTCCCTGACTTAGATGTTCGTCATCAACAACGATCTAAAGAAAGCCCAAATCAATGTCAAAACGACCCGGAATAGCAAAAGCCTAGCCTGGCGAAGAATGACGAGGAGAGCCGACCCCAACTGAAATAGGATAAGTCTAGGCAAAGAGAGAATTGTCAATTAAACCGTGCGGTCATGGATGAAGAGCAACTAGTATCACCATCCCTATTGATCCCGTGGGTATCGTAACAGCTAATCAAAGGCGCAAACTACGTGGGAAAACAGCCTTATTCATGATAAGATTTATCTCTAGCAGTGGACTTATAAAGAACAAAGTGCGTTTCCTCTATCTTTAATATAGGATGTTTAATACATATAACTCAATTTTCTTATTCGCTTTTATGTGAAATAGCAGCTACATACTTCCATTAACGATGCAATTTGTAGTTATCGTTCAAGTTTGTTGCTGTGAGATCAAGACGTTTCAATGTTCATCATACCCGTCTAGGATTTACACACGCCACTTAGTGGGTAATAAAATTAAAGGCACTGCTAGCTAGCTCAAGAAATGGTCTACAGTTAAAAGTTCTGAAACTTAAGTTGGAGGAAGGTAGTGATAGTAGAAATGTAACGTAATTTAAGTAAGATGAAATCTATATAAATAAAAGGCCGGCAACGCACTTCGTTTTATTATACGCCTGCGATACGTCTGCTCGTTTGCACCTTATTCCATAACAAAATGAATCGCCAAATTTGTTGCTAAACGCTTAACTCCAGAACCGCTCCACTAATTCGTTATTTTATTTTTATATTATCGTTAAGGCACAGGATAGTTCTTAAGGAGAGAAAACGTAAAATTGGTTTATTTATTTATTTTTCTATTGAACTACAATAGACGACTTTTGAAAGAATGAAGCCTGTCTGGGACGGGACGAGACGGGAATAAAAGAAATGTTGCAATAAAACATGCTGTCAGTTTATTCGCCGTAAAGGAGTGAAGTTTTGAATCAATTAGTTTTTTAGTATCGATGAATTAGTTCTCAACAATTTTGTTAAAGGATTATATAAAATAAAATAATTAGCAATCATCGACGCAGTACAAGCAAATTAAAATACACCACAGGTCATTTATCATGACAAGACCATTACGTAACAACTGTCCAAGTCAATATGTTTTGGATTCCATGCAGCATTCTGTGGCAGTTTTAAATAATATTTAAATTTATAACATTTAAAAGTTATGGAGTTAGTGTTTCAATAATTTACATTTATGTATTTCAAAGTTTAAAGATTGTAATGCTCCAAATATTACTATTCTGGGGTTGTGTACAAGTAAAACAGATATAAAATATTCACAGCAATAACACATTCCCGGAGTATCACAGTACTTTCGTATGCACGGAGGACCGCCATCGTCTGTTCCCCAGAGACCACTCTCTGATTGCAAAAGTAACTGTTGTCAGCCCCATACTAAGTACGATAGGTGCTATTTATAACGTTCCTTGCTTCTTTTTAAATAATAATTAACGTTCATATTATTTTTAGGGGTGATGTTCTTTCTCTAATTTAGGTACTCTGAGAGTGTGACATAGCAATTCCAGCTCTAAAGAAGGAATATTGATCAGTTTAATAGAACAATGAATGTCGGTAAATCCCGATTTTTGATTACACATTATTATCTTATACTAACTGGAGATGTCATCTGTGCCTTGCAATTATCTTGTGCTTTTTTGTAATACCAATGTTGTTTTAATATGTTTTTCTGTAAAGAAAAAGTATTATAAGAAATAAATAAAACAGTTAGCGTATTTTTAATGATTTCTCCATTTAGAGGGTTCGTGAACCCTGAGCTGTGTGATTTATTTAATTATAATTGTAATCCGTCCGAGTTTGACCTCCGAGATTTACGATACCTGTTACAATAGCACTAGCCCCTTCAATCGTAAAGTGTTGAGTTGGATTTCGTTATGGCCAAAAAGGAAAATTACATTTTATTTAGAAACTACTGCTTAAATAAGTCTGAAAAACAAAATAAATATCAACTGAGAATCCTACAAAGTAAACCAAGATTTCGCGAAACAAACTCTTTGTGTATGACCTTAAGCTAAGCTTAATTAAATCAAATGTACATAAAATACACGTAAAATAACAGCGTTCGTACTGTCTTACTTCGTTGGTGAGTGCGTGATCGGACGCCCAATGATAGAGAAACATTACTAGGCCGCCATGCTGTATTGTTGCATTGTCAATGAGGATGGTGACCACCATTCTTGGATTCTGCTTACGCTTTCCATCAGGCAGAGTAGAGTGAATTCAGCCGGGGCCATACATAAAAAAAACCAAGAATATAACCATTCAGTATTTATATACATTGCTTGAAACACAGGTATTACCTAGGTAAGACTAAGTAAGAACTCAGTACCTAGGTAAGAATTTAGTAAA
Source organism: Hyphantria cunea (assembly GCA_003709505.1). Taxonomy (NCBI): domain Eukaryota; kingdom Metazoa; phylum Arthropoda; class Insecta; order Lepidoptera; family Erebidae; genus Hyphantria; species Hyphantria cunea. The sequence continues at coordinate 384,360 of PKRV01002005.1, forward strand.
TAATAAATATAAATTGAATAATATAATAAAAATAAATTGAAATATTGACCTTACTTTATTATGAATTTAAGAATTTTAATTTGAAAGTAATATTTACTAAATGCTAACTTTTAATCGTATATAGTTAATTAATTCTACCCTCATGAAACAAACGCAAATCTTGAACGTTGAGTATGAAATAAATTTAATATCATTTGTATAGCTAACTTAAGATATATATAATAAGAATGAGGTATCTTCTATTTCATATCACCCATTTACAACTATTCAATCTTCTCCCTCTCCTCCGTGCCGGTATCAGTGCCGAAGTCATCCCAATACACCTTCACCAGCTTAGCGACCTTCGTGAAGAACCAGTACATCAGAAAGATCAAACCAGCTACGTCTATATGATATCTTTCAATCATGTTTAACGACAGTGCAGGGGAACGAAGGTGGGCTGCTCCTCTAGTAGACATCACCAGCTCTACCCAGTATCTCAACTCTTGGCTCGGTGGGACCAATGGCCGATGCAATATGGATGACACTTCTCTGGCATTGAATTTGTATCTAGGACAAAGATTGTATATTGATTAACGACTGTTAACTTAAACAAGTCTTTCAGATATGCCTCAAATAAGGCAGGTGGCCTATCGTAATCACACATTGATCCAATCAACAATCAACCCGTAATGTCCCACTGCTGGGCTCGGATCTTCTCTCAGGAGAGGGTATAGGCCATACCTCCTCACGCTGGCCGGGTGCGGGTTGGGGACTATTGATTAATCTTTTATTATGATCCTATTTAATTTTTTTAAAAGACAAATTCCTCATTTTAAATATACACGGGGACTTTACAAACATACATGAAACGGACACAAAAGACACCCAGACTCAGAACAACAATTTGTGGCTCACACAAAGGTGGTCTCGTGTAGGATTTGAACCCACAGCATACCAACTGTGCAGTCAACCGTTTACATTGCTTTTAAATATAACATTGATGGGTGATATTCCTACCTATGTAAATTTAAAAAGGCTTTCTAAAATGGTCAGAGATAAGATCAATACACAAATATTTCACTCGAATTGAAAATCTATTCCTTTTCAAAATTCGATAAAAAATGCCTTGAGATAAACCTTTATAATATATACCGATGTATGAGTATAACAGTTTTGCCAAACCGCCGCGCTCCGTCGAAATGGCACCGTGACACGTGCGCTGTAATCTTCAGATTGATGGATCGCTCACAAACAAATAAAATATCAGGAGATATTCTGATAATAAAAGAGCGAAACAAAATGTAGATACGTGAACAGTCCCCGAGGACGAAATGGAGACGTATATTATATGAAGCATTTATGAAAGACTTGTAAAAAAATTTGTTGTAACCTCGCTTGAATTATGACGCAACTTGGAACTATTCCCTCGAGGCCATTTGATACGAACACGATCTAAAGCTTTATAACAACATATCATATACGTTGTTTAATGTCTCTGTTATGTTAAATGACGATTTTAATATGTAAAATAATTACAGCCTTTTAACTAGTCTTTTATACTATTTTACTAGTTTTTTACATGATATGTTTGACAAAGATGATTGTATATAGTGTGTCTAAATAGTTTTGATACAGTCTGGTCTTCATATTGTACTGGACCGGAGGGCAGTGACAATACATTTACAAATATTTAAACATTAATTTATTACCATTATAATCATGTTAATTTATTATAATCTGCTCAGCGTAGTAAGGGTTATGTCTCACTTAGGACAACAGAGTGTCAGATTTGTGAAGTTATGGTGTTCATGAGTGCTACTACACTTATTGTTTACCAAGAAGAGTACTAAAAGTTAATGTGGGTTTCTTTACATTGGCTCCGTTTTGTGACCGTTCAGAGAAATATTCTATATATTTACCATCAACGGCGGGTAAAGTTAATGTTCTTAATCTACTAACGATTACGATTTATATGACTTACGTGAAATTTCCAAGAACTTCGTTGATAGCATCTTTAAGTCTAAACGCTAATTTCTCAGTGTAATGTACTTTGATGCCATGACCCCTGGCTGCGGCGATGTCCATCGTATGCAGCTGGTCACCAAACACCGGTATACCGATGAGGGGAACCCCGTAGAACATTGCTTCCATATAAGTGAGGTGAGCCGCGTGGCTGATCATCATCATTAGTTTTGGATGCTCTAGAATTAATGATTTTAACATACACTTAAACTGAAAACTCTTCTTTGGTGTTTTACTAAGCAACTACGACTGTAGGGCCCTGTTACTAAGACTATGCTTTCCATCTATCTGTCAACAGGCCGTGTCTTATTAACCGTGATAGCTAGACTGTTGGAATTTTTTTAGATGACGTATTTCTTTTGCCAGTGACGTGATTTTGCTGTCGTTTTTTACTCGATATTAATAACGACAACAAATAAACGCTTAAATTATTCATAGAATATATAATTGTATATTCACTTTACAAATAAATTGTTGTAATAGAATAAATACTAAAGTGGGGTACAAAATATTAACTTACTCAACAAAGCCTGTTCTGGTACCCACTCCATCACATGGACATTAGCTGGCATATGTTCCAACTTGTCGCCATACTTCCAAACGATGTCTTGTTCCAGATGGCGGAACACTTTTATCAGTTGTTCTATCACCTCTTTAGGCAGCTCCTCAGTGATCGTTGAACCGAGATTCACGTAAATAACCCCATCTTTTGAATTTCTTAATATATCTTGTAATTCCTGGGATAAAATGTTGTATTTAATTATTCGTAGAAAACAAAATAAGCAGTAGTAGTAGACGAATAGTTTAATTTCACCCAAATAATATAACACGGTATTACTTCCGAATTAAAATCTAAATACAGAGTCATCATGATCTTCTCAATTACTTTTCGGGACCTTTCACCTAAGGTGGAAAAATAAAAATTTGTAAACGTAAAGGACGACGGGAAGAAATATCAGATGGCAAATTCAACTGAGATTACATTTATAATACCCCCGAGAAGTTCAGTCTCGCCTACCCGTGCGACCGCTCTGTAATTGCAAATACGACTGGAATAGAAACATCCACTGTCTCTTAAATCTTATATCTTAATAAAATAAAAAAGTAACTGAGATTGGACAAACTATTAAATAAAGGTATCAAAATATATATAACTAACAGAAGGTTGTACAAAATTTAGTCATGGTAATGCTAAATGCACATTAAATGGAAATAGTATGATAAAAAGTATTATGGTCTTTGAAGGCTCCTATACCGGTGGCTCGGCCGGCGGGTGTGCCCTCATAAGTCCAGTGATAAAGCCGTCTGTAAGCCCACTATGTAAAGCCGGCGGGTAATTGAGGCGCCGGTCTTACCGCGCAAACTACCCACTTCACACACAAAAGACAAACTAGTATAATGTTTGATTATGTGCAATCTCAAACATTCTGTTGAACAAATAAATGATACAAGTACATATATCTGTCTGTGCTAAACGGTCATAAAATAAGTTTACGAGTGATTCGACGAGTGCCATTAGTGGACCATAAAGCATTGAGTTCTGCAACTAAATGGGGTCACGCCTCATCTAATCCACAGACGCATGTATTTATTTTTGTTTTCATTAGCGTAGCTTCGGTGGGACAGGGAAAGCAGTTACTATATCCTGGATACCATAAACGCTCATGTAACAGTATGACTTCAAACTAGTGGGCCTAATCGAAAAGTAAAATACAAAAGTCAAATTATACTATAACTATTTCGATTCAAGTTTAACTAATTTTGGTTTAGTCTCTTTGAACTGTTAGACGTAAAAAAATCTTGATGTAGTAGGCAAATAAAATTCAAAGAAAATCCTTTTAGGTCTTGCAAAAAAATGCTTCTTAAACGTTTACTAATTTTAGTAACATATTATAATATAATATAATAATATATAGTTTTATGGATGTCGCCTTACTTTGAAATTAAACTTGGCTTCACTTGAAATACAACTAATATTTTTTTAAGATGTAATTATTTTGCTATATTTTATTTTTTAACTTTCTGCAGTACTCTTCCATATAAACGTAAACTGTGCCAAAGTTCAGATCCCTCCGTTTTGCTTCACATTTTAATATACAGATTACAGTGATTTATGCCAAAAACACTGCTTAAAACAAGATAAAATATGCATGACTCGTCCGAATCTTCAGAAGGATATTATTGTGTATTATATTTTTGTCATGGTCATGGGATTAACTTTCGTATTTATATAAATAGCTGAAATCTTTGATGTACGGAAATACACAAGGACAAAGGGAAGGTTAGAGGGATATTTTTGTATTACATTGACCTCAAAATGAACGGGGTTACCAGAAATGGTGGCCATAGTCCGCTAAGAGTTTGCGGGAATCACTGAAGCTTTTAGATTTTATTAAATAAATTGATTCGTCTTCTGAGTGTGCATCAATCCCATTAGGTCCGTTTCGTTAATCTTATATGTTTTCCAGAACTCAAGATCCATTTCGCAACATGTTTATATACATATATTTATTGATTGGATAGATTATTCACGTAGTTTACACGAAATTTATAACAAGAGACACGGCAACATTTTTGATGGAAAGCCAAAAATAATTCTGTATTATAATATAACATAAATCATACAATGTTGCCGTGGTTTCACGGAACTTACTCGTTTTCTAAACAGTCTGCAACGTTGGAAGCATCACATTATTGGATTTATTTGTCTAATTATTGTTAATAATAATTAGCATTGCCATGACCCGTCACAATGCTGCCAGCGTTTTGAGAACTCTACCAGTAGGTGAAGATGCCGAGGAACTTTTTGACCCTTCTTCTTAAATATTGTTGTTTCTTTTTTATTTATTTCCTTGTACTATAGTTTAATATTATTAAAGTAATATCGGAACACTTGAGATACAAATACATTTGTAGTGGACCCACCACTGCAAATAGTATAGAGAATTATTTTAACAATTGTTAGTGCACTTGATTTTCCGCACATCCCTTTTAATTTCTATTAGAGGGTACGGAGCATTTCAAGATACTGCACGAGAGATAACATACGGAATTTTCGATAAATATCAGTTAGTCTTTGGATAGATGCGGAAACTTTCAGAGGAAACAAAGATATTTAATAAACCGTTTCGGTAACTTTTCCTATCTCGATTGTGTAGCATTTAATGTCGATTGTTATGTACCTCTAATTTTGATATAATGTAAAACCTATGCATAATATAAATATATGCTATTATGTCTAAATTATCACTACTCGCTACTCCTTAGTGCCTAGACGATATATTTTAAACACTTGAATAGTTGTGACCTATACAGGCTATTTATATAACAGCAATTAATTGAGTTTCTTTCTTTAGTTAACTACGGCGAATTTCTATTATATTAATTTGATTACAGTAAAAGTATTACAGTAGTAATTACAGTAAAAGTTTCTAAAGAACTTTTCAATTAAAACTTGTAATGGACTTCAAGAATTATTGTTATTTCTTCAGTGTTAATCATGTTTAGAACATGTTCATTGTAAGAAGGTTTCCAATTTGGATTTTGGTCAAAATATAAACGTATCGTATAAGCAGCTTATATGTATCTGTATATGTATGGCCTTAACCCTCTCCTGAGAGGAGACCCGAGCCCAGCAGTGGGACATTATGGGTTGTTGTTTTGTGTTTTTATAAGCAGCTTAGCTTAGAATTTAAATAGGTAAACAATTATTATCTTGTGATTGCGTTTCCAAATGGTACCAACTTTTATTTCTCTTATGTGGTTTTGTACCGTGTATTGTATTTGACTCTAGAAATAACTTTTAACCATCATTTATATCACAAAAGTATCAAGTACAAAAATTTCCATGTATTGTGATGACCTAAATTGGAATTTATCTCCACGGTTATTTTTTATTCCAACTTAGAAACGGCTTAAATCACATCTACTTACATTATTCTACTTTGAAATAATTAATTACTATTCTTATTTATTTTCTTTTCTTTTCTTTTCTTTTCTTTTCTTTTCTTTTCTTTTCTTTTCTTTTCTTTTCTTTTCTTTTCTTTTTTTCACAATATAATTTATTTTATTTTAATACGATACAGGTTATTTTATCACTAGTAATGTTCTCTTACCTTTGTCGAGGGCTCAGTATTTCCAACGTGATGCACTCCAATGTACTTTGCGCTGTTGGGTAGGGGCAAGTTCTGCCCAAGGGTCGGGTGCGAGTTGATGAGCATCATGGCGCCAGAGTAAATGAGATCACCGTATAAAGGCGGCGCGCGTCCGCGAAGTTGAATCGCGAGCTGATACTGCTCGTAGTACAGTGGAGCTTCAACATAATGCGTCATGTAGCTGAAATAATTTAAAATCTGTAAAGTCTACTTTAAACTTCACCAGTTTCCACATAAATTGCACTAGAGTTAATAATAACACTTAATACGTCTCACTGGATCCCAGAATAGGCTTGGGCTATGGTAGACCAGGCTACTGTTAATCTACATAAATCAAAATGAATCACCGTAATGTATGCAATACACGCTTATACCGATCAACTGCACCAAATTGGATAGTTCTTTTTTTACGCGTTTGTCATTGTCAGAACAAGATTTGCATAGAAGAAAATAAAAAAAACCAGAAGTGTTATATGTGACTATACACTTCCCCCGTGGGAAGCTGAAGCGAACATTAATACTAAAACAAGTTTTTCGGCAATTTTGAAATTATTCACGAAAAAAAATGTGGCAGTACGAAGTTCACTGGGTCAACTAGTATATAGAATATATATACTTTAGAAAAAGTACCATTTAAAATGATGTTCGGTAATGTCGCGATACTGACTCCGGTCATCAAATTTCGGACATCGGATTTCATAGAGTGACTAAATGGTTATCTGACAATACACTGTCTCTCAATGTCGACAAAACCAAATATCTGTTGTTCAATATCAAAACCCGGAAACAGTTTAATGATAGTAGTTTTAAAATCACAGTCCACAATCACGCAGCAAATACGCAACTCACGTGCAAATGTCCCACACTACAAAGAGTGGATATTATCAAATATTTGGGCATTATTTTGGATGCGCGCTTAATTTTTGCTCCACATATAGAATTTTTATCTGGGAGAATTAGGAAATTGATATATATATATTCAAACATCTGAGGCATGTAGCGGATTTCAATGTTTTAAAAACGGTGTACTACTCTCTGTGCCAATCTCTCATAGCTTATTGTATTTCTTCCTGGGGTGGCGCTTGTAAGAGTAATATGATACAATTAGAAAGGGCACAAAGAGCTGTCCTAAAGGTTTCTAGTTTTAAGCCTTTCCGTTTTCCTACCAAAGAACTATATGACCACTTCGGAGTCTTGACAGTACGACAATTGTTCATTCTCCAAACTATTCTAAGACAACATAGTATGACAGGTGATAGTGAATGTTCTTTTACGACATTCCGAGGACAACCAACACGTAGGTTTAGACTACCCCTAAATGAGATTCGCAGGACCTGTTTCAGTCAAAGGTTCTTCTGCTTTCTCGGACGCTTTCTATATGGTCTTTCGAACAGAGTATTGAACTTTGTGAACAATAACAAATATTACTGTAAGAAGGTTGTTACCGACTGGCTTCTTACACTTAGCTATGACGAAACTGAAAATCTGCTTCATACAGTTGAATAGGCTATCACCACACACACACACACACACAACACACACACACACACACACACACACACAACACACACACACACTACACACACACACACANTTAATTTGATCATTATTTTTGATTTAGTTTGATTACAATTATTATTAATTAGTGTCGTTGCATATTGTTCAGCAACGATGCCAGAATTTCTTTTTATACTCTGTCCTAAAATGGTTGCGCTGTATTACCTAACTGTGCCATATAAATAGTTGCTGATACTTATAGCACAGGTTTTCCTTTTTAAGTATCAGCAGTGCATTATTTGTAATTATATGTGATACGAAAACTGTGAATTGTTAGTGTAAATTTGTATTGTGAAAAATAAATACATTTTTATTATTATTATTATTATTAAATCAAATTATATCCAGACCTAGAATAATTTTCGTGTTCCAGCAGTAAAATAAAGATTAAACTGTGGCTACTTCCACATACAGCGCAAAAAGAAACATACTACAGCGCCGTCTACCGCAGATACACTGAACTATATAGTAATGTACTACACGAAAAAACTGCCAATCTTGCATTCCGCAATAAAAGTTCTCGCACCGGTTAGCATATATACAACTTACCAACATCAACCGTTGGGCCGTGGCCCGCCGGCCAAGATCACATCACCTGGTCGGAGGATCCTCCCTTTATGTTAGAGGGTCATGATATCCATTCCTCCACAAAACTATAGAAAAATGGATGTCAAAAGTTAGGTATGTCCTTATCTCATGTCCCACAAGTCTCTAAATGTGGTGTTGCTTATCTTAATAGTATAGACTATTCTATATCGCACGTATGTAGCACTTACTACTGATATGCCGTTAAATACATCTGTTTCCAGATCCTATGTGCCCTCTCGGTGACGCTGGGTATTTCAGATGCTTTATTGCTGGCTTGCAGGTCAGCCGCGTACGCTGGGTTCGGAGACTCATGCACTAGTTGCAGATTCATCCAAGTGGCATCTACTGGACTGTACCAGATAAGGGGACACTCGAAGACTTCGGCTAACCTTAAAAGTTAAAAAAAATCTACACAACCATTGAAATAGAATTGAATGTGTATGATAGTTATCGGTATTTAAACAAAACACGGAACAGTAATTGGTTTTTAATTAAAGAGTACCTTTAATTGAAAACCAAATACTGTTCCACTAGAAAATATAAATGACTTCAATTGAATAAATGGTACCAAAAGTTCTAATTCGTCAACATCTCTTATTAATATTTTTTAAGTAACGCTTGACAAATTTTCGGTGATTATTCCCATTATCAATCACAAAGGAATTCTCATTTAGGTGTTTTTAAAAGGCTATGAATATATCTTTCTATTTTACCCAAAAGAAGCTTTGTTCCTTCTGCCTAAATTGCGGCTATATAGTAAAGTATAATCATTTTTTTTATTCAAAAGGCATTCAAAGCATGACAAATATTCGTTACACGAAATATGTTTATAGAAGTAAATAAGATACAATTTTCCTTTTAGGAATAAAATTTTGTACTCTATCAATAACATCACAAAAAAATATTATGTATGTTTTCTTACTGCATTATTTATACACTTGCGCTTATATCTTAGAAGGGCAATTGTTTATTAAATATCTACATGTTGCAAGCTACATTTTTAGTCCCACTTAAGTAATACATCAACCGGCCACTTTAAGGATTCGATGATAAAATTGGATAAATAAAATGACGAAGGACTATTCGGGTTAGGTTTACCCACAAATGCATCTTTGGTTCACAAGATGAACTATGAAATAATTTATAATAGGAATAGACTAAAAATGCTAGGCCAATTGTTGATAAATTGGCCGTTAATGACAGTTACTATAGGTACAAGTAGTAGAGCCACGCTGATTTTAGCGCGAATGGGCTGGCTCTGCCGTGGCGGCACTGCCCTCGCACAGAAGATCAACGTAAAATGACATTCGTGCTGTCGTGTTTCGTTGATGAGTGCAAGACCGGAGGCCCCATTGATGGCCTAGTGATGCTTCTGCAACATTATGCAGAAGCATCACAAGACTGCGATAGTGTGCATTGTCAATGAGTATGGTTACCACCACTCTTGGATTCTGCTTATGCTTTCCATGAGGCAGAGTAGAGGAATTTCGGCAGGGCCATTCATGAAAAAAACTTACGGAGCCAACAGTCCGCTATAGAACCATTCAGCCACCACCACGTCGAAAGTCACCGTCTTCGTCCTCATTAGCAGCTGAACTTTCTCGTGTCTGAGTGCTCGGACAGCATACTTGGCACCTGTCGTCAGCTCGTGATGCGAGGGTAATGTACTTCCAAGTAGTTCTACCAAACGAGGTCGATCACCATCTAAGTGAGATGTTTTATAAGGTTTCATTTCAAAACCAAGATCTAGGACACTGACTTCACTAATAGCGTAGTGATAATGATATTTTCCTAGCCGATTATGGCCACGGCGGCCAGTCTCGATGGACCCCAGTCAACTGCGTAGGGGATATTATTATAGTGCACAAGAAGTTGCACATCGGAGAGAGATCAGGCGCAGGGTCGGCAGCTTTACGTACTCTTTGAGGTACGGGGGTTCAGACACCAACTTCTAAACTCCGAGCTGTTATTAAGTTTTCTAAAATATAATCATAAAAACTTAATAACACTTTTGGCGCAACCTGGGATTTGAACCCGAGATCTCTTGATCGGCAGCCGCATACATCAACCGCTAGACCAACGCGGTAGTCCAGCGTGGTACTAAGCTACTTCCTACTATGTTGTAGGTTTGATCCGCTCATGGGACAACAGTTTGTGTGAGTCACAAATTGGTGTTCCGAGTCTGGGTGTTTTAAGTATCCATTTCATGCATGTTTGTAAGTCACCTACGACATAGTACGTGTTCCTAAGGTGTGCGCTGTCTTCTTATAGAAGATAAAATATTGATATTTCTTACAGAAATAAAGATTAACGTTGATTTTTGAAACTTCTTAAAGTAGGTTTGTAACCTCGGTGCTTAAAAAATCTTCTTGTTTCTTATTAAGAAAAATTCCATCAGCAGTAATTAGATGAGTAATTAGCTACGGGCTATAAAGTCTGTTCGCCAACACTTGTAGTCCCATCGGAGTGATTAACAATCAATCAACAACCCATAATGTCCCACTGCTGGGCTCGGGTCTCCTCTCAGGAGAGGGTTAAGGCCATACGTCCCCACGCTGGCCAAGTGCGGGTTGGGGACTGGCAAGACAACGTTGTGGCTACGTAATCTTACCGTTGGATGTTTTTAAGCCGCCCGAAGGCCTCCAACTAAGCTTCACGACTGTTATCCTATGATAACAACCGGGACCGACTGCTTAACGTGACCTCCGAATCACGGAGACGCTCATGGTAACATGCCACCAGCGGTCACTCATCCAGGTACTGACCGCGCCGTCGTTGCTTGCCCTCGCTGATTGTTTCTAATCACCGAGTGCAACTGGGCTATGAGCGCCTTATGAGTGATTAACAACTTTGTGTAATAGACGGCCTCTTGGTCTGGAGCCGATTTGTCTTCCTTATTGTTACATGTCTAATATTATACGTATATATTTATTTACATAGTCCAAACAGAAGAATTGTATTTTTTTTGTTGAAGAAAATATTTAGGAATAGAAATTTATACCTCTGCGAAGATAGTTGTGGCCATGATACGTGGTTATAAAATATATGTGTAAACATATCAAACCTCTAAAAACTTGGTTGGTTCATCACAATGTCTCAGGGCAAATATAAATGTAAGAGAATAATCCAAATATAACCACTTTGATACGATTGAGTATATTGTTTTTAAAGGACTAATCGTGCGTTAGGAATACGAACTATGTTACGAGCGACTTTATAAATATTTATGAAATGGACACAAAGAATACCCAGACTCAAAACAACAATTTCTGGATCACACAAAGTGTTTGGGTTTGAACTCACACCACTCCGCCATTTCTTGGAACGCAGTGTTTAATTCTTATGCTATTTGCAATTGTTTAAACTAGTGGTTAAAATACTATTTGATTCCTAAATAGCCAGTTGTTTTGTACAATCTGATATGGCACCACGTCGCAGTTCTGCAGCGTTCATAATTTGCATACTTCTTAAAAAACATAAAACTAAGGAAAGAATTAAGGGCGCTTATAAATTGGATTGAACTAAAAAGCAATTTGAAAAAAAAACATCTTTCCATGTCGGAGAAGTTAAAAATACCTTGGTGATAGGCGTCCCCCGGCGGATTCACGTTGATTACCGTCAGATTTCCACTTTCTACTCGTGTAAATGTCGTGATATACGTTACCTGAAAGTAATGGAAAAAAAAACCCATTTACATTATTTTATTGTTAAAAAATAAGAATTTCATAAAATTGCCTAGTGCTTGGTGAAGTTCTTTACATTTAAAGAAAGTTATGTTTGATTTGGGTAAAACTTTTGGTAAGTTCCTATAAGTATTAGATATTTTAAGTATCAGATCACTACGGCAGTCTGTTTTACAGGTAGTATCTCGCTTCCGACAGACCCTTCGCTCCTCTCCAATGGGTGAAGGACATCCATAAGGATCTTCCAACCCATTAACAAAAAAACAATTTATATGAATTTGTTTGAAATATAAAACGATGTAAAGCTAATTTCACATAAGAAAAGATAAGAAGACTGCATTAACAACTAAGTTTTTAGGGCAAGCATATATGAAGCCACATCTAAAAGCTTCAAAAACGGAAATTATACGATTGTACCCACTTGTAATAAAATATTTAAGTATATATTACTTTAGTATGTGAAAGAAGATATCTAGAAAGGAAGGGATATAGGAGAATGGAAGAAGTAAACTCATCGACCTCAATAAAGTTGGGAAAAGGGTAGGAAGTAAGGTTATTTCAGTATACTCTGGCAATACTAATATCATATTTTTAAACAGTATTACTGTTTTATTTACAAAACATTCAATTCCAACCAGTTTTTCGATCGTGACGGTGGATGTTTCCCTAAGGTATTTAAATATTGAACTTGTACTCAAATATCAGCGATCTGGGAGTATCACAAACATGAAAAAATAGCAAAACAAACTAGTTGCTTGTTTTATTATTTCTTCCTCTTTTAGTTGATTAGTTTAGTTGCATTAGTATCTTTTGTGTGTGTATTGTATGTTATATAATCATTAGGATCATCCGAGGTGAGATAAGTTAATTATGATATAATATGCATATAAACCTTAATTAGAAAACAACTTAGTATTTTCTCACAGTGTACGTATGTAAAGTTTATGTATTAGTGTGTATCAAAGTGTATGTATATAAAGTTTTATATTACTGTGTATATATATTTATTAGTATTTTTATGTATATGTGTAAATTCACGTATAATTTTGTTTTTCCCACCATATTGCATCTACCTCTCAAAATTTCTACACCACCCAAAGGTTGGCTGGTAGAGAATGCCTTGGGCACTAAGCCCGCCGTTGTACATGTGTGCATGAAGTTCTAAATAAGTAACTAAAGAAATAAGTTCAAGAGAAAAATGTGTCTATAAAAAGCGCCAGTAGGGTGTGTAGTTGGCGCTTCTAGGTGGAGGCCTTCGTCCAGTAGTGGAGGACGATTGGTTGATATAATTATAACCGGTTAGTTTAACAGTTCTATACATACATATATATCATAATCCATTACATTAAATGACATGAAGTTTTTACATTTCTGGGAAATGTAAAAACTCCATTTTTAAAGTCGCGAGTTTTTAACATCTTTTTTGGATATTTATTAGACGCAAATTTATCGTATGGAAGTCTCTCAACGAGAGATCGACTAACTCCCGATCAGCACCTTTTTATTTTAATATTTATTTCTTAAGTTTTGTGTAGATTAGGATCTGTTCCCTACCACTTACATTATGTCCTCCTTTTAATAAACTTCTGACCACGGCATCACCAAGCGTGGTGTGACTCCTTCCTGGCACTGGAAATACCACCAAGACATTTCCGTGTGCACACATATGCAAATACGCAGAAAGCAGTAGCCAACATTTGTACAACATTATATAAAACTACTATTAAATTATAAAAAATGTTAACAATATAGGAACTGTGTTATTTTATATGCAATAAACGAGCTCTGTTGGCACTGAGATGGCACTCCACTAACACATTATACAACTGAATATGGAGCAAAGATAAGACAGTGTCAGTTATTTTTATCTAATCTATAAAAATCTAAGCGAGACAATAATTTCATCATTGACTATTTTCTAAAAAAAATAATGTATTTTTTTATCTGCAATTAAGTTAGTTAAGTAGTAACCTTATTTGTGTAGTAACCGCAGCAGTTAACCTTATTATTAGTAATATTTTTTTAATCTCAATTAAAACAGTTAAATTTTAAATGAAGTAAAAAAAAGCCACGTTCGACACGAATCGACTGCTTCCCATCAAGCGATACGTCTGCCCGTTTTCCCTAAAAAAAAGTTTTAAAAAAACTGGTGTACGAAACCACCATTATATTTGAAAACGATATTTTTAAGAAATGGAATACTTAATTTTTATATGTATTTGTTATTATATTAGTCAGGGCTGTAAAAAAATATTTATAAGTTCATAATTTCAACTACAGTTACAACAACAGTAAACAAGACAAAATTTGGTTGCACTTCACTCTTAGCCTCAATAGAAAGGATAGCAGGTTTCTTTTTTTTTACGTGTGGAAACTCCCTCCGGCCTTAACCCCTCCGGGGTTTACAGTGAGACGGCGTGTCGGAATCGAACCGGCTAAAACCACACGGTATGCTACTCTGCGCCTGAGACGAGAGGGATCCGGGAACCGCTTTCTTACGACATCCGGACCCCTCCCAGTGCCTGCCCGCACTGTAGCAGGCACCGTCTGTTCTCAATTTAGGCAGCGTACGGCACACGCGTTACATAGGATGCTAGTGGAGATCGTATTCCCATGCCTTCTCCGCCGCCTCCTTCTGCGAGATGCCTTCCTCGCCGAAGGTCGCGATCGCGGTAAAACTGCTCTAGCCACCGGCCATGGAGCGTACGACGGCCGGCAGATAGAGATCTCCTCCGATGACTGCAGTGAGGGCCCGGCGCTGCGGCGCCCAAGAGGTGCACACTGCCAGCGTATGCTGGGCCGAGTCCTCACTGCAGTCGCAGTGGTGGCAGGCGAGATTCAATTCCCTCTAGGCGACCGAGTGCAGGTACTTCCCGAAGCAACCGTGCCCGGAAAGCACCTGCGTCAGTCGATAGGAAAGGGTCCCGTGCTGCTGCCCTAGCCCACTCGAGGATAACTGGCTGGAGAGCCTCCAGCCGCGACGACCACCTAACCATCGTGGCTTGACGGGCAGCATCATGCCTCTCGCGTACCTCTTCGGGCGGAGGGCGAACGGCAGTCTCCACCCGGAATTCAGCCACCCGTCGATAAACTTCGGCGAGCACTTCCACGGCCAAATCCCACGGGGGTGTTCGGCCAAGGCGCACGCCGCCTCGGTTGACACGGTGCGGTAAGTGCCCTCTGAGGCCGCAAGAGGCGCGCCTTATTCTGGGCGGTCAGAGCCGCCATCCACACTGGTGCGCCGTACAGCGCCATCGACTGGACAACCCCCGTGAAGAGGCTTCTCGTTGCGACACTGGCTCCACCCAGATTGGGCAAAAGTCGCTCGAGGGTGGAGGCAGTGTCGACCAGCATGGGAGCAAGCTGACGGAAGTGCTCGTCGAAGAACCAGCTACCGTCGAGGATCAGGCTCAGATATTTCGTCTTGGCCCGAACCGATAAGAGGACCGAGTTGACCACTATGCATGCGCCGGAGGGCGGCCCACGATGGGGCCCGTGGAACAGCAGGGCCTCCGTCTTGTCCAGGGCCACCAGCAAGCCCAACGCCTCAATGCACGCCTGACCACCAGAATGACACCCCTGGTGACCAGGCATGCCACCTCCTGAAAGTTCGCCCCTGAGCTGTGACCAAGGTCTCATCGGCGTAACAGATAACGCCCAGCCCGGGGGAGATTCTCTCTAAGGATCTAGTCGTACCCCACGTTCCGCCGGAGTGGTCCTAGGACAGACTCCTTCGGAACACCGCACGACGTGTGTCGCTGTCTCAAATCGCCATCTCGGTCCTGGTACACGACGGTACGCTCCTCTAAATAGTCTGCCACCAACTGCTTCAGGTACTATGGCACCCCGTGATAGTGGAGTGCTTCCCTGATGCAGCTGAATGGCAGACTGTTGAATGCGTTGGCGATGTCAAGAGATACCGCCAACACAACGCCGCCACAGCTCACCGCCTCTTTGGTCACGGCCCTCAAGCGCATCACGGCATCGATCGTCGAACGCCTCTCTCGGAAACCAAATTGGGCGTCCAACAGGTCAGGGCCCACCTGGCTGAGGTGCCAAACGATACGGGGAGAGAGCAGCCTCTCGAACAACTTGCACGCCTCGTCCAGCTTCCTCAGAAGGTTTTCCAGCGGTAGACGACTGGTAGTCTACCTTTCTGATCTGCTCTTTCCGGTTCCTCCGTTGCCTATTTCTCTCTTTATCATTACCATTGTCCTTGCCATTTGTTGTTGTTTTATTATCATCTTTGTTGTTTTTAAATTAAGTTCATCATTCATAATTTAACCCGGGAGTCGGGAAGAACTAAAAGCCCACCCGGGCAGAGATCCCCAATACCCGGGCAAGGGAAGGTTTGTAACCCAACGAGGGGTCCGCAGGTCCCTGGCTGGGGGTGTGCTTGCGACTGAACTACCCATCAGTCATGCATCCCCTGGTCACACACGGGATTTGGGGTAATTTTTAAAGAGGTTTTCTTCCTCGCGGTCCGGGCGGTTAAGCCAAGACCCGCAGTCCCAGTCAGTCAGAGACTTGACCTAATTCAACAACCTACTGGGTCGTTGTAGCAGCGAGGGCAACACAAGACTAGCTCTTGTGTTACCCGCTCGGAGGGAGTGTGAGTACACATCGAGCTCACCTATATGCCTTCTGCTAGAGCAAAAGGACGTTTGGAGTGCCCTTCGCGGCAGTCTGGAACCGTTTAGTCTGGAGTCATCAACCCACACAAGCACAAAACCCACACGACAAAAAAGTAGGAATACAGTTGTGGGGGAGCAGGATGGTCACCTGCGATAAGGCGAAGTGATAATATCTGGTGTTGAGGAGTTTAAAATATAAAAACAACAATCTCGAAAACTTTCCTAACGCGATGCAGGGTCGTCAATTGATATCCATCAAATTTTACTTCTTTAGAAATCTGAGTTAATTTTAATATTATTTATTATACGTTCTGCTTGTATTCGTAGTCACATATAAAATAGAATTACAATAAATAACTCAGTACAATTCATAACTGTCATGATAGTGATAAACAGTGATGTAAATTTAATGAATGTCACCGCTATCAGTACGAGATAGCAGCGATGACCGATCACCCGTGGAAGACACACTTTATGTTATTAGACTCTTCAACTTTTTAAGTTCAAAATAAAAATCTCCATTGTGATATTTAAACCTCTGTACAACTAAACGTATACTTTATGGCAGATTAGAGTTTCATGTTATGAAAAGCAGTAAACTTACTTCTTAAGCTTCAAGATTCGACCAATTTAGTCTCTGGATTGATTTTCGTTGAATTTTGACCAGGAAACTTCTCCCTACAACTTGATCGAGTAATTAAAATGATACGTACGTATTGATTGAAAATATCGTAATGTAAGAAGCTTTAAACTAAAATTTTATTTTAAAGGTTTTGTGTCGCAAATTTTTTAATGTTTAAAAGAACGTCGTTTTTAGGGTTCCCTACCTAAAGGATAAAACGGGACCATATTACTAAGACTTCGCTGTCCGTCTGTCACCAGTTGAAATTTTCAAAGATGATATATTTATATTGCCGGTACAACAATAAATACTAAAATTTAAAAAAATATATAAGGGGCCTCCCATACCACAAACGTGTTTTTTTTCCTCGTTTTAACTCGATATTGATAACGGTTAATAAACGCTTGAAAGGTATAGATAAAGGTACCTTTACTGCGCGAGTCCGAATCGCACTGCGCCATTTTTTAGAACGAGCTTCGGAGTACATGTAAATGTTAACGCGAGTAGTGAAACGGAAAAGGTATGATCGACCAATATATTTCATCAATATTTAGAAAAAAAAATGGAAATAAAAACATAAATGAAAAGTTTTATTCGGAGTACAACCTATTGAGATAGATGAGAAAAAAAAGATGCTCTTTTTTATTTCTTAGATAATTACCGGTTCAACAAAGAATCGAGCCAGTCAGTCATTATTTAGTACCTCGGAGGATACAAGATCTCAATTTTCTTCTATTAAAATGTAACTTCAACCACGTTATAAATTTAGAATTATAAAATTAGTAGATACGATTAGCTCCAACGCGGTGGAAATTTGAATATCTTAAAAGTGCTATGAAATGACCTTTAAAGTTTGAGTCTTTTATAAATTAGATTCCAACAGAAAATTCAATAAGAGAACTAATTAAATGTAATATAATTTATGGCAATTAGGTCCACAAACCGGTCGGGGTGGCGGCGCCAGCCTTACAATGTGCTCGCGACCTTTTCTGAATTGAAAAGGAGCGTTAGGGTTCCTACACAGGGGGTTCCAGGGATTTCCTTTCGAAGGTGCACCTGGTTCCCCGGCTTCTAGTACCCGAGACGGTGTGCAGTTTTTAGTCGGTTCGAGTCCGACATAACCACCAGTCGGTGGAATTCGAAGGGAATTACGCACAAAAAAAAAATAAAAAAGGTTCACAAACTGCTAACGCGCTCGACTTTTTCTTGTTTTTTTACATATTAAATTTTTCAGTTAAGGTTTTAAACTGAATTCATTATAATTATACCACACCAAGGTCTAAAATAATATAGATATACATACAAATAAAATCAAAGTATTTGTTTATATTTTAAAATTAACAGCTTTTCACTGAATGCTTATAGACGGTATATACGGTACTTACAACAAAAAATAATGTTGAGTATTTTTTGTCTTTCTGTCTGTTTCTTCTAGCTAATTTAGAATGGCTTCGCCGATTTTAACAAGACCGCCACCGACAGATAGCCCATGATATAAGGAGTAACTTAGATTACTTTCCTCTAGGTTATTGATATACCGGGGGTAATATGGTGCTCAGTTAATTGAATACTTTTAATCAAGTTTTTATATGTAGAAAAACATTCGATTTCAGATTTCAGTTAAAGGCACTTTACTACAGTTCAGATTTCTTCATTAGCTTACTGTCATCTCAATAACTCATCTATGCGATTGTCTATTTATCTTGAGCTGGGCGTTTGTGAATGGGACCGTTGTGCTTCTGTGTCCATTCCAACCTGTCATAATCACCTGGTGGTACGCCACGGAGCAGAGGCTGTATATTTATTACATTCTCCTCTGTAATGTTTTATCGTGCATCTATTTAAATCGAATACAGCGAAGAAATTGCACAGTTGATAACCATCATAGACATATCACAGTACAATATATGAACAATGACATATTCTTTTTGCAATAATAAAAATAAGAAAGTCATCATGAGGAGGTATACAGGTGATATAACCCAAGAAAGATGGGATCTTCTGAGCAGTCAAGAAGACCATAATCCAGCCCTGAATAGAAATATATATTTCAAAAGATATTCAGTCCAATTGAGACGCTCTTTCTGTTAGAGATATTTATTTTTTAAATTTTTTACTATCATTTTGAATAATCCTATAAAAAAATACTTTAATACGAACGAACCTTGGAGACTTCATAATTATGATTAAATAAATCATAATTATGAAGTCTCCAAGGTTCGTTTATCCTGCCGTAAGCGCTGGCGCCCCGCAATATAACATAAGTGGGTCAAGGTGACCTCGTACTCTTGGGAGGCTCAGTATGGACCGTAGAGCATGGGGCTTTTAAGGTCTTGTGTTGATAAAAGATGTATATCTTCAATAAAGTAAAAGAAAATGTACATTCTAAGTTCATATAAGATAGTTCACATTTCTTTGTCTCAACATTTTCAGAGTAATTTCAAACGTAGAACCACTGCAGCACTGTTTTTAGATAAACATTGTAATTTAAATTTGGAGACACGACGACTTTTTATACGGTCATGGTCAAATTAGAATAACTTGAAAAGAAAATTGGAATCGTGTTTACACTTAAACAAATAGCGGAACCTATTCAAATATTGCCCCTTTTTTACATCAAAGCAGAAATTTTAATGCCTGATTTGCTATATTTTGCTTCGATAGCAAATGAAAGGTAAGGTAACGCACCAATGAAATTAATCAACCAAATAATTTTACCTCTAAACAATAACACTTTTATTGAGATTATAAAGTGTTAGGTAAAACTGTTAAGCTGACTCTACTTAACCTGATTAAAAGCATGAGTGGTTGTCACCATCCTCATTACCAAAGTGGACGATGCAGTGCGGTGACCCAGACAGACTATAGCCGCCTATTGAGATGCTTTTTCACGCCCTGCTTAAAATAGCCCTACGGTAATTCCATAGTACATATTGTCATCCTTGGAGTGTACCTCTAACTCGTACCTTCGCAAAAAAATTGGAGAGGAAGAGAGAGAGAGAGACAGAGAGCGAGAGGGAGAAAAGGTTTACTGTGGTGAAAAGTAACAAAAGATTTGCTCAACTTAGATAACTTTATCATAACAGACTTTTAATTGTAATACTGTGTCGTATTTCTTGAATGAGACAATTAGTTTTCCGTATCTCGCCAATTATGCCAATCAATACCAAAGTACTGTATCATATTCTGGTATGGAGCTGCTAAAACCATTTCTATTAGATGTCTCTCTAATCTATCATCTCTCTCTGTCTCACCCGTCTCTAACTGACGACTTGAGAGATTTGTACCAGAAATTCGAAGTCTTTACAGTTCGGTAACTTTTTGTTTTTCGGTTAATCCTTAAATCTTACTCACTTACTAACTATGATCCCCTTTCTAATGTAACAAAACCTCGACAACTAAACTAAAATATTGAGGTCAGTGATACCATAAAAGCTTCATTTTTCTCAGAAATGCGTAGAGGTTCCAACCTGAAATTCATGTCAAATACTTTGGTCTACTGTCCATTACAACTGTAATTAAAAAAAAAAAAGTAAATAAAAAAAATCAAACTTCTAAAAGAACCCAATCAAAAGATACGCCGATTATGCAAAGAATTTTCAACAGTCGCAACTGAATCAAAACTTACAGGATACTTGCCGTGAACTCGGAATCTTGAAATTTGGTACGAAGCACCCTTTTATAGCACAGATAAAGGAAAAAAGGAAAATTGCGAAAAGCATACATTTATAGTTACATCATATAATATACCTACATATGTGTGCGGAACCTTCGGTACGCGAGTCCTATCCGCACTTTGTCGGTTTTATTATACTAGCTTTGCTCCGCGGTGTTACTCGTGGTTGTTGTTGTAAATTTACAACTATAAACGCAGATAATACGGCGGGACTCAGCTAGTAAGTAATATATTCAGGACGTAATTTCAAACACTAAAAACAGCTTGATATTACCAAAAATCCACAAATTGCTACTGAAAATAATGACTTCACATACATTCATTAGATAGGACGATGTATTACAGTTGCATTGTATCGGTCAAAAGCAATTGAGACATAATGAAATGATTTTGCTTTGTTACCATGAAATAAGCGATGTAAAATCTTAATGACTGATTTAATATTGATGTATAATATATGTACCTACATAATATTATAGGTATGTTTTGTATGACATTGTACGATTCGAAGTGTGCGGAGAAGCGGTCGCAGGAAGTATCTTCTGTGAACAGTAGCCTCTGATTTGTTTGTCACTATGACAACATTGATTTCTATTGTTTTTATTTTCTGTATTCTATGCGATCTTGTTGAGGTAATTTTTGTACGATTTATTCTTGTTTACCTGCCCCTATTAGTGAATAATATTTTTTACGATTACTTAAATAGAGTTTGCTTCTTATTGTGTTATTTCCACCTGCAGGTAAATAAACAAAATCAGGCAGGCGCGGTGATTAAATTCTGCGATCCTGCCTACATTATCGACTGCAAAGCTATCACCAGACGGCGGCGGAGACAGGAGCCATATTTGACCAATATGACGTTCACCACACTGCAACCATTTCATGACAATATAACGGTAGGGAGTGAAACGTACCCTTAAAGCCTTCATAAATTTTCTCTAAAGAGCCATAAACTTATGAGTTATATTCAAGTTTGATCCACCACTATGGTTTAAAATTTAAAAATAGAGTTACAGATTATCGTAAATCATTAAAATGTACTTAAGTTCATTGAATCGATCTATCTATCTTCTCCTTCAAAAAACAAGACCAGAGTATCAACACACGTGACCAAGGTTTCGGTACTTAATAAGCCATGGCCGAACAGTTGACAGTATTGTTATACAAATTGATGTCTGCTATTTTCAGCACTTAGGGCTCACTTATTTCATTTTATTATTTTTATTTTTTTTATTTTAAAACTTCATGTACAACGGCGGGCTTAATGCCCAAGGCATTCTCTACCAGCCAACCTTTGGATGGTGTAGATATTGAGAATTTTAGGCAGAAATCATAACACAAATTTCATTCTCAAAAGCTTTGAAACAATCAAAAGAATAATTTTAAGTCAAAACTAAAATATCAAATGGCGATACACGTTCTTATTTATATGATGTGGTTTACTTATTTTCAGTTAGTATTTTCCTTTAGTCCAGAAATATATGGCGACACTTTTGCAGTAAAAATAAAAGTATGTGAAGGCATCAGAGTAAAATGGCTGAAGGAATACATAAAAGAATATTCTAATATTTCTATCACCTGTCCAGTGTCTCCAGTAAGTACTCAAATAATATAATTCCTAAAGCTTTAGTTCGATGAGGAAAGTTGAATTCTCCAGTATTTTTTTTGGTTAAACTGTTTAGTGTTGGAATGCATAGCTTTAAAGTCTCTGATGTATTTTAGCTATTGGAATTGTATATTATAGATTATATTAAAGATTTGACGATTTTTCAGGGTAAATACTATTTCTTCAATATGGAGTTTCCCGTGAAAAACTTTCCCATACCCTTACCACACGGAGACATGAATTTTATAATGATGGTAGAGTTGACGGAAACCAAACATGTTATAGGTCGATGCGAAATAAAACTGAGTACTTGAACGTTTGTTCAATTATTAAAGGTCCCGACAGGCGTTGACAACATTGTACGAGATTAAATAGAACCTCATAATGAATTTCCTTCTAACCTAACCTTCGACTTCCTAAACCTAAAATCCATTTGCAACGTAATTTTAGGGACATGAACCTCGAGGTACTTCGTCGGGATGCTTCTGGAATCGATTGGAGTTTCCTTTCAGATATGAACTCAATTGAAGACAAAGTCAATTTCTTTAATGATAAATTAACCAGCCTTTATGACATACATGCGCCCGTTCGAGCTGTAAGGGTTAAACATTTACCCGCGCCATGGCTAACAGATCAAGTAAAAGATTTAATATCCAAAAAAATGTAGCCAAAAGCAAGTTCAAATCTCGGCCAACACATAGCAACCGGGAAAAATACATAGCCATCCGAAATATCTGCAATAAGGCTAGTAAGAAAGCACAACGCTAACATATTCATAAATCGGTCGAAAACGGAGACCCAGCTAAAATATGGAAATTACTCAAAACATTATTGCTAAATCAACATTTCTCTTCTTCGTCTATATTCAGCCAGACTAGTAAGGCAGATACCTTACAATTTCTTTCTAGGCTTCCAATTCGACTTCGACGGAATGCTCATATTCTTTCCTTTCTTTATAATATTCTATTTCATCCGTGCACTCCACCGTACTTAAAGGAACGCTTTGTTTTCCTCTGTGACACACATTCGAGATCCCTGATGTAATCTGAATCTCTGGAACTGGCAGTGTCAACTCACTGCACCAGGTTTTATTATAAGCCGTTTACTGTCCAGGCGGCCCGACTGTGGAATGAATTACCAATGGCTATAAGGCGTGTCAAATCTTTGCCCATTTTCAAAAAAATGCTCATAGTACATCACCTATCTTCGTAAGTTCTGATTTGCCTAAAATGTTTTATTTATTATTATTATTATTTTTCATTCATTTATATCGAAAGTGTAGATATTGTATATATATTTATATATTTATTTGACTGTATTAATGTGTAATGCTAAATCTTTTATTGTTATTATTTATCTTAATTGAATGATTTCCTTTATTTATTTTCACACCAAATTACTCATGAATTCGAATTTCAACAGTCAAACTATCCATGTGAAGGTTGCCTGGAAGAAATTGCTTTTTAGCGATAAGGCTGCCATTTGTACATGGTCATTGATATGTTATGCTCCTGAATGTAAACTTTTTTAACTGGTGTACAATAAAGTTTATTCTATTCTATTCTATTCTATTCCATTCTATTCCATTCTAATCTATTCTATTCTATTCTATTCTATTCCATTCCAATCCATTCCATTCCATTCCATTCCATTCCATTCAGTTCAGTTCAGTTCAGTTCAGTTCAATTCAATTCAATTCAATTCAATTCAATTCAATTCAATTCAATTCAATTCCATTCCATCCCATCCCATCCCATCCCATCCCATCCCATCCCATCCCATCCCATCCCATCCCATCCCATCCCATCCCATCCCATTCCATCCCACTCCACTCCACTCCACTCCACTCCACTCCACTCCACTCCACTCCACTCCACTCCACTCCACTCCACTCCATTCCATTCCATTCCATTCAATTCTATTCTATTCTATTCCTTTATTTATACCTGACTACGGCAAAACCATAGGAGGGTTTTGATTGTTGAAAGGCTATGTATGTATGTTCATCTGTGTCCTCATAACTCCCCAACTATTTAATAAAACTGGACAAGTGAGATATCATTAGTCCTGATCACCTACTAGTCATGGGCTATTTGTCGTGTCTCTGAATCTAATGTAGCTCCCTCTAGCGATCATAAAGTACTATGTTAAAAAATAAATTTGAAACAAATATGTCGTGTTGGCATCATTGGCTCATTAATCCCGCCGTAAGCACTGGTGCCTCGCAGTATAACATAAGTGGGTCAAGATGTCCTTGTACACTCAGGAGGCTGAGTATCAACCATTGAGCATGGGGCTTCTGCTGAGCATCGAGCTGGCTTTTTAAGTTTTTGTGTTGATTATAGGTGTATATCTTTAATGAAGTAAAATAAAATGAATATTTCTAAGTTTATATAAGATAGCTCACATTTCTTTGTTCCATACATTTTCAATGTAATTTAAAGCGTAGAAGCACTGTAGCACTGTTTTAAGACAAACATTATTTACTTTTATATAAATATATTTTAACTTATATTTGCAGTTTGTCTGTAATTTAAATTGGGAGAAACGTGGCGACTTTCCACACGGGATTTTATGGTCAGACTAGAATCACTTGAAAAGAAAATTCTTTCTTAAATGAGAGAAATAGTTTTACGTATCTCGCTTTATGCCAATCAATACTCATGTATAGTATCACACCCTGGGGTGGAGCTGCTACGACCATTTTCATTAGATTGACAACATGACTACAAAACCTAAACTATGACGGTACATACAGTTTACTTGCAAAACTAAGTAAGTACATTCCAGGTACATAACAATTAATTTCCATCCCATTAATGCAAACATTCACTCACCTACCTATATTATTAATTATAAACTAGTACATGCTACAGGAAATGTTTTGTCTAGGAAGCCTGGTCAGGTTTTTTTCTACCACAACTCCACTCTCTCTGGTCTAGTCTGGCTGAACTGTTTCTGTATTTCATATATTATTGTGTCTACCTTTGTAATGAGAGAAATAAATGATATAATATTACTATTTAGTAATATTATTATTAGTTTTGCCACGTTTATTCCAATTTAGCATGCAACAACTAATACTAACACTAATAGTCTACCACATGTATCGGATGACAAAGATGAAGTATTAAAATTGAAACAGTAAATTAATAAACTACAGAATGATCTAAATAGTGCTCACGGTGAAATAGAATTGGTTACTTCAGAGCATAATGAGCTTCGACAGTCAAAGGAAGAACTTTAAAAACAAAATAAGCTGTATAATGAACTTATCAGTAGTCTAACAAAATTCTAAATAAATATACCAAAAGAATACGCAAGGGCAAAAAACACAAGTAGATATAACATAATGCAAGAATTTGTCTGATGAATGCAATGAAACTGTTTAAGTCAATGATAACTCCTATACATCTTACGCATCTAACTATACGTACGGGAGGAGATTCTTGACAACATATTCGAAAACACAATCCCTCTCCTCATGTATCACGCTCACACATTCACACATATACATATACACATCACATACTCATGTGAGTATGTGATGTGTATATGTGTGCATGAGTTATGTTATATAACATAACTCATGCACACATAACTCACATCGAAAGTGGTAACAGTTCTCAAACCATCTCTTTTAAACTATCATTTTGTAATTATTAACTAAGTGTACTATAGCTGTTAAAACGAAATGTTCTTATGTGCTCATAATTCTTGTCTCTATTTCCCGACAGTAGGGTTGTAAGGCGCTGGTGGCTGTAGCACAGTATACACTAGTACGGTCGTCAACCAATTCTCTTATCCCAATTTATAAAGTTTAAAACAAAACAAAATGTACTTAGATTAAGAGAAACTTTTAAAACCATATAATGAAACACGAATAATGAAAAACGCCATGACATGTTTTCTGTGATAAAAATATACATATAATGCGCCAAAAGATAGAAGGACTTTTGAACAAATGTGATGCTCTAGCTGTATGTATACAGGACCTTGCAAAAATACATGTTCATTGAAGTGCAGATGCATAGCGAAACATCTAATTATGTCAGGATTAGAAAAATATCTCACTCTGCACGATTATAATTTGGCTGTAATATAAAGCACAAAAGATAGAAGATGCCATGAGACATGCATATTAGTGAAGAATGGACTCCAGTTTAGGAAATTAGAAGCAACAGAAAGGTTTTGAATTATGTAAAATATGCGCAAAGATATAGCCACATTATTAGACAAACTCAACGGGCACTAAACATTCTGTTATAACTATTGCTGATTTGGCATTAATGAAAATATGGTTTCGTAGAAAGTTTTAGTAGTGTCTATTTGTTGTCGAAGCGAAGCGAGTGAGAAATGATTTAATATTTGGTTCATTTGTCAAATCTTGAAAATTGGGGTGTATGGGGGCGAACCACAATCTTTCGCTCCCAGCCTACCTCACCTGCACGCGGTGCACCCTGCTAGATAACAAACGAGGCTCTGGCGACTAACCGATGGCGGTATATCCATCCCAACAGGCGTAACTAAATACAATAGGCTGGTGATGGGCAGCAGCGTCACCGGTGCAACAAGTTACGCCCTGCGATCACCAACCCGCCCGCCCAGCGAGGTGATTATGGGCATAACCCCTCCATGAGTAAGCAACAGAAGCCACGGCCCCCAGTTCGCGGTAGTCCCGCTATTCCTAGTCATGGTGGCGACCACGGTTACGGCGGGACAGGGGTGCTAAAAATCACCGGGTTACGAGAGGCCACCACAAACGACTGACCCTGGCAACATTCAACGGCCGCACGTTACGGCTAGACTCGCATCTGGTAAACCTTGAGGAGGAACTTGGGAAGATTAGGTGGCATATCTTAGGGTTATGTGAAGTCCGAAGAGACGGGGAGGATACCATAATCCTTGACTCAGGCCACCTGTTGTACTTCCGCGAGGGAGACCAACGGTCCCAAGGTGGCGTGGGGTTTCTGGTAAACAAGTCGCTTTCTGGCAACGTTGTGGAAATTTCCAGTTTGTCGAACAGGGTAGTGTACCTCATTGCCAAGCTTATCGAAAGGTACAGCCTCAAGGTAACACAAGTGTACGCACCGACCTCGGCTCACTCGGACGATGAGGTGTAGGATATGTTCGATGACATATCGAGGGCCCTCCACTCCGCAACTAAAACCCACTACAACGTTGTTATGGGTGACTTCAACGCCAAAGTGGGAGTACAAACCTGCGGCGAACCGGTAATAGGATCCCATGGATTTGGAAACAGGAATCATAGGGGGCAAATGCTCATTAACTTTCTTGAGCGGGAGGGGCTGTTTTTGATGAACTCATTTTTCGAGAAGCGGGCTCAAAAAAAGTGGACGTGGAAAAGCCCCGACGCTATGACCAAAAATGAGATCGATTTCATCATGATGGACAGGAAGCACATATTCAGAGACGTCTCAGTGCTCAATAGATTTAACACCGGTAAACAAGGCTCCGACCAACTCTGCTCCAAGTCGAGATGGGATCTGAAAAATTCCAGTCAAATCTTGAAAACCGATTTCTTGCCATGGAAACCACAAGAGACTTAAACCAGAACCTTCAAAATGTGGTTCGAATCCTCGGGAATGAAGGTACGAGATTTTGTCAAATGCAGCGTACAGGCACGAAGTCGAAACTTTCAGACAGGATACTAGGGTTAATGAAGGAACGACGTGAGAACCCGCCATTCACTTCATCGGCAAAGCGGACTCTAAGCCGAGAGATTAGTAAGCGTGTAAGACACGACCTCCGATGCTCCAACGCTCTTTTGATTGAAAGAGCAATCGAGCAGAATCGGGGGTCAAAAATATTTGTGAAATCGCTTGGAAGAAGCTATTTGACGAAGGTGACCACAGCAAGCGGAGAAATCGTTGCTTCCAAGCTAGCCGTCCTTTCGGAAGTAGAAAGCTTCTATGGCGATTTGTACGCTTCGCATGCATCTCGACCTGATCCCGAAAATGAGGACCCTAGAGCCACATTAACATGCCACTACACCGAAGATCTGCCAGAAGTCAACATTGACGAAATCGATATGGCTCTTGGACAGCTCAAAAATGGAAAAGCCCCTGGAGAGGATGGCGTTACTACAGAGCTGTTAAAGGCTGGAGGTAAACCCGTACTAAAGGCACTCCAAAAGCTTTTTATCGCTGTTCTGTTCAAAAGGAGAACTCCAGAGGCGTGGAGTAGGAGCGGGGTCATCCTGTTCTTCAAAAAGGGTAATGAAACCATGTTGAAGAACTATCGGCCCATTTCCCTCCTGAGCCACGTCTATAAGCTGTTTTCAAGAGTCATCACGAAGCGTCTTGCACGGAGACTCGACGAATACCAGCCACCTGAGCAGGCTGGGTTTCGGAGCGGATATGGCACCATAGACCACATCCACACAGTGCGGCAGATAATACAGAAGACCGATGAGTATAATCAGCCCCTGTGTTGGAGAGGGCTT
This sequence comes from Hyphantria cunea, assembly GCA_003709505.1. Classification (NCBI taxonomy): domain Eukaryota; kingdom Metazoa; phylum Arthropoda; class Insecta; order Lepidoptera; family Erebidae; genus Hyphantria; species Hyphantria cunea. Next base: position 413,350 of record PKRV01002005.1, read on the forward strand.
TGCTTTCTAAGGGATCGCATCAGAACCGAGGTGATCCGACAAAGAACCAGGGTCATCGACGTAGCCCACAGCATTAGCAAGCTGAAGTGGCAGTGGGCTGGCCACATTTGCCGAAGTACCGATAACCATTGGGGTAAACGAGTTCTTGAGTGGGGACCACGTCTCGGCAAACGTAGTGTAGGACGTCCACACGTGTAGGTGGAGCGATGATTTGCGCAAGACGGCTGGCAGGAGCTGGATGCGAGAAGCCATAGATCAAACTAAGTAGCGTGAAATTGGAGAGGCCTATGTCCAGCAGTGGACTGCGAAAGGCTGATGATGAAGTCCAATCTTGTTAAAGAAAAGAGCATCATGTAGCAATAATTTGTATTTTATCTACACATGTTATTGCTAAGCTTTCTGTATCATCATAGTTTAGGTTTCGTAGCCAGCTTGGTAGTTTATACCATATTTAATTAAAATTTACTATAGAAGAATATGCAAAGAATAGCGTTAGTTTATGCAATTAAATGCTAAATTCCACCCTCGTCTTCACTCGCATTTAATAAAAATTATCCTATGTTACATCTATCTGTAACGTTTAATTAACTCCAAGTATTTAAACTTATTATAATTCCGGTATCATCTCACACAGGATCTCGGTATTATCGTTTGACTATTTAACAACTCTGGGGTTAGTCCAAAGAATCGTGATTAAAACTCATTGTATCAGGTTCCGTAACGTGGTGTAACGTTTATACCTGTAAAATAACTAAAGTATTGACGTCGGTGATGCTATAAAAACTTATTTTTTCTCAGAAAGTCGTGGAGGTACCCAACTGAAATTCATATCAAATACTTAGGCCTACTGTCCATTACCACTGTGAATAAATGAATCGAACTTCTAAAAGAACCCAATCAAAAGATACGCCGATTATGCAAAGAATTTTCAACAGTCGAAACTGGATCAAAACTGACAGGATACTGGCGGTGAACTCAGAATCTTGAAATTTGGTACGAAGCACCCTTTTATAGCACAGATAAAGGAAAAAGGAAAATTGCGAAAAGCATACATTTATAGTTACATCATATAATATACCTATATGTATGTACGGAACCTTCGGTGCGCGAGTCCTATCCGCACTTGGATATATTGGAATACTTGGTATCGACATATCAAGCGAAGTCCAGTTTCGTGATCATTTGGAGGGTAAGGTGAGCACTCCAATACCAGCTCTTCCCTTTGGACCGCATTCAACGGAGAGCGACTCTAATCGTCGATTCCCAAGAAGTTTCAATTCGGCTAGACCCATTGGCGCTGCGTAGAGATGTGGCTTCACTGTGCATCTTCTACCGCATTTACCATGGGGAGTGCTCTAAAGAATTGTTTGGGCTGATTCCTGCCGCCTTTTTCCGATATCGTCCTTCGCGACTGAAATTTCATACTCATCATCTTGATGGATGGCAGTCCACAACTGTGCGCTTTTCAAGGAACTTCTGCTTCGCACAACAAAACTGTGGAATGATTTGTCGCCTGCGGTATTCCCGGAACAATACGACCTTCAAACCTTCAAGAAAAGAGCGTACTCCTTCTTAAAAGGCCGGTAACGCACTTGTGACGCCTCTGGTGTTGCGGGTGTCCATGGACGGCGGCAATCGTTTACCATCAGGTGATACGTCTGCTCGTTTGTATCCTATACCATAAAAAAAATTTGGCCGGTTTTATTATAATAGCTTTGCTCCGCGGTGTTACTCGTGATTGTCGCTGTAAAGTCACAACTATAACCGCAGGTAACACCGCGGGGCTCAGCTAGTAAGTAATATATTCAGGACGTAATTTGGAACAATAAAACAGCTGAAAATAGTAAAAATCCACAAATTGGTAATGAAAATAATGACTTCTCATACATTCATTGGATTGGACTCTGTATATTACAGTTGTATTGTATCGGTCACAGGCAATTAGACATAATGAAATGTCTCTGCTTTGTTACCATGAAATAAGCGATGTAAAATCTAAATGACTGATTTAATATTGATGTATAATATATGTACGTACATAACATTATAGGTATGTTTTGCATGACATTGTACGATTCGAAGTGTGCGGAGAAGCGGTCGTAGGAAGTATCTTCTGTGAACAGTAGCCTCTGATTTGTTTGTCACTATGACAACATTGATTTCTATTGTTTTTATTTTCTGTATTCTATGCGATCTTGTTGAGGTAAGTTTTTGTACGATTTATTCTTGTTTACCTGCTCCTATTAGTGAATAATATTTTTTACGATTACTTAAATAGAGTTTGCTTCTTATTGTGTTATTTCCACCTGCAGGTAAATAAACAAAATCAGGCAGGCGCTGTGATTAAATTCTGCGATCCTGCCTACATGATCGACTGCAAAGCTATCACCAGACGTCGGCGGAGACAAGAGCCATATTTGACCAATTTAACATCCACCACACTGCAACCATTTAACGACAATGTTACGGTAGGGAGTGAAATGTTTTCGAGTGGGCAGACTGACGCAGGTCTGGGTTCTGGGAGAAAGTCATCTCGCAGAAGGAGGCGACGCAGAAGGCCCGGGACCACGATCTCCACTCGGACTTGATCCACCGCCGGCGAACCGGGCGGTGGAGGCGCGCCTCCCGGCGCCTCATGACGCCCTGAGTGTGACCGCGGATGGGAGAGACGAGTTTTCCCTCCATCCGCTTCACAGGCCACCCGCGAGGGTCGACGTTACGCGTGTGCCGTACGTCACCTAAATTAAGAGTTTTTAACGGACGATGAGACGATGCCTGCTTCAGTGCGGGCAGGCGCTGGGAGGGTCACCGCGCCGTCGCAAACCCCGGTGGGGTGAAGGCCCGAGGGTGTTTCCACACTTAAAAAAAGGGAAAAAAAGAAGGGAAACGTACTCTTAAAGCCTTCATAAATTTTCTCTAAAGGGTCATAAATTTATGAGTTATTTTCAAGTTTGGTCCACCACTCGGGTTTAAAATTTAAATATAGAGTTACAGATTATCATAAATCTTTATAATTTATTTAAGTTCATTGAATCGATATATATATCTTCTCCTTTAAAAAAAATAGCAGAGTATCAACACACGTGCCCAAGGCTTCGGTACTTAAGAAACAATGACAGTATTGTTATACAAATTGATGTCTGCTATTTTCAGCACTTAGGGCTCACTTATTTCATTTTATTTTTTTTATTTTTTTTATTTTAAAACTTCATGTACAACGGCGGGCTTAATGCCCAAGGCATTCTCTACCAGCCAACCTTTGGATGGTGTAGATATTGAGAATTTTAGGTAGAAATCATAACACAAGTTTCATTCTCAAAAGCTTTGAAAAAATAATTTTAAGTCAAAACTAAAATATCAAATGGCGATACACGTTCTTATTTATATGATGTGGTTTACTTATTTTCAGTTAGTATTTTCCTTTAGTCCAGAAATATATGGCGACACTTTTACAGTAAAAATAAAAATATGTGAAGGCATCAGAGTAAAATGGCTGACCGAATACGTAAAAAAATATTCTAATATTCCCATCACCTGTCCAGTGTCTCCAGTAAGTACTCAAATAATATAATTCGTAAAGCTTTAGTTTGGTGCGAAAAGTTGATTTTCTTAAGTTTTTTTTGTTGAACTGTTTAGGGTTTGAACGAACAGCTATTTATTAGTTTATATTAGTTCTATTATATTATAGTTCTGAAATTTATTTCAGGGTAAATACTATTTCTCCAATATGGAGTTTCGCGCGAGCAGCTTTCCTATACCATTACCACACGAAGACATGAATTTTGTAATCATGATGGAGTTGACGGAAACCAAACAAGTAATAAGTCGATGCGAAATAAAACTGAGTACTTGAACCTTTGTTCAATTATTAAAGTTGACAACATTGCATGAGATTAAATGAACCTAATAACAAATTTTCTTTATATTTACTTGTCTACGGCAAAGCCAAAGGGGGGTTATGATTTTTCCAGGCTATGTATATATGTTCATCTGTTCCGTCATAGCTTCTCTACTACTCAATAAAACTGGACAAATAAGGTATCGTTGGAAGCGCCCTGATCGTTTGCTGTTTGAATCTAGCGATTATAAAGTACTGTGTTCAAAAATAAATGTGAAATAAATATGCTGTGTTTGATATCATTGGAAATGGCGTTACGTGTACATTGCGAATATTTAAATAATGTACATTATTAGCATTTACTCGTGAGTTTGACCGTATTTATTCGTTAACTGTGATATTTCTACGGTATACTTGTCTGCTCCCTCACACTTTCTAAACTACTGGCCAGAATAAGATTTCTTTCCTGAACTCCCGCATGGAACAGCAAAGGCATCACAACTACGTTGTCAGCCTTTTAAGAAAGAGTACGCTCTTTTCTTGAAAGTTTGAATATCGTAATAGTTCGGGAATACCGCAGGCGACAGTTTATTCCACAGTTTTGCTGTACGAGGCAGAAAGTTTCTAGGAAACCGCACAGTTGTGAACTGCCAACCATCTGAGTGATGGGCATGAAACTGCTGTCGCGAAGGATGATAGTAGAAAATGGCGGCAGGAATCAGTCCAAACAATTTCTCGGAGTACTTCCCATGGTAAATGCTGTAAATGATGCGTAGCGAAGCCACATCTCCACGCAGCGCCAAAGAGTCCAGCCGAATCGAAACTTGTTGGTACTCGACGATTCGAGTCACACTCTGTTGAATGCGGTCCAGAAGGTGGGGCTGGTACTTAGGTGCCCCCGCCTAAAGATGAGGACAGTATGCCATATCAGGCTAGACCTCCGTCTTTTAAAGTGGCAGGTGATGGGCTGGAGTGAAATTCTGTCTCGATCTGTAGAGCACGACAAGCGTCTTCGAGACCAATTTGGCTTTATACTCCAAATGGCCACGGACTTTAATTTTACTCGATATGTCGACACTAAGTATTCAATTGTTGACTGAGACAAATAATAAAGAGTCTTCAAACCTAGGACAAATGACACACAGCATTTTTGAGCTGTGAACGTGCACATTCAATGTCTTTATGGGATAAAAATAGATTAAATAAAGTCTAACCCAATCTGACACCTTTTCCTAAGAGATCTCAATTTCAGACATAAATTTACGTCAACTCTCAATGACGTTTTTCCGAGATTTATTAAAGCGGCCGGTGTAGAGTACATCACCCTTACTGTCATCCGTATAGCAATGAATTCCGCTAATTTGCAGCATGTCAATGATATAAAGGAAGAACAAAGTAGGCGACAGCTCACAGCCTTGCCGGACTCCAGCATTCACAGATACGGAGTCAGAGCATTAACGGTTGACTACGACTGTTATGCTTCTATTTGCTAAAAAGCTAGTGATTCATTCGCAACATTTTTCGAGAAGCCAATAGGAAGGGAGCTTCGAATGAAGCGTTTTAAGCCAGACTCGTTCGAAGGCTTTCACAATATCCAAATTAACTGCCAAGGCTTTCCCCGTAGTCTCAGTCGCCCGTACCCAGCGATGTGTCAGGCATACTAGAGCCATACTTTTGGCCTCTAAGCAGATGATGAACTTCTACATACTGCATTATTAATTTATTATTATTATAATAGGAGGGATTCCATCCAGGCTACTCGACTTATGGACATCAAGGGACAAAAGAGTTAAACGCACTGAGCGTTAGTAGAACTGGATAACTTGCATACGGCTCTCGCAACCGGTATGGTAGGCGGCTCCTGTTCCTCTTCCGTCGTGATCGAATTGGATGCAAAGTATTTTTGCAGAAGATCGGCTTTTTCATTTGCGTCATAGGCCAACCTATTATTTCCGAAGTGCAGATATGAAAAGGATGACTTACAGAAATTCCCTTTGACAATAAACCAGAATGCCCGAGTTCCCGAAGTAAAACGTTCAAGCCTCTCGCCAATCTTTGTAATGCGCTCCGACTTCACCCTTGTAATGTCTCTTTTGATGGATCTGGAGGCAAAATTGTACCCCTTTTCAGAGCACTGGTTTTTTTTTGTATATATTTAAGCTGCCAAAATGACTCTGCCCTGCCTGATGAAAAGCATGAGCAGAATCCAAGAGTGGTGGTCACCATCCTCAGTGCGAAAAAGAACATGGCATCACTCCGGTCGAGCCGGCCCATTCATGCCGAAGCGTGGCTCTCCCACGGTGAAATGTGTATTTTGTTCCTGTACCACCACCATAGTGCTAGAAAGCTTCCTGCTCCCTAAGAGTAGCTTTTTTCAAAGATGGGGGGAAGACCAGTGGGGACCATAGAGGATGGGATAAAAAGCTCCATACCCTGCAGCACAACATCAGCAGCGGTGTTGGAATTATCCGACGAAAAGCGCAACTGTCTCCAAGGGTAGGACGTGAAGAAGGATCGCATCCCATCCCAATCTTCTGACTTGAACTGCCACACACGACTGCTCTGTGCCACTTAGGTGCCCCCGCCTTAAGATGAGGACATCTTAAGGCGGGGGCACCTAAGTACCAGCCCCACCTTCTGGACCGCATTCAACAGAGTGTGACTCGAATCGTCGAGTACCAACAAGTTTCTATTCGGCTGGACTCTTTGGCGCTGCGTGGAGATGTGGCTTCGCTACGCATCATTTACAGCATTTACCATGGGAAGTACTCCGAGAAATTGTTTGGACTGATTCCTGCCGCCATTTTCTACTCATATAATGAAGATAATATTATCGCATATAATGAAGATGAAATCAGTACCTGGATAGGTGACCGCTAGTGGCATGATACCAGCGTCACCGTGATTCGGAGGTTGGTCTCTCAAGCAGACATAACATGCACATAAAATAAAGGAATGAAAACAGGAAAACGTATGTAATATTTAGTAGATTTAAATATAGAAGAGGTTACGAATGGGAACCAAAACTACCGACTACCCGATAGCACTAACTCCCACTCGCATAATTAGAAGGCATACTAACAAGAACAAAAATGTCACATTGTTCGTTTAAATTACACCAAAAGACAGAAGTGAAGTTGAAATAATTGCACCCATCTAAAAATAGGTAGGATTTTATACATTTTGAATTGACAATCTTAAGACCTTTAATTACAAAAGTACAACCTGTCCCTTTGTTAATCTATACGAACGACCTTAATCTACAACTCATTCAATAAAGAGGTGAGTACAGCATCAATGCGTACGCGATTCATGGGCTTATGCAAGCGACCTTCTTGTGTGAGTGCATCTTTATCGCGTTTCCCAAGTGTCCAGCAACATCTGGCAGATGTTAGTGCGCCTTGTTCTCATGCGGTTCGAGTCGCGTGGACGCTTGTACTATGCAATAAATTGTTACTTGTTTCCAGCTGTCCATATGCAGTGTCTATTAGTTTGACACTAATCCTTATTGGAGCTCGTTTTTCACACAAGCTTACTACTTATTTTTAGTACCTCAATTGATAAATATAGCATAGTTTTTAATGAATATTTAGTAAATATAAAAATGAAAATAAAAGTGGAAGTTTTTTATGTCACTCTCTAGTGTGTTTGACAAATGAGCAGACGCCGATTGCCGTTGGTAAGCGATTACCGCCATCCATGGACACTCAAACAGCCGATCGCACGAAACTATGGCATTATCGTTTAAATAACGGTATATTATGTACCAACAGTAATAATAACAGTAATCACTTTTTCTCTAATATCATTTATAGTATACTTTTAAAAAATATGATCATTTGATTTTAAGTAGGAAAGAAAGTTAAAGCCTCTTTCGGCAGTCACTCTTCCGATATTTTGGATTCTTGGACAAAATTTCTCACAATTTTTCCTCAGTCTCAGCCCATTTGACTTTGATCTTTCACTGATCTGGAGAGGAACCATATGAACAACCACTGATTAAACATTATCCGACATGTATAGAAATTAACATAGAATTCATGTAAACAGTTATCTGAACTCTACTGGAGCCAATAATACGCATCATTTCATTTGTAGATAATTGTGAACACGCTTGGCAAACTCTCAAACATTCCAATTTAATTGTAAATATTGAGTCCATCCGTATTTAACTCAGTATTCTGATTTAATTTCAGTAAAAAAAAGGTTTTTTAATTGTGTTGGCGATGTTTCTTGTCAAATGTATGCACAATTTGAGCTTATCTGTTTTTGTGTACTGACCACTGTTTATACACCTCTTCACTATCCGACGTAAGTTCGCTGTTTTCAAATATATTAAGCAGTAAAAACATAGCTTCGGCATTCAGTCTAAACTCACTAGCATTTTATCACAGCCTATAGGATAAATACTAAGTCATTGTTATGTAAATGCAAATGTTAAAAAAGTTAAGCACTATGTTTATGTACAGCTGGCAGGTTTCGCGATGTCGCAACTTTTACATATCTACCCGGAAGAGACGCCACCTTGAATATTTATACTCAAACAAATAAATTACAATAATTGGCAAAGAATACACAATTAATGCCCTTCATCATTACACATATGGTGCGTGTGCGCATGCAAAACAGTGGCGCTACTTACGTGCGAAGGCAAGTTACGTTAATAATGACCTGCATCGAGTATGCTTCCTCCCACAGAACTGTCTTTGCAAACTTGCAAAGTTATTCAACGGCTTTTTTGATTAATTGCTTGAACATAACTTGTGAATTTGAGTGTGAATTTTAATCGTAACCTAATTAGACTTCCGCTGAAGAGTAATAAAAGAGATCTTACAATTCCTTATTGATTTTTATGCTTATTTCTCATTATTAGTAAGGCCATACGTCCCCACGCTGGCCAAGTGCGTGTTGGGGACTGGCAAGAATACGTTGTGGCTACGTGTCTTGCCGTTGGATGTGTTAAGCCGCCCGAAGGCCTCCAACTAAGCTTCATGACTATTATCGTATGATAACAATCGGGACCGACTACTTAAAGTGACTCCGAATCGAAGTGAGTCCGAATCACGGAGACGCTAATGGTAACATGCCATCAGTGGTCACCCATCCAGGTATTGACCGCGCCGTCGTTGCTTACCCTCGGTGATTATTCCTAATCACGGAGTGCAACTGGGCTATGAGTGCTTCCAGAACCAGACGCCTATTGTGAGGTATCTCTAATTGTTGTTTTGAACTACCCATGGTCCCTTCCTTAAGCCAGAGATTAGAGTATTTATAAAAACAACCAATTAAATAACAATTGGGTTGAAGCCCAATAAATCAGTGGCTAATAATTTTTGTCTATGGTTCTGCCCGCGTGTAACTCCGATGTCGTGATAAAAACTAGCCTATGTCCTTGTTCAGGAATCAAAGTATCTTCCTACCACATTTTATTGAAATCGGTGCAACGATTATGCCATAAAAGTCTAACAGACAGACGGACAGAATTACTTTTGCAATTTATTATAGTACTGAATATGCATAAACAAATATACGATACACACATCATTATTTTGAAGTTCCTATGTAAGGTCAGAATGACCTTATTAATAAATTAATTTTCCCACGAACAGGTGTAAGTAACTCGTCGCAGCTGTCCATAGATAGCCCATTCAACTTCCTGATGTAGCAGATTGTACCGTATTACCTTACCTACCTTGTACATCTTAACACTTGACCGTCCGTGTGAAGTGTAAACTTACAATGTTGTTTACTACTTATCGGTGTGGTGTTTCTTTTTCAATTATCGGTTACGAATTCACAGAATTATCAACAACCCACATTTCAGTAAAGTTACTTAATGTCAAGGTTTATACTATGACGTGTTCTTTGTCCCTTGCATCCTTATACCACAGCCATTGCCCAAGATGTTCATAAACATGTTAATGTCACCTAATAAATCACTTGTGCTCCGTCACTCGATAAGAAGTACGAAATAAATTCAATGGTTAAACCACAACCCGCCTGCCTTGCGCCAACAATGCTTATGGATGAAATCCATTTGTTTCGGAAGAAGAAAGTATGTTAGGATACAAGTCTCAGATTCAAAAGAGTTTATTAAGGACAGACACAATACAAAATTTGTGATAACAAAGGCCACTGAAAAAGCACTTCGATTAGACTCTATATTAATTATTTATTAACTTTCCTTTAGAGAAGTTTTATCACAGATAAAGTGAATACGTAAAACTACAGCGATCCTTAGCCGAAGTACTACCTGACTATTTTGTAGGTCAATTCATAAACGATGTATTTTAGTTTTGGTGAGAAATAAACGTTTTTATTATATATTTTTTATTATACATATTTTAATAATGATAATTTTAATAAAGTAATAAATTACAGGAAATTACAATGATTTAAAATTAAAAGGAGACAAAAACCAACAGTGCTAGTTTCCGATTCCTAATTCTTTTTGGTTTGGTAGGTACTATATAAACATATAGGATACATAATTGTGAATAGTCACTTCAACTTATTTATTTATTTATTTTTTTATTATATACCTAGACTACACGGTTGGCCTAGTGGTTTCAGTGGCTCCGGATGGTATAAGAAAGCGGTTCCCCCATTCTCTCCCGTCTCAGGCGCAAATGGCGCACCGTGTGGTTTTAGTCGGTTCGATTCCGACACACCGCCCAGCTGCAAACCCCAGTGGGGTGAAGGCCCGAGGGGGTTTCCACACGTAAAAAAAAAGTGGTTTCAGTGGTCGCCACACCGCTTCCTACTACACCAAGTGTTGTCGGTTCAAATCCTACATGGGACATCACTTTGTGTGATCCATAAATTGTTGTTCTAAGTCTGGGTATACTTTGTGTCCGTTTCTTGTATGTTTGTAAAGATCCCCGTGACACAGGAATGTGTATTCCTAAAACTGGAGGGGTCTTTTTTAAAAAAAATACAATCTTGGAAATATTATTATTTTATAGTAATCACGTATACAATTTTCCGAGAGATTTGAATCTCTTTAAACTGAACTGCGAAGTAAACATGTTTTGTGTTTTCGACAGTGACTGAACAAAAACACGCGTTGTTTACGTACACAAACCATCACTATATGATGAATTATATATATCTATATATATATATATATATATATATATATATATATATATATATATATATATATATATATATATATATATTATGAATATATATATATATATATATATTCATAAAATATACCACTCACCTATACACATTCATCCGATGTCTTATATTATTCGGTCACAACAATACCGTAGTCAGCTATTGTTTTAATATTTGTAATTAATTTAACTAATTTTCAAACAAGATGTATTAAGTACTTTGATTAAAAATGTGTTTCAAAGTTTTCACACACCGTACTTTCATCGGACTGGTTTATTATATACATTTAAATTGTGAGTGTTAATAACTGTATTACTGAATACTAGCTCGTTAGATATATAGTTACAATACTCACCCTCGAACATTTCATACATCACTCCATGGAGTTAAAAGTAATATAAAACCACTACTACACATAGCTCTTCCAGGCTTCATATATTAGATAGTGACTTGATGAACGAAATTAATACCAAGAAATATCTTAATCCAATAATTAATGCACATCCTCAATCAGATGCGATGCCACACATTTCTCAGGGTTCCATTTATCTGGCGGAAGCCGTTCGATGAGCGCGGTTCTTTCGTGCCGTTTTAATAGCCTGTCAGATGATGGAAGCTTGTACAAATAGTTATCAGATCGCAAAGATAAGTGGCCCTTGGTCAGTAACCCTCCGGGAGAAGCATTTGTTGTCATTCGAACAAAAATTTGGAACTGTGTGGAATTGTTATGATTCGCAATAATCACGTGTGGTATTTTAACTGTGTTAAATAGTTAACTTTATTAGTTCTTGTAATTGGAAGTAGAAAATTTACTTTTTTTTAAAGGAATCTAGCTTCGTTTTTCCTTTGACTGTCCACCTGTATGTCAATAATTTGGAAAAGAGTAACCCTTGTTCTTTCTTCATAATGATGACGATAACGTATCCGTGAAAATTTTTGAGTTCCATAAATTCAAAAACATTTGGACCTTTACAAAAGAATGAACCTGTTTAGATCTGAACAAACTAAATTAAACTTTACATTCTCAAGTGTCCGTTGTAATGAATACTTAACAGTGTATTATAACTGCACACTTATCTTGCACACCATAACATGATACTAAACATGGAGTCGATCGATCTACGTAGGTAATTGCGTTCAGCCCGAACCGGTCAGGAGGCTCCGTTCCCACCGGGTAGGCTCGGCTAACGGTGCGCCCATTTAAGGCAGACATACACTAACATGAACCAGTGTTGATCTCTTTGCAGGGACCCTTATATTAAAAACCTAAAATTCTGTATCTTTATAGATTAAAGTCTATGCCTTTAGAGGAAAAAGGAGACGTATATAAAATGAAAGAATATCGTACGCTATAATAATCTGCCCCGTTATTTGAATTACTTTTTTATTTAAGTACCTTGACTTGCTGCATATATGACAATGGAGGCAGAATTTAGGTCTCACTTACGGAGTAAATAACAGAACTATAAGTGTAATAAAAGAATCGGCAAGTTTAAGCAATAGACAGATTGATCATATTTACAATGGTTCTTCGGTCCATTTGTTGACTATCTTTATCGTAAAAAAAGTTAAACTTAGTACCTAAAGTACTGATGTAAGTCTACCGCTTCTTTCTACGTATTCACTGTATTAAACACCATGAGGCTAACATTAATACATTAAAATTAACCATTAAATATTCATATATAAAATCCTTTTTAGCCCTTACATTAAAATGAAAAGCTCCACTTTCTTTCACAAAGCTACTTTCAGAATAATAAATGTATCACATGTTCCAACTAAAAATAACTGACAGAAGTATACATAGTTAATTCCGCACGCGCTTCACGCCGCTAATGGAGTTCGCGCCGCAAATGCAAATTGAGTTAAAAAGTTTTATTGGTTGAATTATTAGTTTTTATGCGAGTGCTTTGATGTCGACAAGTTATTTATTACTTTGTATTCATATTAACATCATCACACCAATAGCTTTTATAAGGTCACTCTTGGACATAGACCTCTGCTGAGTAAGGAGGTTTTGGCGTACTATACCGAGTTTTACATACTACTGTACATATTGCACAGTAATGCTACATGCACTAAGAAACTTTAGCATTCTGGGATTGTTTAAAATTATACGAGTGTAAGTATTATACAGAACCCCTAGCATTAAATACCGGTCCGCTCAACGGGAATTCAGGCTCAGCCCATTTTTTTAATCATAGCATATCCTAAGCAGTAATTACTTTCTATATCCTCCTGTACCTGTACTTATCAAACAAGTTTTTTAACTCAAGGATCTAAAGTTAAATCCCCTAGAGGCGTAGAGCAGTATTTGCAGATGAGGTTTTTGCGATTCGCTTGTATCTTAACGGTTTTGCCTTATGTAAGTATAAATCTAGAATAATTCTAATGATGCAAGAATATATGTACTTAGTAGGAATTAGCTCGAGTTTTTTTCACTAATATATGTTACGCTAAACAGTAAATTTCTTGAAGGTTGAGTCCGGAAATACTGAGACAATTTGTACCTTAGATTACTGAAATTTTTTATTCGTTTATTATGACTATTTACAAAACTTTAAACAATGAAGACACAATTTTAAGTATGTGTTTATTCCATAATGTTATATTTATTAATACACTTAATTACGTCTGCCAAAGACATTCGCAGTAACTTTACCCCTTGATCAAAGTTCCTGTCACACCCGTGTCAAGGTGGCTCCGAACATACACGTACATGTATATTATTAAATATATTTCTCCAAAACCATATCTATCACTATAAATAATAATGATCTTCTTAACTTCAATGCTTAAATTAAGTATATTTGACATTTATAACATATTGATTTTTTATTTATATTCAGAGCTTCAGGCGACGCTATAAAAGTTTAGATCGATAGCCTCAATAGATAGATCTAAAACTATTTTTTTTACTTCTGTTAGCAATATTTGCTATCGATATTGGATATGGACTTGAGCATAAACAGTACCAGGTGTCGCAGAAAGGGTACAATCACGTAAATAATACCTAAAACCAGCTTGCGATGTCTTTAACGGAAAATGGGTAGAAAGAATATATTAATTCTATTTATTCTTAATAGGGTCTAAGACTTGATGTATATCAATACCATATAATAATAAAGTATAACAGATCGTAGTATAGAATAGAACAAAAATATTGATCAATACAGTAACGTAAAAAGACTTTATAAATTAAATGCAAAATATCTAACATTGTGCATAAGAGGGTGTCTAACATTGTGCATTGTGCATTATAGGCGTAGAAGGATTTATCACAAAAGATTTTTATAAAATAATGAACATATTTTATTTAAAATTACAGGAGTTGGCGTAAATATTCATAATATTGCTGAATCATAATCCGAAGCAACATTGATACGAAGGTTCAAGTTTATGGACGACTTCACAATCCGTGGGAGCTTAAGGATGCTGGAATCTTTAAAAGAGATATCAATATTAAAATGGAATTGAAAATACAGTGCTAGTGATGTTAGTGTTTTAATCTGCTTAATACCTTATAATAATATAAAGTTATAACAACATTTCTTAGTGCTGGGAACCCTCGCGGCCGTCCCTGGAAACATATTGCTAAATTTTCATCACAAGATTTCGGAACGCATAGTGAACGAACATACAGACACGGCTTTTAATTTATGAGCGTTATACATTCAGGTAGGTGCTAAGGAGAAAGGCTAATTTAGACTTGTACCTTAATGAATACTTTGTTAAACAACTGACCCTAATCAAGTCTTAAAACTTACACCGACTTTCCAATAGTCTAGCCCCAAGTGAACAAAAACAACACCGCCGAATTACACTAGTCTCGCAAATTCAACCAAACAAGTTTGTCTTACCGGCTTCACTTGATTAAGTTTTACCACCGGAGGGGTGTTTCTCCCTAAGACTTAATAACTTCATGTTGCCGTGGCAAACATAAAAAATGTACTGCGTTCAAAGTTTTTCTCAAGTTCAAAGCTCGAAATTACATTTTCAAATTAAACACAAACAAGTTATATTATCAAAACAGCAAAAAATGGAGTAATTTCGGCGAATCTATATGGAATTATTGATGTTGATTTAGAACATAGAGCAACAAGTTAGAGATTAGCCATAGTTATGATACAGTATGTATTTTGTGAATTTAGTGTATCAGGAATTCTGAATGTTTTGTTTCAATTGCTATATGTGAATTCACAGTGATGATAGGTGATCGTTTTTGTAATATTTGTATGTTTGAAGATTTCCTCCGCAAAAATGACAAACTGTTTTGTATTGGAAAAATTCAGTATGGTTACGTCGCTTGGTCGGCGGCCCGTTGTTGTTGCTCTATGATTGATCATGGGTTGAAAAATTTCTTGACTTAATTTTTTTATGTAAAATTCAGTGCTCCTTTAGAAGATAACACATACACGAGGTCATCTAAGAATCATTAATCTTCATTGTAAGACAAATGCCGCTATAGCCTAGTTTTTTGCACCAGAAATCTCTTATTAAATTGTCTTGCATTGACGAAGGTCTTATTTATCGAGGATCTATACGGTCACTAAATGTCTTTTCTATACGATATACTGGGGTTTTGCCGAGATTCTTCTCTTGTTACAATTTCGAATCAATTACTCGAAAAAATAGTTTTGTCTGAATAAAAGTATTTATCTTCATGTTTATGCTCGTAGAGACGTGGTTGTAAAATATCATGACAAATTGTTCACCTGAATGACACCTGAAGCAATCTGCAAGAAAACCAAGAATATCTTACTAATTCCTAAAATAAAGAGCGTACTCCTTATTAAAAGGCCGGCAACGCACTTGTGACGCCACTGGTGTTACGGGTGTCCATGGGTGGCGGTAATCGCTTACCATTAGACGATACGTCTGCTCGTTTGCCACTTATATCATTAAAAAAAATAAAAAAATAAACAATAGTTAGTTTAGTGCTTAGCGAACCTAAGCCACTGCAATCGATTCACCCAGAAGAAAAATTAGAGATCAGCAACGAGCATTTGTTCTGTGTTTGAGTGTTATTTTTCTGTACAACAATAATAATGCTACTGTTCCTTGGGAGAGGCCTATGTCGGGTAGTGGACTGTAAAGGACTGTTGATGGTGATGATAAGGATATTTATTTAAAAAATAGGGCACTATAGACCTGTCGCCTATCGCAAGAGTGCGACTTATATTACACTAAAAATAGAAGTTAAACATGTCTTATGTATCCCATAAATAAAAAAGTGTATGTATCTAAATATCTATATATAAAAGTATAATTACAGGAGGATGCTAGTTCATAATCGAATATAAACTGGTTTCATATCTGCCGTGTGTTGTTTATACAGAATGCATTATATCTTTATACATATTCAAAAGCATTTAAAACCACTAATAATTGCTTTAGTTAAAAAATACCTACTAATACATAAAAGGTATTTGGCTATTAGGCTATCTATGAAGCGTAGCGAATAGCGCACTCGTTCGTTTCGGTTGAATGGTGTTTTACATAGACAGTATATATATACATATATTACCAGTATAGTATAAATGTTACTAACTATAAAGTATTAATATATTTTTTATGGAATAGCGGGCAAACCAGTGATTATCGCCATCCATGGACACCTGTAACACCAGAGGCATCACAAGTGCGTTGCCGGCCTTGGGGGATGGGGAGGGGGATGAGGGGAAGGGTTGGATTATGGGCCTCCGGTATCCTCACTTACTCGGAGAAACACAGCGCAGGCGCTATTTCACACTGGTTTTCTGTGAGGCCGTGGTATAACTCCGGTCGAGCCGGCCCCTGCATGCCGAAGCGTGGCTCACCCATAATATATAATTCATTAAGGTTAAGAGTTCTCGGGATGTCGAACTAAGCAACCTTGCTTCGATCACATAATCGAAGCGATACGAGCAGCCTAGGTTTCGGTCGTGTCCCATCCGCGTGTTTGTGGTTTATCGCAAAAATTCGATATATATATAAACATATATACTCAAGTACCTAACAAGTGGATTGCAACATTCGGTACTGGTAATATCAAATACAAAATGCCTAGAACACCTCGTACACCGCCAGATAATTTTGGCACACAGATTACATCTGCATCGGAGCCGAATATATCTAATTCCATTTTAGATGAGACAGATTACCTGGA
>PKRV01002006.1:0-41272 GCA_003709505.1 Hyphantria cunea
TTATATTTACTGTTTGCAACCGTGGGAGAGCCACGCTCCGGCATGAATGGGCCGGCTCGACCGGAGTGATACCACGGCCTCACAGAAAACCGGTATGAAACAGCGCTTACGCTGTGTTTCATCGAGTGAGCGAGGATACCGGAGGCCCATACCCCAATCCAACGCCCCTTATCCCCCTCCCTATCCCCCTTCCCCCCAGGCCGCCATAGTGTGGGTCACCATGCTGCATTGCTCTTTTTAGCATTGAGGATGGTGACCACCACTCTTGGATTCTGCTCATGCTTTCCATCAGGCAGGGCAAAGTCATTTTGGCAGCTTAAATATATAAAAAAATATATATTACTGTTTGCATGCTTAGAGGTGGAATGTGTCTGTTCCATCATTACATTGTAACACCTCATCATACCAACGTTCGCATACAAAGTTTGATTCATTGATTGACAATACCGAAGAGAAACCACATTCAAACGCACACGAACACTGGTAAAAATATAAAGAATAGCTGTTATGAGTTCTTTTACTTAAATAAAGACAACCATCATTAGTTTTTCTTCAATATATTTAAGGTAAAAACATCGACTTACAATTACATTACGTGTTTAGAACGGATTGTACCAAGGCGGATTTAAAATTGCTCATTCAAAATATTTTTTGTCCCGTAAACCATTATCTAATACGAACTTCAAACCTTAAAAAAAACCGGCCAAGTACGAGTCGGACTCCGAGGCTTCAGTACAAATCTGTACCAAAAAAAGTTACGGTATTTTAATTGCTAAATGAAATACAAAAAAGTTTAAAGTTATATATTATTGGTGGAGCTGCGAAACTGAAGACGTAAGGGGTGTGGGGGTAGCGGAATTCGCGTCGCAAATACACTGCAAATTATGAACGAGGGTACGACACCGAAACAATAATATTTATTTATTTATTGTCATAAGCATTTATTAAAAACTTGTTAATATACAAGTACAAACAGACACTTCGATTTTATTTATTTGTATATCCACTTTATTGTAAGCATTACAAGTTACTGATAATAAATTAATTCTCACCTTTAATTTAAACATTTAAGTAAACAATAATTATTATACTTAATTATTTTTAGCACTTTACAACAATAAAATGCATTGATTAAAACATTCATTGCTAATGTCAAGGGGAGTTTATCAATCCATGGACACCGAGAACTCAAAACACATAATTTCTTTTATGAAAGTCAACTCCCACATTAAAAATATGCGTACATGTATGTAACGAACACAAATAACACCTACACTCAGAACAACAA
This sequence comes from Hyphantria cunea, assembly GCA_003709505.1. Classification (NCBI taxonomy): domain Eukaryota; kingdom Metazoa; phylum Arthropoda; class Insecta; order Lepidoptera; family Erebidae; genus Hyphantria; species Hyphantria cunea. The sequence goes on from PKRV01002006.1 coordinate 1,289, forward strand.
TTTGTGGATCATAGAAAGAGCTGGCCCGTGTTGGGTTTGAACCACAACAATTAGTGCAGAAGAAAGCGGAAGGCTACCACTTAAACCGCCAGGCCAATCGTGCGGTCAACAAGTGTAATAAGTGCGGTTTTTTTTATGGAATCGCGGGCTAATGAGCTGATGTATCGCCTGGTGGTAAGCGATTACCGCCGCCCATGGACTTCTGCAACACCAGAGGTGTCACAAGCTTTTTTTTTTTATTAAGCTGCCAAAATGACTCTGCCCTGCCTGATGGAAAGCATGAGCAGAATCCAAGAGTGGTGGTCACCATCCTCAATGCGAAAAAGAACAATGCAGCATGGTGACCCACACTATGGCGGCCTGGGGGGAAGGGGGATGGTGAGGGNGTCACCATCCTCAATGCGAAAAAGAACAATGCAGCATGGTGACCCACACTATGGCGGCCTGGGGGGAAGGGGGATGGTGAGGGGGATAGGGGGCGTTGGATTGGGGTATGGGCCTCCGGTATCCTCACTCACTCGATGAAACACAGCGTAAGCGCTGTTTCACACCGGTTTTCTGTGAGGCCGTGGTATCTCTCCGGTCGAGCCGGCCCATTCATGCCGAAGCGTGGCTCTCCCACGGTCCAAGTGCGTTGCCGGCCTTTGGGGGATGGGGAGGAGAATGGGGATGGAAAGACGGGTCAGGGTGGGTTGTCTGCTTAGCTCTAGTCTACCTCATTGGTATCGCTATACCATCCGTAACACCAGAGGCGTCACAAGTTCGTTGACGGCCTTGGTGAATGGGAGGGGGATGAGGAGAAGAGTTGGATTATGGGCCTCCGGTATCCTCACTCACTCGGTGAAAAATAGCGCAAGTAATGTTTAACACCGATCTTCTGTGAGGCCGTGGTATCACTCCGGTCGAGCCGGCCCATTCATACCGAAGCGTGGCTCTCTCACGTATATACATATTTTATTGATACTCTGCGGCTATCTAACAACGAAATAATTTTTCAAATCGAATCAGTACTTTTGAGATTAACGAGTTCAAGCTAATGATATCTTTATAACTGTACAGATGTAGAAATAGTCAGACTCAAAATGAGTCTGTGCACGAAATTAACCAGACATTAAGTACTGGTCACTGTTAAAAAAGAAACAAGTCGTACCGAGTTCAACTTGGATGGTTCACAGTTAGCTTTCTAAGTCAAGTAGGTCACCAACGGAATACCGAGGTGATTGCTTTTATTTCTTTTTGTGAGATTAGAATTTTTGAAGAGTAATAACTCAGAAATGTTCCGTCAATTTTTTTATAGCAGCATGTAAATGAAATTCGTAATACAGAGCTTGGGTCGGCGTTTATTTCTGAACAAAGCGACACATTTAGACACTATTTAAGGTACCTGGATGATCTAGCTTCGTTCGGCAATTTTTAATGGTAACTTTTTAAAATAAATCCTAGTTAGATTCAATGCATACTACATTCATGTAAGTCGTTGGAGCCCCTCGCCGCCGCCTCGCCGATATTCAGATTATATATATATTTATACATATATATACATATATATATATATATATATATACAAAAATTGCTCGTTTTTTTATGGAATAGGTGGGCAAACGAGCAGACGTATCGCCTGATGGTAAGAGATTACCGCTGCCCATGGACACCCGTAACACCAGAGGCGTCACAAGTGTGTTACCGGCCTTACCGGCCGGGATGGGGAGGGGGATGAAGGTTTGGGTTATGGGCTTCCAGTACCCTCACTCACTCTGTGAAACACAGCGTAAGCGCTGTTTCACACCGGTTTTCTGTGAGGCCGTGGTATCACTTCAGTCGAGCCGGCCCATGCAAGCCGAAGCGTGGCTCTCCCACGGTGAACTCTCTTTTAAAGGTTTTAAATACATTGATTGTAGCGACCTAAAATAACAGCAGGTTCTCAATTAGACTGATTATTTTAAATCCTTGTTGATTACGAACCGATCAGCTAAGTCCCTTTTCCATCAATGCATATGGGCATTTTGCGTTTGTATAGGTTTAAAGTTCTTCTAGTTTCAATTTGCCTAGTTATCTAGAAAGACTATAGGCTATATCACCACTCTGTGAGTAAGATGAACGGTGAATCAATGAATTTTCATTCTCTTCAAAAAACGTGGAGGATATATTCGACTGTATGTCTTTTATGTTTGTTGCCTCATAACTTTCAACCGATTGCACCGATTTTGATGATTCTTTTATGCGAAAACTGGTGTTTCCTGTGTGGTCCCATTTCAATTTGGTCCAGTTCTTGAATTCCGTTTTTTTGGTTGATGATTGGCGAATTATTGTAGTCAGATTTTCGTCATCATTATAACAAAAGATATTAAAAAAAGTTGACCTGTTTTAAAACAAACTATATCTAACATTTTAGCACTTAATGTTTCCTCCACGTGCTGTCATTATTGCGGTTATGTGGTTACTGCAGTATACTTACAATGTCGCACACGATCTTTGAGACAAATCACCCGTCGGTTTGTTAAAGCATTTTGAGTTTCTTGTAGTTTGTTTGGGAAAGTTTTTATAATAGTTCATATTTAACCAACTGAAACGAGTTGGACTTTCGTACGAAGGGTTCCATACCATTATTTTTTTATTTATTTATTTAAAACTTTATGCACTAAACCTGTACAATGGCGGACTTAATGCCCAGGGCATTCTCTTCCAGTCAACCTTTGGGTGGTGTAGAAATGTTGTGAGGTAGGTGCACAGAGGTTTCATATTACACTATTATAACACTAAATAGACAAAATACTTAGACTTATACATATACAAACACAACAGTACGCATCACGAATACAAATATAAACATATATATAGTATAGCTACTTGCATCTATACATATACATATATACACCATGAATACAGGAATATGGGGTGTGTGGTGTACTTTCTTTTTAAATGTAAAAAGGGTATTGGATTTCCTGATTTCGAGCGAGAGCGCATACCAGAGGAGTACTGCTTGCACAAAGAACGAGCTGTTCATGAAGTCGGAGTTATGGGAGGGACATTTTTTTTTAAAAAAAGACCACTCCCTCGTTATGAATAATACATTCCTGTGTCAAGGGGATCTTTACAAACATTCATGAAACGGACACAAAGTACACCCAGACTTAGAACAACAGTTTATGAATCACACAAAGTGTTGTTCCATATAGGATTTGAACCCACAACACTTGGCGCAATAGGAAGCGGTGTGTCGACCACTGAAACCACTAGGCCAACCGTGTAGTCTGCTCTTAGTTCAGCTGTCTTATCTGTATATTTCAAGCGCCTACCTGTTGTCGTTAATCACACTTCATATTAGTATTATAAATAGGAATGTATGCTTGTTTCTTGCGCTTTCACGGGAAAACTACTTAACCGATCGTCATTAAACTTTGTACACATATTTTTAGATGTAATAAAAGTAACATTGGATATTTTTTATTGAGAGCGAACGAAGCCGCAGGCGAAAGCTGGTACCTGATATCGAGCAAAAAACGGGGAAAAATTACGTTTTTAATATGGGAGACCACTTAAATATCTATAATACTTTATTGTGTTTTAGCGTTGTTATAGCGGCAACAGAAATACATCATTTCTGAAAATTTCAACTGCCTAGCTTTCACGGTTCATGAGATATAGCCTGGTGACGTCCAAATCGACGGACAGTTATACATCGGAGTCTTAATAATACGGTCCCATTTTTAATCTTTGGATGTGGAATTCTAAAACGGAATAAATACTATAATTTTAATATGAAACAATTGCACTCCAATGCAGAATGGGTCTGAAGTGAATTACAAATTGACAAGATAATTCTTCCGTTGTAATTCACCGAGTCAGGTTTCCAAGCCTCCTACGGATTCTGTAGGAGTATTCAAAGAGAAATAATAGACTTGTCTTATGAATTACAAGTACCTATATATATATTCCTGTCGATTTCGGCTATGGTGACTGATTAATGATGCTCAGACATCCGTTCGGGCGTGCGCTCTGGTGTGACTTTATCTTTATCTTTATATCTATCTTTGCACTGAAGGAACGTGTACAGTGAAAGCAAGTGAGCACCCCATTAATTTAATTGTAGCTTACTTTGAGTTTAAAAGTACCTATATGTGAGTACGGTCACTGCAGATAGTTTGTTTCTTTGAATTTGCTTCCAACCCTTACTATACCAAGAATATTTGAAGGCGGCTAATCGTTCAATCGGTTTTACCTAAATATCAGTATTTCTGCGGAGCCACTGTCTTCGCACATTCCAACTTGAGCGCAAACTAAATTCGAAGATTGAACTAGTTACCAGTATATTTGAAAGTACTGACTTCCCAAAAACAATTGCCTTAGATGTTCATGAAAACCAGGACCGACGGCCTAACGTGTTCTCTGAGGCACGGCCGTGAAATTATTAAGGATTTTTATACACATAAGCAACTTGTCAAATTTGCATGGATGAGTTCAATTGCTTATTTCTTTTGTTATCTAACATGTAATATATACTAAATGTAGGAACGGAGTAGTGTTACCAAATGCTAGTGAACTTATGCATTACAAATACACATACACAGATACACATCCTCTGAAACACACATGCACACTTACTCCCACGTACACATACACCCACGTACAGATATAGAGAGGCTCACTTTCTTTTTGTTCTTCTTATTTTAGATTAATTAACATTTCTTTTATAATAAATACTAGTTAAGTTAAAACTTCTGTGGGGAAAAGCACCGCTAGCCGAAATACAGGTTTCTACCTAGTTTGGCAACTGAGTCTGTCTCATGTTCAAATTAAACTAATTTTAAGTTGAACAGATTGTATTTATTTTGTTTTTGTGCAATAAATGTTATTGTTATGAAATACTTACATACCAGTTAAATGTTAGTTGCATTCGCGACCTGATGACAAACAAATAATTATATTAGTCAAATGGAGCTGTGATTTTTTTATGTAAGTCTTCAAAAATAACTATGCTCGGCCTGATGGAAAGTATGAACATTATCCAAGAGTGGTGGTCACTATACTCATTGCGAATGCAACTAATGCAAGAATGCAGTATGGTGAACCATATAATGTCAACCTGTTGAAATACTTCTGCCTCATTGGGCCTCCGGTGCGTAAATATCATAATATCGTTAATGCTGAGAGATCGAGTCTTAGATATGTATGTATATCGTATCCTCAAAGTTACTACAGCACGGTTGGCTTAGTGGCTTAAACAGCCGCCACGCCGCTTTCTACAACGCCAAGTGTTGTGTGTTTAAACACCACTTTGATCTGAGTTTTGGTACGTTGTGACCGTTTCATGTACGCAGGTATTTATATATTACTAATGAGGGAGTTGTCTTTGTTTAAAAGTAAAAAAAGGGGCAAAATACGTCTTAAACACTAACATTTTATGGCTCTGGTATAGGTAAATTGGGAATTCCATCGGGAGTGACAGGACAAGACATTGTAAGGAAATTGATATAACTAGTTCGAATAATTTATTCAATAGCTTGATTAGAAGTTCAAGAAGTGTTTTTATTATATTTTGAACTCTTCCAATTATCACCTGATTAGTTACTAATTTCGCTATGGGTCCTAAGATAGGTTAATTTTTTCTGGGAGTTCCTGAGTGTCAGAAGTCGGTGTGTTCGTGGGTCATTGCTGTTGATCGTTGTGTACAGGAGTTTCAGTGGTGGGTGTGTGGGTGGGATTAAGTGCGTTAATAATACATTTCAAGGTGTAATACCTATACCTCAAATTAATTTGGTTATTTTTGGGAAATTATAGAGAGTGATATAGAGAGATATATATACGAGTATATATAAAGGGTATAAACCTGATTGACGGTGATTTCTGTAGAGTTTTGTTGGTAAGTGCAAGACCTGAGGCCCTATGGTGCACAAACCACAGCCAGAATCAGTATGGTGTTACCACTCTTGGATTCTGGTCATGCTTTCCACCAGGCAGAGTAATCACTTTGGGAGGCATATACATAACAAAATGTGGAAAACTATTCCAACACGATAGCTAGGGTCGAACGCCTTGTTTTTTTTAATTAATATACCTTAAAAATAAGCTTAAAATAAATTTGTTCACCACCTTATTCCATGAAATTGTATCTGAATTAAGAAACTACGGAACCCTACATCGCTTGTGAGACGAAACGCTCGACCAGTTTGTTTTAAGTTTGTCATAAGGCACAAGATTACTCATCATTGTGAATATTTTTGTTTTAATTTTATGTTTTATGTATACTAGTCTGTATGTGTATGCATACATATATATATTTCAGTGTGTATATGTATTTGTGTAGGTATAATGTTTGTGTAATATGAATAGTGTCTAACATTAGTATATGGATCGTTACTATTTCTTTTGTTTTTTTTTCTTTTATTTTTATATGTTTTATGTGTTGCCTGTATGTAAACTACCCAAAATTTTTGAAACACACATATCCGTGTTGTGGTTGCCTGGAAGAAATCACCGGGAGCGATAAGACCGCCAATTGTTATACATATTGTGTGATTGTTCCTGTTGTACCATTTCTTACTATGTATATACAATAAAGATAAATAAATAAATAAAAGATTGCTATAAGATAGTTTTTTGCACTTTTAGTGCAGTTATGAGACCAATTACCGTGTTTTAATATCAAAATATTACAGGAAAAAGTTAGAAAGTGCATAATTAAAGTGTTAGCTGCTAATTAAGGCAGCCGTTTCTATTAATTAACAGTAATCATATAATAAATTTTATAAAGAATAACTCAAGTAAAAATACGTGACGCATGGCTTAGAGTTCCATAGTTTAATAAGCATTTTGAAAATGTAAAAACTTTATTTGAATATTTTTTAAGAATTATTATGTATATAGCTATATATATAGCTTATGCCTACGGCGTCGTTTATCGCGGTAGAGAATAGTATATGTAATTCCTCAAGAATCAAAGCATCTCTATATCAAGTTTAATTGAAATCAGTGGAACAGTTTAGCCGTAAAAGCGTTACTGGCAGACAGACGGAGTTACTTTCGATACATAACATTAGCTAGCATACGCCATTTTTAAGGATCCCTGTACGGAATAAAGGCACCCTTTGACTGCCACTGTGGCGCAGTGGTAGCGAATGCGACTGCAGTGTAAGAGGTCTGAGGTTCGATTCCTGAGTCGGACCAAATGTTTGTATGATCTGCAAATATTTGTTTCGGCGTTTGGGTGTTTTCTATGTATAAAATGTATATATTTACAAAAAAATATTAGTTATCTAGTACCCATAGTACAAGCTCTGCTTAGTTTGGGTACTAGATGGCGTTATGTGTTAAAATGTCTGAACATATTAACGTCTGAACATACCCTTATATATAATGGAGGCGCTCATAGCCCAGTTGCACTCGGTGATTTGAAACAATTACCGAGGGTAAGCAACGACGGCGCGGTCAGGACCTGAATGGGTGACCGGTGGTGGCATGTTACCATGAGCGTCTCCGTGATTCGGAGGTCACGTTAAGCAGTAGGTCCCGGTTGTTGCCATACGATAACATTCGTGAAACTTAGTTTGAGGCCTTCGGGCGGCTTAAAAACATCCAACGGCAAGATGCGTAGCCACAATGTTTTCTTGTCAGTCCCTAATCCGCACTTGGCCAGTGTGGGGACTTATGGCCCTAACCCTCTCCTGAGAGAAGACCCGAACTCAGCAGTGGAATATTATGGGTTGTTGATGAATATATAATGATATATAAGCAACATTGCTGTAAAGTCTCATCTAATTATCTTCATTCGTTCAGTGGTTAATGCGTGAAAGAGTAACAAACACCTACATACACTCGCAAGCTTTCCCATTTAAAATGTTAATGGGAAGGATAAGATTGGACATAGAAAAATACACATAGATTCTCAAACCTCTGTATCAATATTAAAACACCGGTACAAGCTTATTATCAGGTCATTGTAATTGTTTTAAACTCACAAAATGAGCAATACAATTTACTTCGGTCAATTACCGAATACCGGGCGCAGTTGGGCAGAACCAAACTATGTTATATAACTGTCTAACTATTGCCTAACAAGTGAAATAGTTAGCTAGTAGTTCAGTTTATTGAGGATTTCTTTATTATGTGTCTACCAAAGTAACTACTCTGTCAGATGGAAAGAATAAGTAGAATCTGAGAGTGGTCACTATTCAAACTCTGTCAAATCTAATCTAAGAGTGGTCACTATTCTAAGTCTGTATAATCTAATCTAAGAGTGGTCACTATTATAAGTCTGTATAATCTAATCTAAGAGTGGTCACTATTCTAAGCCTGTATAATCTAATCTAAGAGTGCTCACAATTATAAGTCTGTATAATCTAACCTAAGAGTGGTCACTATTCTAAGTCTGTATAATCTAACCTAAGAGTGGTCGATATTCTAAGTCTGTATAATCTAATCTAAGAGTGGTCACTATTCTAAGACTATTAAATCTAATCTAAAAGTGGTCACTAGGTTCATTTCCGAAGCCAACAATGCATTGTGACTCGCGCTATAGCGCCTTTTTGAGATGCTTAACCAACGAAATGGACTTATGCTGTCACTTAAGGTTGGTCTACTGGTCTGGGAGGGGTCCGGATGGCGTAAGAAAGCGGTACCCGGATCTCTCCCGTCTCAGGCGCAGAGTGGCACACCGTGGTGGTTTAGTGGGTAGTCTGGCGAGTCAGTCAGGAGTCCCACACGAATCGAACCCCCTGTCCCCGCGTGGGGGGGGAGGGAAGTGCGTAAACGCATTCCACCACGTATAAAAAAAAAAAGTTGACCTACTGGTGCTACCGTGCTGATTAGAGATATATTAATATATAGATGGGTAAATCATTTTATAAAATATTAATGTATATATATTATTTATATTAAGTAATAGAATTAAAATCACAGTTGACAAAATGATGATTTGGTAACGGCTTTGTTTACGGCATTTGGAATATACGCGTGAGTATATGTTAAATAATGTTTTACTGATGAATAATACAATTTACCTCTGTAAGAGAGTTCTAAGACCTCTATGTAAACTAAAAGTGATTATAAAGCTTTCACATCCAAGCCAGCACGAATGCAAACATTTACTTAGTACCCATAACTGCGATACACGTACTTTACGCAGCAATATTAAAAAAGTAGGTATTATAATTTACTTCAATCATGTGGAGTTACTAAATTATTTATTTTACTTTAAAAAAACAGACATATGTCCCGTGTCGGGGGCACATTACCAACATACCTACATTGAACGGATACAATTTGTAGGTCACACAAAGTGTTGCCATGTAGAGACTGGTCAACATATGTTTCTCAATAAATATAGCTCATCATTATCATCATTTCAAACGAAAGATGTCCACTGCACTGCACTTAGGCAAGGCAGCTTAGTCCCAGAGCTAGAAATTTCACTGTTTTTATTTTTTTCGGACATTTTAAGACACGCCATCTAGTCCCAAACTAAGCAAAGCTACGGGTACTAGACAACTGATATTAATACTTGTATACTTTTTTTTGTAAATACATACATATTATACATAGAAAACACCCAAACTCCGAAACAAACATTTGTAGATCATACAAACATTCGGTCCGACTCAGGAATCGAACCCGAGACCTCTCGCACAGCAGTCGCGTTCGCTACCACTGCGCCACAGAGGCAGTCTTTGTTTGTTTTGTATCATCAACAACCCATAATGTCCCACTGCTGGACTCAGTTCTCCTTTCAGGAGAGGGTTCAGGCCACACGTCCCCACGCTGGCCGAGTGTGGATTGGGGACTATGTTGTATATTGTTTGTTATTTGATCTTAGTCAAATGCTTTATTTTTTCCTTTTACACGTTTATTATGTGTGACTAATAAATATATTCTTTCTTTCTTTCGTTCATATGCCTATTTTTTTTTCTACTTAACTTTAATAGGCCCAAGATTATTTGGGGTCGGTAACTCCTTCAACCGGTTTTATCTGAAATAGTTTTTCCACGGAGCGACTGCGACCTGCGCTACTCTGAAGGTTGAACTAGTAATAGAATTTGAGGGAGAACTTGAAGTTTGAACTAGTAGTATTTGAGGGTACTGACTTCACAATAACGATTGCCATCGATGTTTGTGGCAACCGGGACCGACGGCCTAACGTGTTCTCTGACGCACGAATTGATGGTCTGCAAAGCAAAATATTCACGCGCACGGTTCCCGGACCCCTCCGGTCTCAGGCGTAGAGTGGCACACCGTGTAGTCTTAGTCGGTTCGATTCCGACACACCGCCCCACCGCAAACACCGGTGGGGTGAAGGCCCGAGGGGGCTCCCACACATAAAAAAAATGATAACGAGAAAGAGATGGAAAACTTGAAATAAGCCCTATTTCAAGTCGTCTGGATATCGTGGTGGTAAGTCAAAACCTCCTAAAGTTTATGATCTTATGAAACTACAGACAAAATCTCCTTGTTGATATTAGTAAGTATGTTAGCTCATTATTGGCCATGAGTGTTTATGCGATTTCTTCTCTCAAGGCTCTTGGCGCACAAGGCTATTCGGAAACAGACTTTTATATATCGACTTGCAACCCGCCCCGGCTTTGCACGGATTCATGATGGAAAATATAATATACCAACCAGTGCAACTTTGTTAGCGTCTCTGAAAAGGATTGAATTTTCCTCGTTTATGTTATATGTTATATCGATGCTCGGCTCTTATTGGTCTTAGTGTAATAATATATAGCGTATATTATTCCTCAATCTCGCCAATTTTTAGTTTTTAATAGCCCACTATTAAAAACTAAAAATTGGCGAAATTGGTCCAACCGTTCACGCGTAATGGCGTGATCAAGGGAAGTAGGGATTCATTTTTAAATATATAGATACAGAATGACAGACAGTATTATTTGTCAATTTTTAAAATTATAAACTAAAATTCGACAAAAATCCCTGTTTCAATCGACTTTTGGAAGGATTGGGGGATTACAAAACGGGGAGGATCTTAATTCGGACGTCATATATATTTTTTTATATAACTCCATAATTTATATACGAATTTTCGATCTTTTGTTCGATAAAGGTTGATTCAAAAATGATTACATCTTAATTTTATTTAGGTCTAATGAGGAATTTCAGGGACAGTTAACGAAAATTTTCAAAGGATGATAACAAGTCAACAGGCAATGCTGCTATCTAAAAACTATACCTGAATTGTTTACTCAATAACGAACTAACTGCCTCATTGGTTTAACTATTGATGTATGCGACTGTCAATCGAAGGCATCGATTTCGAGTTCCGGGTCGCGCTAAAGGTTAAAGCCATATATCCCCACGCTGGCTAAATGCGAGTTGGGGCCTGGCAAGACACATGGTAGCTACGTATCTTGCCGTTGGATGTTTTTAAGCCGCCGAAGGCCTCCAACTAAGCTTCACGACTATTATCTTCTGATAACAATCGGGACCGATTGCATAACGTGACCTCCGAATCACGGAGACGCTCATGGTAACATGCCACCAGCGGTCACCTGACCTGACTGACCGTTCCTTACCCTCGGTGATTGTTTCTAATCACCGAGTGCACGTTATATAGTGGAAGATTTTTAGTGACAAATTGTCCGAGTCGACTTGATTGAATCCACGACCTAACAAAACATCGGTGTTTGACAATACTTTCCTTGAATTTTACCATATGAGTGAGATCACGGGTACTAAAGATATAAATTTTAGGGGGAGGGGGGGTGCTCAAAGGCTGTGACGTATTGAGTGAGTGATCACTAGAGGCACAGCCCTCTCATCCTCTTGAGGGAAACACTCTAAAGTTTACAACGCAACTGTGACTATACATTATATGAGTCTATGGTTGCCGATACCCGCCTTTCTTCAGTTAATCCGTCTGTTTACGGGTGTAAAATAAATATTTATATTTTATGTGCAACCATTCTCAATCTAAACGATTCAGCTCTACCTTCCTGTGCCGTGCAATTAAAACCTGGAACTCACTACCAGCGCACGTATTTCTCTCCCATCATCATCCCAGGCAATTCAAGCGTGGCGATTAAAAGTATCTAGGTCACCATGCTGCGGTGTCTGCATTCATAATGGTGATTCAATCACCACTCTTGGATTCCACTCCATTTTTGCATCATTTTAGCAGCTAATTTTTGTTCCAAAAGATGGTCAGAGTACACAATTAAATCTTATTCCTACATATATGTATAGCAGCCTCTCGCTATGTCTATCTACAAGTTAAAAAGAAAACAAAAAGGCATTACTTTAGAACAAACTGGGTCACTTGAAGGTATGTGACCTTGACCCACTTGAGTCTTTGTTTACATTCTCCAAGCCATTCATATCAGCTTTCTATATATTTTTATATATAAGCTTGCCAAAGTGATTACTCTGGGTGTTTAGTTGTCTGTTCACTTGTGATAATCTCTGAAATGTCTTAACCGATTTGAATACGATTTTCCACCGTTACGATTTAGTGTTTGGTTCATTTCAATCGGTGCATAAATTAAAAAGTTATATCAATTAAAAAACCACCGCAAGAACCGACCTTTACGCGGGCGGAGCCTCAGGCAAAAGCAAGTTTATAATGATAATAAGGCTTTGACCACAATGTACTAAGTTCTATTTTGTGTACTCACAAGAATTGTCACATAATCGACAATTTTAGTATACCTGTGTTAATCCTGTGTATATGATAAAGTTAATGATAAAAATTATCGTGGGAGAGCCACGCTTCGGCACGAATGGGCCGGCTCTACCGCAGTGTTTCCACGCCCTCACAGAATACCGGTGTAAAAGAGCGCCTGCACTGTGTTTCACCGAGTGAGTAAGGATACAGGAGCCCCATACCCCCTCCCACTCGCCTCACCCTCCTTAATCCCCAAAAGCACACACACACACTTGTGACATCTTTGATGTTATGGGTGTTCATGGGAGTAATCGCGATAATCGCTTAATATCAGGCGATACGTCAGCTCGTTTGAGCCACATTCCAATTTCACGCCACTTAGTTCGATCTATGGCTTTTCGCATCCAGCTCCTGCCAGCCGTCTTACGCACATCATCGCTCCACGTGGCCTGTGGACGTCCTACGCTACGTTTGCCGAGACGCGGTCTCCACTCAAGAACTCGTTTACCCAACGGTTATCGGTTCTTCAGCAAATGTGGCCAGCCCACTGCCACTTCAGTTTGCTAATCCTGTGGTTTGCTTTGGCTTTGCTATGTCGATGATCCTGGTTCATTGTCGTTCTTTGTTCTTTTTCTGACTAAAAAATATAGATGAGATTAAATGGGGACGGACTTTGGAAAAAACAAAAAATAAAAAATAAATCGTCTTAAAGATCCGGACCAAATTGAAATGGGAAACACCAATTTAAAAAAAAAGCATCATTAAAATCGGTTCACACGGTAGAAAGTTCTGAGGTACCAACAAAAAAAACCAGTGGAATTAAGAACCTCTTCCTTTCAAAGTCGGTTAAAAACGATCTCTTCTTCTTCTTTTGATGATATGGCAATCAGCCGGATCAGCTATTTTTGCCAATGTCAAGTATTTCAAGTATTCAATTCTAAGTCTTCGAGTCTTCGTCGTGATGGAATTAATGATAAAAAATATATAAAAAATGTGGATGACATGAAATGGGGACCGACTTTCGCAAAAACAAAAAACGATCTCCCAAAAACGATCTCTCGACTGTCGCTATTTATAAACACATTATAATGACAGATTTCTGACTGACATTACATTGATATGTCCTTTTGTTAACGTAGCGCCACCTATGTAAACACTAAACGGACATTTTTTACTTTGACACAGAGATGAACCTCCTTACATATTTTATGTGTTATTGCTAACTGAAGGAGGTGGGCAAACAAGATTTTATTTAATGATGACCTCTTTAGTAGTGCTCAGCTGATGTGTCTGCCATTATCTGTGACCACAATTATCTGTCTTTTTAAAGGGTGCCGTACTCAAATGGTAACCCTATTACTAAGATTTCGCGGTTCGTCTGTCAGCAGGATGTATCTTATGAACCTAATATACTGACTTTTTTATATAATAAGGGGCAAATGAGCATACGTTTCGCCTGATGGTAAGCCATTACCCATTACCCATGGACACCCGTAACACCAGAGGCGTCACAAGTGTTTTGCCGGCCTTCGGGAGATAGGGTTGGGATATGGGCCTCCGGTATCCTCACTCACTCGGTGAATCACATCGCAGGCGCTGTTTCAAACTAGTTTTCTGTGAGGCCGTGCCGTGATATCAATCCGGTCGAGCCGGCCCATACATGTCGAAGCATGCCTCTCGCAGAGTAGTTCAGGTTGTACTAACCGTGGGAGTATAAATCATATATACTATTATAAATGCGAATGTAAGTTTGTTTGTTACGCTTTCACGCCAAAACTACTTAACCGATCATCATGAAACTTTGTACATATACTCTTGAAGGTATTAGAAGTAACATAGAAAACTCTTTATTAAAAAAAAAACAAATTTACGAAAGATAAGAATATTGTTTGTCAAAAAATCGTCAAATTTAGCTACTTCAAAAGCATGAAACTTTGCAATAGTATAGCTTATACATCAGAATAACACATAGGCTACTAAGTGCCGCGATAACCGACATAACCGCAGCGGAGCCGCGGGCAGCAGCTAGTATACTATATTTCTGACGGAAAATATTTGAAAACTATATTTGAAGCGGTTTGTATTTCGTGTCAAAATTTCACAGTCAGTTTTTGAAGCGAACACAAACCAACAAAAATTCTACATAGTCACTATATAATTAAACGTTCTATTACTAAATAACTTGTTTATATACGTTTACCTAATATATACATAATAACTGAAGGAAGTAGGGCTATAGGCATGTATGTCTGTATGTCACAGGCATTATGTAAGCCGTTATATAACTTGTTACGAGACGGAGATGGCGATATTAGCTCATAGGTAGCATTCATTCTATATTATGACGATATTCTCGAGGCAAACTACATCAGTATCTTGTATATATACTACTAACTAAGCCCCGCGGTGTTACCCACGGTACAACAGCCGCGGTATAATTCTTCCTCTACCTGTATTAATTCCGTGGGTGTCGTAAGCCAATGGTAGCAAACTAAACAGGACAACAGCATCACGAAGAAGAGAAATTGGACACAACCCCATCATTTCTCTCTCTCTCTCTCTCATTCGGAAACTGCTGTCATTAAGATATCTTGGCCAGCGTGGGTTAGTACACTAAAATATGCTTTTTAAAGTGAGGGTTATCTTCAACAGTGGACTATTAAAGGGTTTTCGTGATTATTGGGCTCCAGAGAGTGCTAAAGATTTTTTTTATATCTTACCTTCTAACACAGCGCCATCTAGTCCCAAACTAAGCAGAGCTTGTATTATGGGTACTAGACAACTGATATAATACATATATATACTTTTTTTTTGTAAATACATACATATCATAGATAGAAAACAGCCAAATTCCGAAACAAATATTTGCAGATCATACAACCACTTGATCCGACCCGGGAATTAAACCCGAGACCTCAGAAACAACAGTCGCATACGATATCGCTGCGCCACAGAGGCAGTAAAAAGCATTGTGTGTGTAGTATGACCGTTTCTTCTGTGTCTAAGTGTAATAAGTGTGCCGAGTGAATTATTATTATTATCCTAGGTAGAAATCGAATCCAAAAGCCAGGATTACTAGCCACTAGATTAATAGGCTCGGCAATTCTTCAGGCCATCAAAATTATGAACATAAATAGGAAATAATGACTGTATGTTAGGATGTGTCGTGAGAATCTTGGGATCTTGTCATAATTTCTATTGTATTTTTTTTTTGATAAGTGGTTTATTGTGTAATCTAAGCATTAATTAGACTTAACCTAGTTCGTCCGCAGCATAATATGGGTGTAATGATTTATCTAAAACTGAGAGTTTAAATTCAAAAATTTAGGATACCTCGTTATCTACATGTTAATTTTCTTCTTCCATTTTCTTCTTCCTAGCCCTTATTATTTCCAAGATTATTTGGGATCGGCTAATAAACACTCCCAAGAGAAGAGACATAGAGGAAGATCGGTAAAAAGATGGGAAGACGATCTGCCAAATGGTTGGAGAAGAACTGCGCTAGAACGAAATAAGTGGAGTGAAATAGAGGAGGCCTATGTCAGAAGACAATCTGACCCCCGTATCTGCCTCAGCTAACATTTGAATACTTGGTGTCGACATATCGAGCGAAGTCCAGTTCCGTGACCATTTTTTATGGAATACGAGGTAAACTAGCAGACGTATCGCCTGATCGCAAAAACGAATTGCCTTTGAGTCTATTTTATGGGCCTCCGGTATCCTCACACACTCGGAAAAACAAAGCGCAGGCGTTGTTTCATACCGGTTTTCGTGAGGCCGTGGTATCACTCTGGTTGAGCCGGGTCCGTTCGTGCCGAAGCTTGGGTCTCCCACAGAAAAGCAATGCTATTGTACTGTACTCACAGTATGAATAGGGGGTATTGAAACGTCGTGTCTTTGGTCTGTCACCATATGGACTGCCTCGTTGGTCTAGCGGTTGAAGTATGCGACTGCCAATCAAGAGGTCTCGGGTTCAAATCCCGAGTCGAGCCAAAAGCGTTATTGAGTTTTTCTGATTATATAAATACTTAAGAACAGCTCGGAGTTTGGAAGTGGGGGTTTGAAACTCGAGCCTCGGAGAGCACGTTAAGCTGTCGGTCCTGCGCCTGATCTCTCCCTGATCGTGTCCGCTAACCGTCCCATCGAATTATGAGAGAGAGGTAACAGACAGTGTACCTGTGTATGTGCACACACTTGTGCACTATAATATCTCCTGCGTAGTTCGCTGGTCTCCGTTGTGACTGGCCGCCGTGGCCGTAATCGGCTAGGAAAACATCACATGGACATGACAAATTATCTGTATTTAGGTATATTAATATATTACCCATTAAGTTTTATTTTATCATCATCATCATCATCAGCCTATCGCAGTCCACTGCTGGACATAGGCCTCTCCAATTTCACGCCACTTAGTTCGATCTATGGCTTCTCGCAACCAGCTCCTGCCAGCCGTCTTGCGCAAATCATCGCTCCACCTGCCCTGTGGACGTCCTACACTACGTTTGCCGAGACGCGGTCTCCACTCAAGAACTCGTTTACCCCAACGGTTATCGGTTCTTCGGCAAATGTGGCCAGCCCACTGCCACTTCAGCAAAATCAGTTGCTTCTAAGTTTTATTTAAATTAACTTAAAAAATACATGTACTGAAAACGGACCTAACATAATATTTATTCATCGAACCAATAACACAATTGTAATAATACGTGAAGAGATTTGATTAAATACATATGTTTACACAGTTACCAATCGCAAAAAAACGAATGAGCGATACCAGTACTAACATAATAAGATGTATGACATTCTAACACAGTTTGTGAATCACACAAAGTGTTGGCCATGGGGACAACCATCCATTGAAGCATCAAATACACCACCACAGAACGCCAAGTTGACATTCTAAATACGTAAAGTTATACTAAAATTTAAACTTTCGCGTTTCATGACATAATAATTATTTTCACAGGAATTAACCCGATCACTTATCTAAAGGTATTACATACCTCTGATTTGCCTGACGTTTCGACCAGGTTGCATTGACCGTGGTCACAGTCAGCCTGTGACCACGGCCAGTGGTTGTATTTAATATATTTAAATAAGTGATATATTTGTGTCTGTTTGTAATACTAAAATAAATGCATTGTACTAAATGCATATATACATTTAGGCTACATATACCTACCAAAATATAATTTTTTTCAATTCTTGTCTATCTGTCTGTATGTTTGTTCTGGCTAATCTCTGGAACGGTTAAACCGATTTTGACGGGACTTCCACTGGCAGATAGCTCATGTTACAAGAAGTAACTTAGACTACTGTTTGCTCCGCGGTTATAAATATGCAACAATAACTACGAGTATGGTGAAGAGTATTTCAAATGGTGATCATTTTAAATATTATATTCTGTATTAGCTGAATCCCGCAATGTTACCCATGGTATAACATCAACCGCAAGAAACGTAAAACGTAGCCTAAGTTACTCCTTACATCGTCATCTATCTGCCAGTGAAAGTCCCGTCAAAATCGGTACAGCCGTTCCAGAGATTAGCTGGAACTAACAGATAGACGAACAGACAAAAGGACAAAAATTGTAAAAAATGTTATTAGTCGACTGCTAAAGAAGGAGGGTTATGTTTTTCGAGTGTATATATACATATATATTTATTTGGCACGCCCTAAAGCCGGCTTGTCGTATATTTATGTGAGTCGTGTCAATAGATTCGTCTTAGTCAGGAGAGTGAAACTGGGTACATCAAAAGAAATCGGGGAAATAATTCATTAGCTTTGCTATACGAACCGTATATACATACATATGCATTTGTGTAAAAAGTTTAAAAACATTAATATTACAAACAGACACACCAATTTTATTTGTTTGTATAGATTATTGTTAGGTTAGTGATTAATATAAAGTTATATGTACATATAAAGTATTACGTAAACCGGTATTTGTTCGGAGGATTCTCACGAAAAAAAATCTAGACGTGCCATAAAATTGTTACATAAAGTTAATACTTACAATAATTAAATTCGCGTTTTTATTACTCCTTTTTGTAAATAAACATTGCGAGTCCTTAGGCCACTTGCTGTTAAGGCCACTGCCCTGCTCTAAAAAGCGTAGCGTTACATTACATACCCCTTAACTTCAAAGAATATTCAATAGTTGTTTTTGGAATCTATAGGTCACATTTTTTTTCTGTGTCAGCCTGTGACCACGGCCAATGCCGGTCGAAAACCAAACCTGGTCGAAATGTCAGGCAAATCGGAGGTATGTAATACCTTTAAATAAGAGATCGAGTCATTCCCCTGACAGTTGGTTATTATATAGTGCCAATTGACTATATATATATATATCATCTAAATTATAAAAAAAATTGTTTTTGTAGAAACGGGCAATAATAATTCCTTTCTTGAGACGCATAGCGGCTTGTATTTTATATTGTCAAAAGCAAGCAATATCTGAGAATAACCTCTACAAATCATGCTAACAAATTAAATATTTAAAAACTTCCTATGATATATTAGAATATGTATGTAATATTTTTACAACCTTAATATTTAATCATGACTTTATTAACATATTCTCTTGACCTTAATCAGTAATTTTTATCATTGACTAGTTGGGTGTCGCGGCGTTACTTACGGATGTTGTTACACGACAAAAACAGCCGAAATAGTGAACATTTTTTTTTTAAATGGGGTAATCGGCCATACATATTGCCTGATCTTAAGCGATTACCGCCGCCCATGGACACCCGCAACACCAGGGGCGTCACAAGTTCTTTGCCAGCCTTTGGGGAATGGAGCGGGAGATGGGGGAGGAGTTGGTGTATGAGCCTCCGATTTCTCACTCACTCGGTAAAACACAGTGTAGGTCCTATTTCACAGCGGTTTTCTATGAGGCCGTAGCCGGTCATTCCGAAACGTGGCACTTCCACCACCGGCTATTCTAAAAAATGCAGTAGCCGAACTTACTCCTTATATCATCAGCTATTTCTCAGTGAAAGTCATGTCAAAATTGGTCAAGCTCTTCCAGAGATAAGCATTAACGTGCAATTAGTGATAAGCTGTTAATATTCAATTATAAACAGACACTTCAATGTATTTATATAGATTTAACCGATTCATAACTTGATATGATTGAACCAGAATTTCGTTTAATTATATATTCAGTTTAGTTTCAATGTTATTTATATGATTACGCTAGCGGCCCCACGCAACTTCGTTTGCGCCTTTATACACACATGCTCAGCTCCTATTGCTCTGAGCGATTTATTATCCTATCTCAGGCACAGCAGGAAAACACACATAAAAAACGTGTAAATCGGTAAGATAGTTTCGGAGTTCGTTGTTAATAACAACGTGACACGTGTCTCATATATGTATACAAAACAAAATAAAATTGAAGTGTCTGTTTGTAATATAAAAATAACCGCTTATTAAACCCCCTCGGGCCTTCGCCCCACCGGGGTTTGCGGCGAGGCGGTGTGTCGGAATCGAACCGACTAAAACCACACGGTGTGCCACTCTGCGCCTGAGACGGGAGGGGTCCGGGAACCACTTTCTTACACCATCCGGGCCCACGGTACATATACCATGGTATTTGTTTATACTATTTTTGTCTGTCTGTCTGTTTTTCTGGCATTTTCTCTGGAATGACTGAACCGATTTTGAAGAGACTTTCACAGGCAGATAGCTGATGTAATAAGGAGTAACTTAGGCTTACTTTTTTGAAGCTCGCTCCGCGGTGTTACCTGCGGTTGTAAAGGTACAACAATAACCGCGGGTTACACCGCGGGACTGAGCTAGTATATAATAAATTATGATATTATACTGTGTATTAGATCCTGTTTGACTTGTATGTACCAATGGAAGCTGTGTTTTTTTGCAGTTATACTTCTTTTGGAGCATGATGAGTGTTAATATTTACGATGCGCGCGCACACCGCCACGAAAAACCGACACCCTGAAGTTAGCTGTAGACAACATTTTAGTTTATCAATTTTTTATCTTGTTACGCCTAAGAACTATAACTTCTAACGCGTGTACATAAGTACACACACACACACTTTTTCTTTTAATTTTAAAGCCTATCAAGATTACTCTGCCTTATGGAAATCATAAGCAAAATCCAAGAGTGGAGGTCACCATACTCATTTCGAATACAGACAATACAACAATGCACCATGGTGACACTGTTGCGGCCTATTGAGCTTTGTCAAACCCCTTTTAAACCTTCGATCATATTGATTGGAAACTAGTGCGCTGGAAGTGAGTGCCAGTTTTGACAGTAAGGAAGAGCAGAATAGTTTAAAAGAAGCAGAAAGGACGAAAAAGAAAGCCGGAAACGCTTAACCACGAAGAAGGTACCACCATATTGGATTATTGCATCACCAGCCTACCATAGTCTGTTACTGGACGTAGGCCTCTCCGTTGCTTACGGGGTTTTGCCCATAATCACCACGCTGCGGGTTTGTGATCGCAGGGTGTACCTTGTATCACCGGTGACGCTGCTGCCCTTCACCGGCCTTTTGCATTTAGTTACTCCTCTTGGGATGGATATACCACCATTGGTCTGCCGCCAGAGCCTCGTTCGTCGTTCAGCAGGATACACCACGTGCAGGTGAGGTTGGCTGGAAGCGAAAGATTGTGGTTCGCCCCCTTACACATCATGGTTAAGGTTGCCTGGAAATGATTGCTTTTGGCAATAAGGCCGCCCTTTGTACACTCCGTCTCACATTTTATGTACTCTCTTCTAACTGTAATATTATAGTGTGCAAATAAAGAGTATTCTATCTATCCATCATGAATCATTTGACCCATTTAAATGAAGGATTTTAATATTATATCCTATGCATCATTACGCTATAACCTTGAAACCAGAGCAGTGGCCTTAAATAGTCAGTAATACTATGAGAAACCGGCGGTATTTCATTTAAATGGGGTTGAACTGTGAAATTATATTTTACATTGAAATTTACATACTAATGTTTGTAAAACCACAATATATTAGTAAGTGCGTCACTAGAAGCGTCATCTTGGTTGCCTTGATTTGGCAGGCTCATTAGTCTTTTGGTTAGTGACCCTGACTGTCGAGCCAGACGTCGTAAGTTCTGTTCCCGCTCTGGACAATATTGTGACCATTATTGTTCTGTATCTGGGTATAGTTAGTAGTACAGCTAATTATGAGGTCTCGGGTTCGATCCCCGAGTTGGATCAAATGTTTATGTTTGTTTCTGAGTTTGAGTATTTTCTATGTATAATATGTATGTATTTACAAAAAATAATAATATAATAAAAATATATCAGTTGTCTGTACCCATGGTACAAGCTTTGCTTAGTTTGGGACTAGATGGCGTTGTGTGTTAGATGTCCGAAATATTTATTTTTTTATTTATTATTATTAAACAGGGAGAACGTATAGGCAATCCGTTAAACTTAAAACCGACTTGTAATGACAGTATTCGTGCTGTCTTGTTTCGTTGGTGAGTAGACCGGAGAACAATAACAAGCCGTTCAAGATCTAGGACGTGCCAAATAAATATACATACATACAAACATACAGTCGGAAAACATAACCCTTCTCCTTTTTTTTATGGAATAGGGTAAAAACGAGCAGACGTATCTCCTGATGGTAAGCGATTACCGCCGCCCATGGACACCCGTAACACCAGAGGCATCACAAGTGCGTTGCCGGCCTTGGGGGATGGGGAGGGGGATGAGAGGAAGGGTTGGATTATGGGCCTCCGGTATCCTTACTCACTCGGAGAAACACAGGCCCATGCAAGCCGAAGCGTGGCTCTCCCACGTGAAATAGAGGCCTTCTTTCACAGTCGGGTAAAAAGATCATATATAATGTAGTTAAAGTATTATCCTTCCTTTTAACTTCATTATAGTAGGTTAAAAATGGCTTAGAAATGAAATCGACGATGCAAAAGTTGATTCCGAACCGAAATACTTATTCAGGCAACTTTGTGCAAGGTCTAGATGGATTTTTAGGTCGTGGCCACAGCCTAGAAATGCAGTTAATAGTTACAAGCCTTGTGCTGTGAGACAATATTGACTAGATCAACGTTTAACCTCAATAGGTAGGTAATATAATCTGTTATAATAACAGACCAGCATAACTTGGTCTACGGCTTTGAAAAGGTAGTTTTATTGATGTTCGTGTTGATTATCTCGTGTTCCAATATGGCTAATATGCTTCCTAGATAATGGATTAACCAACAGTTAAAGAATTTTTCGTGCCACGCTTCGGCATGACTGAGGTGATATCACGGCATCACAGAAAACCGGTGTGAAACAGCGCCGGCGCTGTGTTTCACTGAGTGAGTGAGGATACCGGAGGCCTATAATCCAACCCTTCACTTCATCTCCCTCCCTATCCCCCAAGGTCGGCAACGCACTTGTGATGCCTCTGGTGTTACGGGTGTCCATGGGCTGCGGTAATCGCTTACCATCAGGTGATACGTCTGATCGTTTGCCCCCTATAACATAAAAAGAAAATTAGAATAAGTATTTTCTGAGATTACCTCGTTCAGACAAACATACTCTTCAGTTTTTTGTTTTATTAATGCCTATAGATAAGTTATGGTTATAAACTAATGTTTTATTTACTAGATAAACTTATGAAATCAGTATTATTAGAAATGCATTATTGATGTGAAACGTCTGATGCGGACAGACCAATTGTGTTGACGCGTCACCACGGTATTCATCAGCACGGTACATGATTTGCCATGTTAATAAATCTTAATTTTTTTTTTAAAGACGGCTCCTGCATTATGAATATACATTTCTGTGTCACGGGGATTTTTACAAACGTACATGAAACGGACACAAAGTACACCCAGACTTAGAACCACAATTTATGGATCACACAAAGTATTGTCCCATGTAGGATTTGAACCTACAATACTTGGCGCCACCACTAGGCGAACCGTGTGGCAACAAAATTGAAATAATAATTCTTCTTTTAATAAAAAAGTCCGTTAGCTAGTATTTTATTTGCTAATTAATTTTTTACTGATATCAAATCAAGTAAAAAGTAATAAGCTAGTTATAATTTGAACCTGTTAATCTAGACTTTAAATCAAATGGACTTTTTATGTTGTATGATGGCAACACAACAACATATTTAAAGGTCAAAGTAATTTTTGCTGAGCTGAAACTTTTTTTTATACCTATTATCGAATGAGAGATTGGCGGTATGAATTTAATTCTTAATCTATATATATTTACATAAAATTAAAATAAAAAAGTAGTGTTAGTTACATTATTTTTAACTCAAAAACGGCTGAACCAATTTGGCTGAAAATTGGTGGGGAGATGAGTATATGATACATTTAATATAGAATTTTTATTTTACTTTGTGCCGCGGCGTTGACTGCAGGTAACACCGCGGGGCTCAGCTAGACTTAAAATAAATATTTTTGTACTTCAAACACGACGCACTTGTATTATGGGTACCAGATTACTGATGTAAATATATATAATATACTTTTTTCTATTTAGAAAAAAGTATATTATATTTATGGTATTTACCAACCTACATAAAGCCAAAACTCCGAAACAAATATTTGCAGATCATGCAAATATTTGATCTGACTCGGGGAATCGAACCCGAGACCTAATGCATAACCGTTCCTTACGCTACCACTGCACCAACGAGACAGTCAAATATTGTTCTACGACCCTTGTCCTATATCCAATTCTTGCTTCTTTAAACAGTAGTTAGTAAATCTATCTATAGTTAGAGAAAGGTAGAGTTATATTTCCAGGTGCTGTGACGTGGATAGAAAGCTCACACTCTCAAGGCTTTGGTAACTCATAACTTCAACCCTTCCCCCCATCTCCTTCCCCATCCCCCAAAGGCCGGCAACGCACTTGCACCGCTTCTGGTATCGCGGGTGTCCATGGGCGGTGACGACAATTTATCATCAGGTGATAAGTATGCTCGTTTGTCCCCTATTATATAAAAAAGTTTGATACAACTATTTCTATATCACATAAATATTGACACTTACAGCAGTTGATACGGCTCGACGGGATGAAAAATCCTTTTAGATCTTCAGCTTTTTGGGGATGCAAGAGCTAAGGGTTTGTGGTATTTTCGCTAAAAATTACTCACACGAAGAAGTACTATATGATTTTAAGGTTTCTTCCCAATGGATGTTGCTTGTAACCAAGGCATATCCCGGGGAAACCGCAAGCTCTCATACCAATCAACTTAATAACCACAATTCGGCCTGGTGGCCTCTAGATGAGGTAGATAGTCTGAACTAACTCAAAACTTAGTAATTATCTTTGTATGTAGATTTATAATGTTTAAATTTCAAATAACTGTGGAGCAGTTCTACGAAATAAGTATATTGAATTTCAATGTAAATAAAACAACAAAAATCATAACCAGCAAAAAACCTAGTTCCATACGTAATGGTATATTGACCAAATTGATGTCTACTGTCGCGTCATCTTTAACGGTTAGCTGGATTCTATTCAATCGAAGATAAATTGAATTGAAAGGTCATAGTTTATGAGACGATAGCTAGAGGTTTTTGACGCCTTTAACCCCAAGGGGTCAGCACTTCGCCTTAACTAACGGTGTGTGAACTTTTTACCACGATACGACGCGAAAAGCAGGCAAGCGTTAGTTATAAAGAAATTTCTTTTTCATGGAATATGGCGGCTCCAAAGTAAATGATTACATGGTCATATACAAGTACTTTATCATATATATATACTCATAATTGGTCACAGTTTTACTTCTTCTTTTAATGAAATTGTAACCAGCTAATCTTAAAGCAGCTATTTCTGCCAATTATTAAAGTCTTCAAATCAAAGTCTTTGAGTCTTCAAGTCTTTGTAGTGATGGTATTAAGGATAAAAAATGTGAATGACATATAGTGCGGACCGTTTTTTGCAAAATCAAACGATCCTCCAGGTTTTGACTTAATCTAAATACGTCAAACTAATGATTTGATTCTTTGTTTACGAAATTTATGCTAACGAAGGAGTATGAAATTTACCACAGTTAAAGTTAATATGGAGGAAAAATAATTAAGGTCAAATTTAGACATCTGAACGGTCACTAGTAAATTTAAATACATAAACATCCGCCTTTGCGCTTTGTTTATGCTATCTGTTAATTTGCTCAAATAATACTTATAATTGTAAGTCGATCTGCCCGCATAATTTTAGAACGATTTTATAAGGTCTATAATTCGACGACATATCGGTAAAAATAGAGGGTATAAATAAATAAGTAATAAATAAATATTTCAGACAATTAANACAAATAATACACCACGATATCTAGTCTCAAACTAAACAGAGCTTGTATTATGGGTACTAGACAGCTGATATAAATACATAAATTCTTTTTTTAAACTCCGAAACAAATATTTGCAGATCAGACAAACATTTGGTCCGACCCAGGAATCGAACCCGAGATCTCAATCACAGCAGTCGCTTACGCTACCACTGCGCCCCCGAGGCACACCGGTGTGTGCCTCGGGGGCGCAGGGCAATGGCAGTCAAATGTAGGTATATGTAAAATGAGTGTTGGGTACAAGTATTTGTGTATTTTTTTATATCGTGTTTGTTGACATAGTTTTGTGAATACAAGTACGCTTTCCAATGATTTTTTTATGGAATTGCGGGCAAACGAGCACACGTACCGCCTGATGGTAAGCGATTACAGCCGCCCATGGATATCTGCAACACCAGAGGCGTCACAAGTGCGTTGCCGGCCTTTAGGGGATGGGGAGGAGAATGGGGATGGGAAGAGGGGTTGGGGCATGGGCTGATGATGGGAATGGCACTCGGTGAAACACAGCGCAAGCGCTATTTCACACTGGTTTTCTGTGAGGCTGTGGTATCACTTCGCTCGATTCATACGGCCCATTCATACCGAAGCGTGGCTCTTCCACAGTTAAAATTGTAGTAAAAAGATTGTAGTATGTTGAGAAAAGGTGATTTGTCAGTATGTATGTGGGTATCAGTGTAAGTTTTACAAAATATAACAATAAAATTACAAACTAAAAATAATAAGTTACACAATTTTCTGATTGGTATTCGGTATCTTATATCAGCCCTTAGTCAAATAGATTTACAGAGATTATCGAGATCTGTTTCAGTTTTTAGTAATGTATCGTTCTCCATCAGATTTCCGTATGAGGACATTGCCGTAAAAGGTCCAGCAGTATTATTCTCCGTTTTAATAGAAGTGGTCCAAGTATAGGTGCTAGAAGAGGCATTCGCAAATGATACTTGATTATCTTGATATCTTATTCCTTTACGATAAATATACTCTACGTAGTCTGTTAAAATAAGTATAGACAAAAAACATAAAATATCTAGCAAGACATGTTTAATGGCATAAAACTGAAAGGCTTAGTCGGTTACATTTGACATTCAACTCAATCAAACGCTTTAGTACAGTCGATATTTCAAATTACTATTTATAAATATATTCCATGCATATTTCGGCTAGTCTGATTACAATACGTGATATAAATTAAATTCGTAAGATTTTTGTGATGGGTAAAAACGTTAAACTCGCGTCAGCATGTATCCCGACGCGAATTTTCTAAAAATTCTTAAGAAAGAGGGAGAGTAGTCCAGAAATTGTCATTCATCTCGGGTGAACTCGGGACCGCCGAGTGTACCCGAGCGAGTGAGCTTTTCGCTGTTGTGTCGCATTTTATTTAAAGAGCAAATAGGTTGATTTCAGATGAGCTTAAATAACTGTTTGTTTATAGTTTTAAGTTTTCACATCTGTCGGCAGTTCTCATGACTGCTTTGTGTTTTTCTTTCTACAGTTTCTTTGAATTCTACACACTTCTTCCAGCGATGAACAATACAAATGTGGAGATTTATTAGTTCTTATTAACCAGTGCTGCTATCTTTGTTTTAAGATTGGAAACTTTTCCAATCAACTAATATGTTTGTAATGACTATAAAATAATGAATTTGATACATAAAACCAACCTATTAAGGTTTGTAGATAGATGTATATTAGTTTTAATGTGAACTTACACAAATATTTCTTTCAAAAGATATCATTCTTTTTTATATAGCCTGCCAAAGTGACTCTGCTCAACCTGATAGAAAGTATGAGAAGAATTTAAGAGTGGTGGTCACTATACTCTTTGCGAATGTAGACAATGCAACTGCACATGGTGACCCACACTATGGTAGCCTTCTGCATCATTGGGTCTTTGGTCTCGCATTCGCCAACGAACTATAACAGCACAATGAAGTAATTTAAGGTTGGTCTTCTACCGTATCGTCCCAATGTAGCCGACGTGGCTATACTACCCTTTTTTTTCCTCGAGCGGAAATCCCTTGGGATACCACCTCCCGTGGCATGTCGGGCTCGAACCGACTAAAACCGCACGCCGTCTGGGGTACTATTAGCCGGGGAACCAGGTGCACCCTAGAAAGGAAAACCCTGGAACCCCGACGTACCTCGGGCCCCCTACTGTGTGGTGACCTCGATGTTACCTTTACTATTTCCCATGGCACGCAGCTCCGCAGCATGCGTGCCTCCACCCGAGCCTGCTCCTGCTAGGGTGACAGATAGCCTTATCTGTCACCCTCAGGCTCAGGCACCCGAGTCGCCTGCGATACCTGGCCCAATCGCGGGCCTGGCGAGCCGGTAGGGTTCTAGAGGCTATACTACCCCGAGAATAAATTTTTGCCATCTTCAGCATTTTATATCCAAAAAAATACTTAATTTTTCAACGTTACAATCTTTGTAAGTTGAATAATAAATGACATGTTCTATGAATTTAAACCTCACATCGCCTTGAAAAAACCTTAAAGATATTATTAGTTGTAATGGCTTTTTGAATCATTACAAAACTAACTACTAAACAAATTAACAAAAAACGCTAGCTAAATAGTAAATTATAATTGTTGTTGATAATTCAGTATTCAAAATAAGTGATTCAAAATACTGAACGAACTTTGACTCGTTATTAGTGAATACATGTTTTGTAGCTTTCAGATGGCATGTGAATAAAATTGAGTATAGACAAAGTAACTCAGTGCATCGGTCTCGTTAATCGTTTTGTAAAAAGAATAATTTCGGTATTTTATGGGTTTTTTTTATGTTATAGGAGGCAAACGAGCAGACGTATCGCCTGTTGGTAAGCGATTACCGCCGCCCATGGACACCCGCAACACCAGAGGCGTCACAAGTGCGTGCGTTTAAGAAGGAGTACACTCTTTTCTTCATGGTTTGAAGGGCGTATTGGTGCCGGGAAAGTCACGTCTTGTTTGTGTTACACCTATTAATTTAATTTCAAATATTCTTTTATTTTAACGAGGCTCAGGAGAAGACGGCATTCATGCCGTCGGTGAGTGCGAGACCGGGGCCCAATGATGCAGAGTCAACTAAACAGGCCACCATAGTGTGGGACACCATGCTGCATTGTCTGCATTCGCAACGAGTATGGTGACCACTACTCTTGGTTTCTGCTCATGTTTTCCATCAGGCAGATTAGAGTCATTTTGTGAGGCTCATATATATGTTACCAGCAATCTATATAACTCAGGTATTTTATACAATACCAAGAGGCGCTCATTGCCCAGTTGCTCTCGGTAATTAAAAACAAACATCGAGGGTAAGCAACAACGGCGCGGTCAGTACCTGGATGGGTGACAGCTGGTGGCATGTTACCATGAGCGTTTCCGTGATTCAGAGGTCATGTTAAGCAGTCGGTCCCGGTTGTTATCATAGGATGACAATTGTGAAGCTTAGTTGGAGGCCTTTGGGCGGTTTAAAAGCATCTAACGGCAAGATTACGTAGCCACAACGAAGTTATGCCAGACCCCAACCTGGACTTGGCCAACGGGGGATATACGACTTTAAGCCTCTCCTGAGAGGAGACCCGAGCCCAGCATTGTGACATTATGGGTTGTTGATTGATTGATTGATACAATACCTGGGCAATGTATACAATACATGGGGCGTCCAGGCAATGTATGAATATTATAGTCCATTATATGTTTTACATAGGCATTTTATTTAATCCCTCGGGATTGTTGAAATACATAATTAATTAATTAAAATAAATAGATTTTGGTCTGGTCTTTTAATCTTACTACCTAGGTACGTACAAAATGACGAGAAAAGGGAACGTGTGTTATGTTAACTTAAAATCAACTTTATTCCGAATCATATAAGTTTTGGTTAGGTTAGAACAGTGTCCACTTTAGATCCCCTGTGTCGTTATTGAATCATTTATATTAGATGAGTTTAAGTGGATTGCTGACCTGTTCCTGTAGGTAGCACATTAACGGCCGCATATAAGGCATTGTATAGGTAGATAGATAGAAAGCTCTTTATTTGCACACTATAATATTACAGTTAGAAGAGAGTACATAAAATGTGACACGAAGTGTACAAAGGTCAGCCTTATTGCCAAAAGCAATTTCTTCCAGGCAACCTTAGGATGGATCGAAATGTATAGTAGAGACAGTGGTGTATAAAATACCTAGGTAAAGTATAAGCTATATAATATTTCACAAATTACCTACACGTTTTAGGTATTGTATACATTGCCTGGGGATTGTATGGATTATACAAATTGGCGTTAACATTTATAGAGAAAAGATTTCGTTCTTTGTTTAAAAACCTTCCTGACATTTTAAAACTTATAGTGTAGGACAAGACGCATTGAAATCATTGTTACTTTCTTAAAAGTTATAAGTTATAAACAAATGATTAGAAATTTTAACTAAGTAATATAAAAGTATGTAATTCCACTTTGTTGCATTGTTTTTTGCCGTATATCCATTAAAAGACCATTTGAACTGATGAGAATAATGGGCTGGCTTATTTTAATAGTCTGTTGGTTTTACCGGTTTTTTACGTCTCCAAAAATTCTTTGCGTTGACGTCGATAGTTCTTATAGGAGAAAATAATTCAATGGTTTCTATTTAGAGAATTTATCTCGAACTGTGTTCTGTGATGGGACTATTATACTGTCCAATACCGTTACTTGTGAATCATTTGGATATGTGGGTCGAAAGATATTTGAACTTCAAGTATTTGATATTAAAGTAGGTACATATTCATTGGTTTTTTCTAAGATATGAAGAGGTTTAGGAAGTGCCAAAGAAGGAATGGAGTACTTGATTTAAAAATAAAATATTCTTTTTGTTTATTTTTAACTCTCGTGACTCGTGAAAATGTGGAACCGAAATTTCCGCAGTCGGATATTGCTGTTCGTACGACTTTCAATATCTTATTCGTGATATCGGATTTGAAAGGCTGACTGGCTGACAGATTTTTACTTTCTGACTATAAAATAATAAGTATAATACATAATACTAATGAGCTTTGTTGATAGATAATACTTTTAAAAAACAAATGAAATATTTTGATTTATCTCACGAGATTGTCGTTATGTGGAATGTTGATCGGTGATTATTGTTTCGATAGTTCATGGATTGATTGCCAAAAGCCTCGACCAACACCTCAAGAGGCTCACGCTTGACGGCTGGGTCAGGGGTTTGATGCAGCCGGATGGCGTAAGAAAGCGGTTCCCGGATCCCTCCCGCCTCAGGCGCAGAGTGGCACACCGTGTGGTTTTAGTCGGTTCGATTCCTACAGACCGCCCCACCGCAAACCCCGATGGAGTGGAGGCCCGAGGGGGTTTCCACACGTAAAAAAAAGGGGTTTGATGCAGAAGGCAGTCTTTCTTGTGAGGAGGTTTCTGTCTTTGGAGCACTAACCACCGATTTATTGGTCCCAGTACCAGAACTTGGTGGTCTACAATTTTTTAAATGTATATGTTTTTATGTGTATTTAAAAACCTAAATAATATGTAAAAATTATTTTAATAACGAGAATAATACTAATATTTATTGTAACAAAGTATGGATACAATTCAAGTGCAAGCCCTGCTTACAAAACTAGAGTGAGCTGTATGCCCGGAATCAAAACCTTCCCAAAAAATGATGATACAATAAACGTTTATAAGTGGAACTTATATGAAACATACTTACATAATTGATTTGTTAATTTTGATGTCTATTAATAATGTGCGCTCAAACGAATAGTTCTCTCAAAACATACCAACTTTATATACATTAGTTGCCAAAATAACTATTCTGCCTGATGAAAGCATGTACAATCTCTGATCCAAATTCAAGCAATTCTGGTGTTTTCTTTCGACTTTCGTATTTGTATGTAAAAGCTACCAAAATGAATGAAAATTGTGAGAATATTTTGAACAATAAAATACAACAATGACAAAATTAACTGCTTGCCAAAAAAAATACGAAATTGTTCATGATTATGTAATTCCCCTCATAAGTATATAAAATCTAATGACGTTCAGTTTGTTAGTTACAGAACGTAACTTGATCTTTGCCAGTATTCTTTTCATAAGGCTCTACGCAGTATGGAAACTGGAAGTTATGGATCGACACAGGCAGGCATTGGATTTGGGTGTTGTCACCTCATTCCCCTTGACAATAGAGTACATCTGGCGTCTGTTTGTGTCGATCTATGATTTTTATCTGTAGCTTCAATTTAACGTTCATAAATATCACTTAGTGTCTTAATTGAATAAATGATTTAGAATTTACTAGTACCGCGTACGCATCTGGGTCTGTACCTATCAAAAGAAATAAAGTGTCCCTATTTTTTTTCAATATTTTTATTTCTACTCGGCTCCTAATGATCATCGCTTGATGTCATATATCATTTAGGCAGCCACTATAAATATACTAAGGAACACTGGAAGAATTCTTCAAATCGGATTATTAATTCCTAGTTCCTAAGATTAATATGATCAAACAGGTTAAGAAACAAACTCTTACTTCGTCTGCGTCTTTTCAATCATGCTCGGCACCTTTTGGTCTAAGTGTGATGTTAACTATACTATCTTAGGCACACCGGCAAAACAAACATTGGAAAAATAACGTAAAAATCGTTTAGATAACAGTGGTACTGTTGTTGTTATCACTAAACCCGACTGCCTCGTTGGCCTAGCGGTTAGTGTATACCACTGCTGATCATGCGGTCTCGGGTTCGATTCCCGATTCGGACCATATGTTTTTATGATCTTCAAATATTTGTTTCGGATTTTCGGTGTTTTCTATGCATAATATGTATGTATTTGCAAAAAAGTTGTCTAGTACCAATGGTACAAGCTTTGCTTAGTTTGGGACTAGATGGTGTTATATATATGTGTGATAAAAAGTCCGAAAATTTCGTCCGAAATATTTTAATTAACTAAAATTTGTTTCGTATTATATACTTTAAAGTCATTCGCATCCGCAGGGTAAAACCCCTTGCATAAAAAAATTCATGAAAATCGTTACAGCCATGTCGGAGACTTGATTATACAAATTTTATTTATACAAGAATTGCTAAAGGTTTAGGAATTATATAAAGGGTGATGGAAATAGGGTAAGTAGGGTAAGGAATGTTAGTATCAAGGTAATGTAAAGTAATGTCAAGGTCACATGTGTTTTGTTTTTGTTAATTTCATGTTGGGGTAAACGGGTTCTTGAGTGGAGACCGCGTGACAAGGACCAGGATGCGAGAAGCCGAGGAATGAACTAAGTGGCGTGAAATTGGAGAGGGCTGGACGTACCAGCAGTGAACTGCGATAAGCTCATGTTGATGATAATGCGACAAGTGTTTTTTTTTAAACTTACTCGTGTAATACTCACTCATATTCAAGTTAAAACATTTTTAAAGTAGAGATTACTAGTTTGTCGGTGTTGGTGTATTACCTGAAACAAAAATAATATAATTAATAAATGAATAAAGGTTTCGGTCATCTAATCCCAACCTAAGCTAAGCAGAACTTGTATTATGGGTACAAGACAACCGATATAAATACCTATATAGTTTTTTTTTGTAAATACATACATAATATGCAAAGAAAACATCCTAATTCCGAAACTAATATTTGCAGATCATAAAAATATTTGGTCCGATCTGGGCATCGAACCTGAGACCTCAAGCATAGCAGTCGCATACGCTACCCCTACGCCGAGAGAGTGAAAGATAAATTTTATAAGGTTAATACCCGAAATTTCATTTTTAATACATAATCATTAAATTAACAGTATTCGTAGTTGTTCAAGTCTGTTGCCTAACTAACGCACTTGTTACGGAATCATGCGCACATACGTTGCGTGTTTCATTTCTTCCGATTATATTTTCGCATGGACTGCCTCGTTGGTTTAGTAGTTAGCATAAGCGACTGCAAATTAAGAGGTCTCGGGTTCGATTCACGGGTCGCACTGCGAGCGCGTACGAATGCACTGCAAGAACTTCCGATCTGATTGGCATCGTGTATTCAGCTATAAGTATGGTCACATCAACCAACATTTTGCCGCAGGAAATCGTATCGCATCGCATCGCAGTTATGTGTGAGAGACTTTAAGCATTCTATGCCAGTCGAATGTTTGGACAATGCAGAGAAAAGATGAACTTATTTTTTTCATTCATTATATCGAAAGTGTAGATATTGTATATATTTATTTGATTGTATTAATAAATAAATAAATATTTTATACTCCCAAGCTAAGCAGAGCTTGTACTATGGGTACTAGACAACTGATATTAATACTTATATACATTTTATTTGTAATTTGTAATCCGATATCTTTTAGTATTATGATTTATCTTAATTAAATGATTTCCTTTATTTATTTATTTTTTAACACCAAATTACCCATGAATCCGAATTTCTACAGTCAATTTGTCCATCTAAAGGTTGCCTGGAAGAAGTTGCTTTTTAGCGATAAGGCCGCCATTTGTACATAGTCGTTAATATGTTATGCTCCTGAATGTAAACTGTTTTAACTGGTGTACAATAAAGTTTATTCTATTCTATCTTTGCTATTCTGTCGTTATGTAACCCAGTCATGATAAATGCTTGAGTTGAGTCGAATTCACAGTCAAATGTTACAAACTGGATCTTACAGAACAACTTCTATTTATCTATTCTTTCCTTACTCTTTACCCAATAAGTAAAGNCCGTGTGGTTTTAGTCGGTTCGATTCCTACAGACCGCCCCACCGCAAACCCCGATGGAGTGGAGGCCCGAGGGGGTTTCCACACGTAAAAAAAGGGGTTTGATGCAGAAGGCAGTCTTTCTTGTGAGGAGGTTTCTGTCTTTGGAGCACTAACCACCGATTTATTTGTCTCAGTACCAGAACTTGGTGGTCTACAATTTTTTAAATGTATATGTTTTTATGTGTATTTAAAAACCTAAATAATATGTAAAAATGATTTTAATAACGAGAATAATACTAATATTTATTGTAACAAAGTATGGATACAATTCAAGTGCAAGCCCTGCTTACAAAACTAGAGTGAGTTGTATGCCCGGTATCAATACCTTCCCAAAAAATGATGATACAATAAACGTTTATAAGTGGAACTTATATGAAACATACTTACATAATTGATTTGTTAATTTTGATGTCTATTAATAATGTGCGCTCAAACGAATAGTTCTCTCAAAACATACCAACTTTATATACATTAGTTGCCAAAATAACTATTCTGCCTGATGAAAGCATGTACCATCTCTGATCCAAATCAAGCAATTCTGGTGTCATCTTTCGACTTTCGTATTTGTATGTAAAAGCTACCAAAATGACTATACTCTCTCAAGGTGATTGGTTATTGGTGGCAACGCTGATTTCAGCACCAGTTGGGCGGTACCACCCTCTCCCAGAAGACCAACCTAAAATGACAGCTGCCTTGCTATTGAGACGCTTCTACATCATTCGCGGCCGGGCTTCCAGTCTCACCCTCACACTAATGCTGTCGTTTTAGCTTGGTCTACTGTGAGAAGGAAATAGCGTGTTATACGTAGTTATACGAGTACTCCGTACCGAATGGTCACGTTTTGAGATCGGATTTAGACTTGGTGCGAATTTGCACTTAGTGTTCATAAACTTGGTGGCACCACCAATACGCTGACTGTATTAGCCATCATCCCCTCGACCGGCGGCGCTATGACTGGCGAAAAGTTGACATCCAGCGGCCGGTTTAAGGGGAGTCCCTCCCCCCGCTAGAGACTATGCAGTATTTCATTCGCCATAAAATTTCCTATTAGTATATGATGTTCTCCTAACCGATTTCGGCCATGGCCAGTCTCAACGGAAACCAGCCAACTACGAGAGATATTATAGTCCACAAGTGTGTGCGCGAATACAGGTGCACTCTCTGTTCCCTTTCTCTCATAATCCGATGGGACGGTTAACCGACACGACCGGGGAGAGATTAGGCGCGGGACCGACAGCTTTACGCGCTCTCCGAGGCACGGGGCTTACAACTTCCAAACTTATTGAGTATTTATATAATCAGAAAAGCTCTATAACACTTTGACTCGACGCGGGATTTGAACCCGAGACCTCTAGATCCGCAGTCGCACACTTCAACCGCCAGATCAACGATTAGTATATACTCGTACATACTCTAACAATGTTGTCATTGTAATTATTTTTTAATTTTCACCTGGAGATTAGAACCACGTGTATATGTTTATTATACGTGTAATTATCATAAATATCTGCGTTACTTTTTAATAATTATCTCTAGTATAGGAGTGTACACGCCAAGTAAAAAAAAAATAAAGGCACAAACATTTTGGACCTATGCAACTGAAATAAATAAAAAAAAATTGACAAATAATTTAAACCTGTAGGATTTGTTTAACCGTTTTAATCTCCGGAAATACTAGTTCGAATTGATAATATATATATATATATCTCGATAATAGCCCATTCATCGAGGAAGGCTAACGAGGGCTATGGAACATCACGCTACCACCAATAGGAGTCGAATAGCAATGGAAAATGCAGCAATATTGGAAAAAATCCTTTTAGGAGACACAGACAAAGCTGCACAGTCAGCAGGTAGCAGGTATCCGTCCTTTACAGGTGAAACCCCCATAAATAAGCTTTCACTCCTACGGGCTTGCGGCGGGTGGTGTTTCGGAATTGGACCAAATAAAACCACACGGGGTGCCACTCCACACCTGAGACGGGAGAGTTCCGGGAACCTCTGTTTCGAAATATCTTGTTTAACAATATTCATTTTAATATATTTACAAATAGTTTAACTTAACTAACCTATAATAAAACCCACTTCATCAGAACTAACGTCAAT
Source organism: Hyphantria cunea (assembly GCA_003709505.1). NCBI lineage: Eukaryota > Metazoa > Arthropoda > Insecta > Lepidoptera > Erebidae > Hyphantria > Hyphantria cunea. Next base: position 38,052 of record PKRV01002006.1, read on the forward strand.
TCTGTGCTATGTCGATTTAATTGCCTTATTCTTATTCTTAATTGCGATTTAATTCCTAGTGATTTTCTTATTCAAGAAATAAAGTTGAATACATTTTATATTATATTGATCTGGTATTTATAATATTATCATAATCGTAAAAAGTATTTTATGGTTCACTGCTGGACATAGGTCTCTCTTTAAGTAATATAACTCTGACCAGATGGGTCGTGTACTGACCTTTATAGTCTGAGTGATTGAGTAAGTATTGGTTCAAGTTTTTATTGTCTTTCTAGTATTGTTGTCCAGCGTAGCTTGATACTTTTTGGCTCTTACGACACCCACGGGATGAAAAGAGATGGTGACACGCCGTCACCCTGATGGTAAGCGGCTACCGCCGTCCATGGCACCCGCAACACCAGAGCCGTCACAAGAGCGCAGCCGGCCTTTAGGTGACGTTTATGCCGTGGGAGAACCTCGCTTCGGCAGAAATAGACCGACTCGTCCGGGGTGATACCACGGTCTCACAGATAACCTGTGTAAAACAGCACTTGCGCTGTATTTCACCGATTAAGTGAGGATACTGGAAGCCCATACCCAAACCCCTCCCACCCTACACCTCCCCATCCGCCAAAGGCCAGCAATGTGGATGACGATGGGCATAGAGGTGGGGATTGGGGTAAGGACCTCCGGTATCCTCACTCAGTCGGTAAAACTCTGTTTCACACTGGTTTTCTGTGAGGCCGTGGTATCACTCCCGTCGAGCTGGCCCATTCGTGCCGAAGCATGGCTCCCCCACGCTATATTATTATTTACGACGTTATTTAAGTACTAGATAATACATTATAATTCTATCTTACATCTGAAGTAGATTTATATTTTTTTTAAATGGTTTAGGAGGGTAAACGATTAGATCTCTTGTTGGTAACTAAATTCCATCCAACATTTTAGTTGGCAACGCACTTTTGACTCTTGAATCACAAGTGCGTTGCCAACCTTCGTAAACTCCCAACAGAGTTAAAAGCTAGCAACTTTTAGGCGCCGGTAATTTCAGCCAATCGATGAAAAGCTTCTCAAAAATTGCTTTTCTTATTCTTTTTTTTTACAAAGTGCGGGACTTGCACTATTATTTTAATTTTTTTATTATTGTGAGAATATTTTGAACAATAAAATATAACAATGACAAAATTAACTGCTTGCCAAAAAAAAAACGAAATTGTTCATGATTATGTAATTCCCCTCATAAGTATATAAAATCTAATGACGTTCAGTTTGTTAGTTACAGAACGTAACTTGATCTTTGCCAGTATTCTTCTCATAAGGCTCTACGCAGTATGGAAACTGGAAGTTATGGATCGACACAGGCAGGCATTGGATTTGGGTGTTTTCACCTCATTCCCCTTGACAATAGAGTACATCTGGCGTCTGTTTGTGTCGATCTATGATTTTTATCTGTAGCTTCAATTTAACGTTCATAAATATCAGTTCGTGTCTTAATTGAATAAATGATTTAGAATTTACTAGTACCGCGTACGCATCTGGGTCTGTACCTATCAAAAGAAATAAAGTGTCCCTATTTTTTTTCAATATTTTTATTTCTACTCGGCTCCTAATGATCATCGCTTGATGTCATATATCATTTAGGCAGCCATTATAAATATACTAAGGAACACTGGAAGAATTCTTCAAATCGGATTATTAATTCCTAGTTCCTAAGATTAATATGATCAAACAGGTTAAGAAACAAACTCTTACTTCGTCTGCGTCTTTTCAATCATGCTCGGCACCTTTTGGTCTAAGTGTGATGTTAACTATACTATCTTAGGCACACCGGCAAAACAAACATTGGAAAAATAACGTAAAAATCGTTTAGATAACAGTGGTACTGTTGTTGTTATCACTAAACCCGACTGCCTCGTTGGCCTAGCGGTTAGTGTATACCACTGCTGATCATGCGGTCTCGGGTTCGATTCCCGATTCGGACCAAATGTTTGTATGGTCTGCAAATATTTGTTTCGGAGTTTCGGTGTTTTCTATGCATAATATGTATGTATATACAAAAAAGTTGCCTCGTACCAATGGTACGAGCTTTGCTTAGTTTAGGACTAGATGGCGTTATATATATGTGTGATAATAAGTCCGAAAATTTAGTCCAAAATATTTTTATTAACTAAAATTTGTTTTTGAATTATATACAAAGGGTGATGGGAATAGGGTAAGTAGGGTAAGGAATGTTAGTATCAAGGTAATGTAAAGTAATGTCAAGGTCACATGTGTTTTGTTTTTGTTTATGTCATGTTGGGGTAAACGGGTTCTTGAGTGGAGACCGCGTGACATGGACCAGGATGCGAGGAGCCGAGGGATGAGCTAAGTGCCGTGAAGTTGGAGAGACCTATGTCCACCCGTGGACTGCGATAAGCTGATGTTGGTGATAATGCGATAAGTGTTTTTTTGAACTTACTCATGTAATACTCACTTATATTCAAGTAAAACATTTTTAAAGTAGAGATTACTAGTTTATTTGAGTTGGTGCATTACCTGAAAAAAATAATAATATAATTAATAAATGAATAAACGTTTCGGTCATCTAATCCCAACCTAAGCTAAGCAGAACTTGTATTATGAGTACAAGACAACCGATATAAATACCTATATAGTTTTTTTTTGTAAATACATACATAATATGCAAAGAAAACACCCAAATTCCGAAACAAATATTTGCAGATCATAAAAATATTTGGTCCGATCCGGGCATCGAACCTGAGACCTCAAGCATAGCATTCGCATATGCTACCCCTACGCCGAGAGAGTGAAAGATAAATTTTATAAGGTTAATACCCGAAATTTCATTTTTAATACATAATCATTAAATTAACAGTATTCGTAGTTGTTCAAGTCTGTTGCCTAACTAACGCACTTGTTACGGAATCATGCGCACATACGTTGCGTGTTTCATTTCTTCCGATTATATTTTCGCATGGACTGCCTCGTTGGTTTAGTAGTTAGCGTAAGCGACTGCAGATCAAGAGGTCTCGGGTTCGATTCACGGGTCGGACTGCGAGCGCGTACGAATGCACTGCAAGAACTTCCGATCTGATTGGCATCGTGTATTCAGCTATAAGTATGGTAACATCAACCAACACTTTGCCGCAGGAAATCGTATCGCATCGCATCGCAGTTATGTGTGAGAGCCTTTAAGCATTCTATACCAGTCGAATGTTTGGACAATGCAGAGAAAAGAT